>CAKOAT010448487.1:215747-249991 GCA_932364175.1 Eruca vesicaria subsp. sativa | reverse complement strand
TTGACAGCTTGGGCTTTTTCGAGGCCTAGCTTACGGCGTTTTTGTTTGATCGGTTTGAAAGTAGGATTTACATTGAGCTTGTGAGTGGTGACGTTTGGGTCTATACCCTTCATGTCGTTGGTGGTCCATGCAAACGTTTTGACGTTGCTTTTCAGGAAGTCGATTAGTTCCTTTTTCGTTTCGAGAGGTAGCTCTGATCGATGCTCACTTGTTTCTCGAGATCAGAGTCGTCGATGCTAACTCGTTCGGTTAGGTTCCTAGGGGGACCTTGAATATTCTGTTGCATCTCTTGACCTTCCTGGTCTGTAATTGCTATTGGGGTGATTCCTTGAGGATTCCGAATCCTCCCAAGTAACAGATCCTGGAGATTTCCGTCAGGTGTTGGAAATTTCACGCATTGGTGATAAGTGGAAGCTACTGCCTTCATCTTATGGATCCAGGGTCTTCCTAGGATCGCATGAAATGGAGAAGGCCTATCGATGACCACAAAATTGGTCGTTTTCATGATTCCTCCAGTTATGACCGAGAGCTTGATGGTTCCCAAGGAGGTAACTGTTTCTCCGGAGAAGCCTACAAGGTTAGCTTTCTGACCAATAATTTCGTAGTCATATATTTCCATCCTTTTCAGGGCGTTATAGAAGATAAGATCGACCGAGCTTCCGGTGTCAACCATCAGCTTAGGCACCTCGTAACCTGCTATGTTCAGGGTGACAATTAAGGCACCGTCGTGAGGTCTTTCGAGATATGATGTTTCGCTCTCCTAGAAAGAGATCTTGGCATTGGTCTCGGGATTGGGAGGCTTAGATTGAGCTCTAGAAACAGCCTTCCGCACATGGCTCTTGATTAAGTTAACTGAGTCTTGACATATATCGGAGACTCCGAGGATATAATCCACCCTCGAACTGGGGCTCGACTGAGGTGGTGGTTTGCTTTGGAGGGTCTCGATCTGTAGACTTTTCCCTTGGGGAAATTTCCCAAGAATCATGTCAACTCTTTTCTTGGGAGCTGGCGGTGGCGAATCTGTTTCCTTCTCAGGAGATCTTTCACGTTTTGGGGAGGTGTCTCTGGGACCTCTTTTCTGGTAAGGAGGTGGCTTCTTTAGTTCCACGTCATTTAGTTCGCCAGCTACGAATTTAGCTGCCAATTGTCGTTGGAGGTCCCAGCACTCTTCGGTTGAGTGCCCTTTTCGATCGTGATAAGAGCAGTGTTTGTTCTCGTCGTAGCCTTTTGTCCAGGGGGTTTTGCCTGTCGCAGCAACAGGTTTTTCCTGTTGGACTTCGTCGACAGCATACGAGTGTTCTCCCTGGGTTTGATGGTTTCGGGAGCTGCCTTTCCTAGAGGGTCCTTTCGTTTCCGAGGTTTCACCTTTCGGATGACTCTAGGATTTCTTATGGATTTTATCCAGTGCAGCTGTTTCTTCCTCCAAGGTAATGTATCTCGATGCTTTGTGAAGAGCATCATCGATAGTTGGAGGAGGGTTAAGTGTTAGCTCGGACCAGAATTCTGATTTATACCAGAGGCCTCTTCTAAGGGCTTCGATGGCCACTTGATCGTTGGGGTTTGAGAGTTTAGTTCTAACTGCTCTGAACTTCTCGATGTAGATTCGTAGCGAATCCCCATTCCTTGCCTGATCTTCCAGAGGTCGGCCTCGGAGGCTTGCTTAAGGATATGGGTCGAGTATTGTTTCATGAAGGCGTTAGTGAGCTGATCGAAGTTATCGATTGAATTTGGTTCGAGGCTCGAAAACCATTCGAGAGCTGTTCTGACCAGGTTCTCAGCAAAGGTCCTGCAATAACCTGCTTCGCATTTTTCTCTTGTGAAATGTGCTTTCACTATAGCTAAGCGGAAGGCTCTCAAATGAGCCTTGGGGTCCGAGGTCCCGTCATATTCGGGGATTCTAATTTTTCGGGTATCTCTTATGTAAGAGCTAGCGATTTTATCTGTGAATGGGGTGGCCTCAATCAAGCTCTCGATTTCGGGAGCTGAGCTCGTTGCTTTATGCACTTGAGCGTTTAGCTTTTGGAGAGCTGCGTGAGTTTGCTCCATGTATCGGCGAATAGCCTCAGGTCCTTCTAGGGGAAGGACGGTTGGATCGTTATGATGAATCTGAGGAGATTCTTGATGGAGTCGAGCGTCGTCGTTCTCCCAAGCGTTAGGTGGGCTAAATCGCTCGCTAACTCTAGGGCCACCTTGAGGGATGCGACCAGGGGGGTGAGCAGCGGGGTCAGCTTCGGCCCTTTAATGAGCGCCCAGATTCAGGGTTACATTCCCAGTTCGATAAGCCGAACCAGATGTTCTGCCCCCAGAAGGAAAGGATATTCCTTCTCCTGACCTGAAAACAGGTGGAGGAGGTGGCAAGCGTGTGCTCTGGTCAGTAACCTGATCGAGCATAGAGCTGGTTGTCGCTACGTTACTTCCCATAGCGCTAGATACAGATGGGTTAAGTGCGGGAGCTGTCCCAGCATAGGGTGTCTGGAGAACAGGTTCCTGCCTATCTGGAGCAGTGCTCTTCAAATCGTTGCTGCTAAGCAGTTAGCTGTTGCAACGTACGCTCGTTCTCTTGAGCTCTGTCTACTAACTGCACTATCATTCGACGGATCTCAGACAGCTGAGCCTCCGATTGATTCGGAGCGGGTTGACACTGAGGGTTCTCGGGGGCTGTTACCACGGAGACGGTTTTCACTGGAGAACCTTGGGTTAGTTATTCCAGTGGTAGTCTGATCGGGTTGAGCATCAACCGAAGGCCGAAAGCTGTTGCTCTGAGCGGTGATGAGTGCATTGAAGCTCCGGGATCAGTGCGTTGGAGCCTCCGTTGTTTGGTGAGCCATAGCTCTGGGAAGGTATCGTATCAGATACATGTCACGTAACATACCAGGTTCTGGTCAGGTATCGTATCCAAAGGTCATGTCTTCAATTACAGAAGACCTTTGGATAAGAGATAACAGATCTCAAGACCTTTGGATAAGAGGTCTCGGGACCTTTCAGTAACAGGTCTCGGGACCTTTCGATAAGAGGTCTCGTGACCTTCAGATAAGAGGTCTCGGGACCTTTCGATAAGAGGTCTCGCGACCTTTCGATAACAGGTCTCGTGACATTCGGATAAGAGGTCTCGGGATCTTTAGATAGTTGGGCCTGGTTCTGGCTAGGTATTGTATCTTGTACCTGTTTGGTATCGCACCAGGTACCTGTCCGATATCGTACCAGGCTCCGATTCGACTGGGATCTCCCAAAATTCTCTTGTTCAGATTCGCGGGGACCTGAGGCTGAGATCTCATAGGAGCCTCATGTTCAGCTTCGCAGAGACCTGAGGCTGAGGTCTCATAGGAACCTTTCGCTCAGATTTGCGGGGACCTGAGGTTGAGGTCTCATAAGAGCCTCTTTTCAGATTCTTGGGGACCTGAGGCTGAGGTCTCATCGGAGTCTCTCGCTCTGGTTCACTGGAAAACTGAGGTTGGATCTCATAGGAGCCTCCTTTCAGATTCGTGGGGACCTGAGACTGAGGTCTCATCGGAGCCTCTCGCTCTGGTTCACTAGAGACCTGAGGATGGATCTCATAAGAGCCTCTTGTTCAGGTCCACATAGAGAATTGCAGAAATCTGCACAGATTTTGCACATTGCGGACTGGATTTTGCACGGAACATCTTCTGATAAAACTTTGAGAAAATGGTGTACGCACGGATTTTGCACGAAACGAGTTTCTGATAAAACTTTTAGAAATCTGTAAACGCACGGATTTTGCACAGAACAGTTCTCTGATGAAACTTTCAGAAAACATGTCCCCTCGGATTTTGCACGGTTTCTGATAAAACTTTCAGAAATCTGTAAACGCACGGATTTTGCACGGAACAGTTCTCTGATGAAACTTTCAGAAAACATGTCCCCTCGGATTTTGCACGGTTTCTGATAAAATTTTCAGAAACCTGTAAATGCACGGATTTTGCACGGAAAGTTTTTTATAAAACTTTCAGAATTCAGGGTGATCCAAATCATAGTCGATGGGATCCATTCTCAAGTCACGGAGTGAAGGATTCAATTATCTCGTCCCCACAGACGGCGCCAAAATGTGAGGGATAAAACTCACTTTCTAATTTAGGTTAGGTTAAGATTGGGGAGAAGACAATCGTGGGCTGAATCCCTTAAGAACTTAGAGAATGAATTATGATTGTATTGATGAATAAGGGTTACAAAGATGATTATGATGAGTACAAAGAATATAATCGAATGATTTGAGAGTTACAATGTGTGTGTAAATTTGTAAAAAGCGTGAATGAATCCAGAGAGAGAGAGGGCTTTTCTCTGATATCCTCCTTCTCCTTAAATAGCTCTCAGCCACGTTTGAAGGATCCTAACCAGCCTCCGAGATTTGCTCCGTGAGTTGGGGGATTCTCAACAGTCTCCTTTTGACCGGGTCATGCGCAACCAGCCTGAGCTACTCCTGTTAGCTCCTTGTAAATGAGGTCCGGAGCTCTCCTGTTAGCTCCTTGTAAATGAGGTCCGGAGCTCTCCTCCGTGACTTGTTTATAAATGAGGTCCTGAGCTCTCCTCCGTGACCTGTTTTGTTGACGTTCCTTCCTTAGCAAAAACAGCCTCCGGCTTCTTTTTGACTCTTTTCTCAAAAGATTAATTGCCAATGGGCTTACAGTGGCCCATAGTCAACTATTATCGTTCTAGCCCATTAGTCTCAGCTAGCGGGCCATATTTGGGCCCAACAGTATCCCAATCCTTCAGCCTAGGCTAGCATTCTCTTTAATCTGAAACCTAAATCAGTTCGTGTTACTTGCTCTCTATGCTTTCTTAGTTTTAAAACCCCCCAATGTTTTAGCTTAATATTGATCCCATAAAAATAACGTGTAATAGTTGCTCTCTGTGGATTCGATCCTCAAGTACTACATTGAACCTCTTATTTGAGAGAGTAGTTTGAAGGTTAATTTGAGCATATCACTAGTATGTAAGAGCATAAAGTAAAGAGACACATAGATTTGTTAACGAAGTTCGTTTCTTACATCCCCGAGACCACGTCCAGAACTCATTCACTAGAAAATGCCGCAATAAACCATTGCTATATGGTATCCATCACACACCCGTGAGTAACACTCTAATCTAGAATTACAATGAAGCAGAACTACTACTTAATTCTGTAACAAGTATAGTTTTCTATAACAAAACTACCAACATATCTCTCCATCTGTCTGGTAGAACGACGTCACACACATCCATGTGCATCTTCAATAAAACTTAGACGTGTAACCGTTTCATGTCACCATCTTGTTCTCTTTATACTCAAAGGGCATGTTTCCCTAAATCTCACCGCCGTATGCTATCGCATGTGGTTTATTTCCTAAATTTTAGCATTACAAATCTTCTAATTTTGTCAACCAAACATATGGAAATATTCCACTTCATCGCGTCTTGACGTTTCCTTTTTATTCTCCGAATTGTGTGTCACATATCATTCTCCATGTGTAACACACATACACGAACCAAAGCTCCACCACTACAATAACTGATCAAGCTCTAAATTCTTGAGCTTACATTCTCCCCTTTTTCACTGAGTTTTACAACTCAAGCTCACTAATCTTTAAACACACTATGCATCTTAAACTCCCTCTGAATCAAGTACAATCTCCCCTTGCTTGAATGGAAAAATTTGTGAAAAAAATCAATGATACTGTTGGATAAGAATCAAAAGTCACCAGATCCACCACACTAAAATACAAGAGCATTACTGTCACATTGTATCTATTCTTGCCATTTTAAGCGTAAGTTACACATACCAGAGAACATCACTCCTTTCCCATGTTTTGCAGTCCATCTTGAAAACCACAAACTCCAACACTCCTCAAGAGTTATTCATCAAGACCCTAGCTGGTTCCACCTTTGACTCTAACAATAGAGAATCCACAAACTCCAACGCTTCTCTCGATATCTTCACGTTGATTATCTCAATACAATCACGAACATGACTATTCTCACCCTCTTCAACTTTTCAGCTAGCCACAAATACCATATCCAGAAGCTACCCGAAATAATATCCAATCTGATATGAATCTCTAGCGGACACCCGCTCTGATACCAATTGAAGAACAGATTCATGGCTAGTATATCTATTTGCATGCAATTGTGTTCATGTGCTAGTATGTAAGAGCATAAAGTAAAGAGACACAGAGATTTGTTAACGAGGTTCATTTCCTACATCCCCGGAACCACGTCCAGAACTCATTCACTAGAAAAGACCGCAATAAACCATTGCTATATGGTATCCAACACACACTGGTGCATACCACTCTAATATAGAATTACAATGAAGAGGAACTACTACTTAATGTCTTCTCTGACAAGTATAGTTTTCTATAACAAAACTACCAACAGATGTCTCCATCTGTCTGGTAGGACGACGTCACACACATCCATGTACATCTTCAATAAACTCTAGACGTGTAATCGCTTCATGTCACCGTCTTGTTCTCTTTATACTCCAAGGACATGTTTCTCTAAATCCCACCGTCGTATGTTATCGCATGTGGTTTATTTCCTAAGTTAGCATCACAAATCTTCTAATTTTGTCAACCAAACATATGTAAATATTCCACTTTATCACGTGTTGACGCTTCCTTTTTATTCTCTGAATCGTGTGTCACATATCATTCTCCATGTGTAACACACATACATGAACCAAAACTCCACCATTACAATAATTTATCAAGCTCTAAATTTTTGAGCTTAAACCAATTTTAAGGGCTCAGCAGGTAGTAGTTTGAGGGAGAATATTTTTGGCTACTTGGATCGATCTTTTTGAGGATGGAAGTTTGTTTGGTTTGCAGCTTTTAAATTTTTTATCTTTACATCTTGGGCTTTGTGCTTTGGACTTCGTTTGTAAAAGGTTGGATGAAATAAAAGTATTAAATAAAAAAAAATATATATATATATATATATATTTGTTAATGAATAACTCAGCAATAGGGGTGGTGGCGCATACGGCTGGGCAATCGAGGTTTCAATCGGGTTTCGGTTCCGGTTTATTCGGGTTTCGGGTTTTCTGGTTTTCGGGTTCATGAATTTCAGCCTCATTCGGATATTATAAAAATTTGGATCAGATTCGGTTCGGATTTAGTCGGTTCGGTTTGGATTTAGTCAGTTCGGTTCGGGATTAGTAACATGTCAAAGATTCGGTTGAACCCAAAATAGTTTCGGTTTTGGATACTAATCGGTTATCGTTTCTGAAAATACCAAATCATACTCAATTATACTCACTACATTTTCAATCATTTTATTAAATTTGTGTATTTAGCTTCTACAAAACATATTGTTCTCCTTTAAAATAATATTGTGAAACTCGTCTATCAACCATATAAGATTTTTCATTAAACTATATGTGACAACACTAAAAATATCATGATTAATGACAAACCAAATTCTTATATGAACGAAAATCATATATAATGAAACATAAAAAGTTAAAGTTAACAACTAACAATTCTATAAACGAAAGAAGTACTATTTAAACTTAAAAACAACATTATTTTAACTTTAAAACAAATTTATACGTAACTTAACTTCAAATGTAATGTCAATCATAAACATTAATATTCACTAAAGAACACTATATATTAGAGTAAATATTTGAGTTAATTATTCATATCATAACTAATTATTGTAGGTACTCAATAATATATTAATGTGTTTTGGAAACATATTAGAAATTTAGACTGAGTATGATACAAGTTTTTTTGGAATTTTAAAGTTTCGGGTTCTTTCAGATATTCATTTAAGTTCGGGTTCGGTTCAGTTAAAACCTGTAACCCAAAATAACGCAAAGCAAGATCCATTCGGTACTTATGCCAGGTTTGGATCGGGTCGGCTTCCTTTTTATCGAGTCAGATTCGGTTCGAATTTCCGGATTCGGTTTTTTTGCCCAGCCCTAATGGTGTAGTTGGCTAGCGCTTAGGTCTCATAGCTACTGAGTAATTCTGATAGGACTGTTCAATATGGTAATACTGAACCGAACTGATATAGACAATATAGTTTGGATCTGGTATATACTATATAAACCGAATGAATATGATTTTATAAAAACCGTAGGATTTAAATATGGTTATGTTTATAACCGAATAAACCAAACAAAATCGAGTAAAAGTATATCTTAATAATTTTCTTTTCTTTTTGTTCAACTATTGGTTAGATTTGATTTGATTTTTCTTGATTTAAAAAATTGTAAAATTAGATGGTAGCATGAAATTTCTTTGGAAGAAACATGGAAGACAAGAAGAGTTGCAAAAAATTGAGTCATTGATCATTTTGTTTGTTATTCTTTGATATTTTATTATTTCTGAACACCAGATTTTTTTAAATAAATGTTAGTTTTGACAACATACCTCTTTA
The DNA here is from genome assembly GCA_932364175.1 of Eruca vesicaria subsp. sativa. Taxonomy (NCBI): domain Eukaryota; kingdom Viridiplantae; phylum Streptophyta; class Magnoliopsida; order Brassicales; family Brassicaceae; genus Eruca; species Eruca vesicaria. Next base: position 241,612 of record CAKOAT010448487.1, on the reverse strand, counting down.
AAGTTCATATAATATGAAATCAAATCAAATAATAATGTTTTAAAGTATAAAACCAAATAAACCGAAAACTGGTAACATAAAAAACCAAACAAAACTAAATTAGAAATGGTTCTAATATGATAGCTAATTTTTATCAACAGAAATATCGACAAACCGAAAAAACAAACCAAAATCCAAAATGAAAATGCCTAAATCCAGAGGTCGAGAGTTCGAACCTCTCTCACCTCATTTCATTTTTTCTACTTGGCAGTTATGAACTTATGATACACTAATGCTCTTGATTTCTAGGTAACACTAATCTAAATAGTGCTTCAGCTGTATAAGAGGACAACATGAATAGATTCCAGACTGGACTTCTATATTTGCTTATTATCAACAAAAGAAATATATATATAAAGCTGTCTTAGCTAATTTGTTTTTTTTTTTTAACAAAAATTAGCTAATTTGTTGTTGTTGTAAAGTTTTGTTTTTGCTAATTGTAATATTACTATTTTTCCCATTTTCTACTTTTGATTTAATTTTAAGAAAAAATACAAATTATGACATAAATTTATTTAAAATGTCGATTTTAATTGTAATAAATAATATTTAATTTATAAAATTCAGGCTGGTTGTCCGACTAACACATGTAGTTTCGAATATTGATAATATGCATCAAAAAAGTTTTAAGTCATAAACTACTAAAATATTTTAGTGACTAAAAAGAATAAAAAATTGAAAATAAAAACACCATGAGAAGTGTTCCTCCTTATATTCTTTCTTGAAATGAAAATGGATTAATAAAATTTAGTAATTTACAAAAGGAATAATATCTTTTCTTAGATGAGAAGAATGCTCTATTTACATAGAAAAACAAACCTTCCTACTTTTAATATGTAAACACTTTTTTTCTTTCTGATTACATCACTAAGTGTGACATCATTCCAGTCTGTTAGAACATGAATTAAAAATAAATACGACGAATCGAATCTAAAGTTCATCTCATTTTTTCATTGATATAAGTAAGGTTCATCTTGATTTTTCCTTCTTACACTCTAAAAGATCTGATTCCAAATCTCAGGTCAAAAGACCTGAATTAACTTTTTTCTTTCATCTCATTTTTTTCCTATGGATAGGCCTAGACAGAATGATCACTTGGGTGTGAAAAAGATTAGGAAGAATATCAGAAAGAGTCCTCTCCACCTACCCAATTTCGCTGCCAATGCTAACTTAGGCGCGGCAGCGAGCCCTCAAGTGCAGCCTCAGGTTTATAACATTAGAAGGAACGACTTTAAGAGTATTGTTCAGCAGCTAACTGGCTGTTCAGCACATGAGAGTCTCCCTCGGCCTCCTCAGAACAACTCACCGAAGCCTCAGAATACTACTCGGTTGCAGAGGATTAGACCACCACCCTTAACGCAAATCAACCGGCCTGCGGTTCCTCTACAACACCATCATCCTCACAGCTTTATGAGACCGCCTCCAAACCAATCTCATCTGCCACAAGGCACGCAACAGCAACCAATGATGGGTCAAGGAGACCAGTTTTGGTCTACGACAGCTGAGTGTCCCATCTCAGAGTATATGCCTTATCATCAAAGTTCACTTGGAGATGAAGGTCCTAGTGGTAACCAGATGCAGCCATGTTTTGAACAGCAGCCTTATATGCCGGCTCATGAACATCGGCCATACATGCCAGGTCACGTACATCGGCCATGTATGCATGGTCACGTACATCGGCCATATATGCCAGGTCACGTACATCGGCCATATATGCATGGTCACGTACATCGGCCATATATGCCAGGTCACGAACAGTCTCAACCTCAGAATTATATGCCATATCAGCCTCAGCCTCAGCCTCAGCCTCAGCATCAGCATCAGCCCGAGCCATATATGATGCATGGATCACAACCTCAAATGAATATGCATGGGCCATTACAACCTAGTCAGTATCTACCACCACCTGCGTTAGTTCCTAGCTCAGTGCCTCGTAATCTTCCTCCCCCTCAGTTCAATGGTCATGTACCTGTGACATCCACTCTACCCTCTTCCATGTTCAATGGTCATGTACCTGTGACATCCACTCTACCCTCTCCAATGTTCAACCAGACTTATGGTGGTTTGCCTTCTCCTCGGTATGAAAATTTCGGACAACTAGACTCGCTTACGTCTCAGTTTGCTCTACCATCTCCTACCAGTTATCCGAACATGTTCTCCCCTAGATCACAAGGAGGATTTCAGTATCCTCAACCACTCACCCCAAACTTCTCATTTTCACAATTAGCTCAATCAGGAAGTCTTGGACCCGGTTCAGGTCCTCCTCAGCAGCCTCCATCTCCAGGGCTCGTGTTCCCGTTATCTCCAGGATTATTACCTGTCCCAAGTCCAAGATGGAATGATTACTAGGTGGTGCTTTCTTATCCGTAAATCTCATCATGTTTTTGTTTCAAGTCTGCATAAGTGTTAGTCTGTTCTATGAAAGAAGCTTAATCTTGAGAGTCTACACTAATAAGGATGATGACGGATAATTACTTTTCTTTTGTGTTTTCACAGAATATGCTGTATTTTGTGTTATTTGTACACATACTAGAGACAAATCTCTGTCAATTTATATGATTTTTGGCTGTTCTAAAACTTGTATCCCTGAATTTTTACTTTTAGAACTAGGTGTTTTGCCCGCACTTGCGGGCATAATTCTCTTATAAATATTTATTAGTTGATGTTTCATTAATTTAAAAATCAGCATAGTGTTATTATTTATGTTTTCGAAAAGTAAAAATCAAACATCAAATAATTATCAATGACTAAACTCAAACACCAGAAATATTTAAAAGAATATATTTCTATAACTATTTTTCTTGATTTATATTTAATTATAATATCTATATCTTAATTTCAAATTTTATATTAGAAAAACATATTTTCAGGATAAGAATATAATGCATAAGTTCTTTATTTTCTGAAAATATAATATGATATTTTTTAACTATATAATAATTATATAAGATTATAAAAATTATGACATATAATTAAAATTACCTAAAATCATTGAGAACTTAATGAATCAGAACCGGGCCTCGTGGTCTGGTGGTAAAGGAACCTCGGCTGAGGTGCCCGCCATCACGAGTTCGAGCCCCGGCCACAGCGGATTTAACATGGTTTCCGTTTGGCCTTCATGACCCCTTCGGGGAATAGTCGGGTCTCTAAATAAGCCCCGGACACCTGAGTTATCAAAAAAAGAAAAACTTAATGAATCAGCAAATTCACTTCTTAAATAATTTTTCTTGAGTGATGATTTATATTTAATTAATAATAGACAAGTTTTTCTATTTTACTTTTAAATTATATAATATAAAATATATTTTCAAGATAACAACATAATACATAAGAATTACCATATTCTCCAAAAGTATAATATTATTAGTGTAAATTTATTTCATTTATAGAATAATTACAACTTTTATATCTTAATTTTAAATCTATAATAGAAAAATATATTTTAAGACAGTAAACTAATAAATAAGAAGTATTTTATATTCTAAGAATCTGATACTAATATAAATTTGTTTTAAATATATAATAAATTATATAAATTGATAAATTATCAAAATTACCTAAAATCATGGAAATATGACAAATCAGCAAACATCAAATTCACTTCTTAAATAGTATTTATAGATTTTTACATGTTAATTTTAAATTTTATAATAGAAAAATATTTTTTTTCAAGATAACAGCATAATACATTAGAATTAACTTATTTTCTAAAATATCATATTATTAATATAAATTAGTTTTAATTATATAATCAATAATAAAAAAATTATAGAAATTCTGAGAAATGATCAAAATTACCTAGGATCAATGAGACAAATCAACAAATTCACTTTTCAAATAACTTTTTTGATGATTTATATTTAATTATGATTTATATTTAATTAATAATAATATACTTTTATCTTAATTTTAAGTTTTACATTAGGAAAATATATTTTCAACATAACAACATAATCCATAATGATTATCTTATTTTATAAAATATTAAATTATTATTATAAATTATTTTTAATTATATTTAAATATTAAATTATTAATATAGATTCATTTTAGATAAATATAATAGTGTTTATATCTTAATTTAAAATTTAAGTTTTATATATAAAAATATATTTCAAGATAACAACATAATTCACAAGAATTATCTTATTTACTAAAAATATAATATATTCATATAAATTCGTTTTATTTATTTATAAATAATATATTTATAAATATTAAAAATATGATAAATAAACAAAATTACCTAAACTTATGGATAACATGACAACTAAGCAAATTTACTTCTTAAATAATAGTATAGATGATTTATATTTAATTATTAATAATATACTTTTATCTTAATTTTGAGTTTTATATTAGGAAAATATATTTTCAACATAACAACATAATCCATAATGATTCTCTTATTTTATAAAAATATTAAATTATTATTATAAATTCTTTTTAATTATATTTAAATATTAAATTATTAATATATATTTGTTTTAGATAAATATAATAGTCTTTAGATCTTAATTTTAAATTTAAGTTTTTATGTATAAAAATATATTTCAAGATAACAACATAATTCACAAGAATTATCTTATTTACTAAAAATATAATATATTCATATAAATTCGTTTTATTTATAAATAAAATATATATAAATATTAAAATATGATAAATAAACAAAATTACCTAAACTTATGGAGAACATGACAACTAAGCAAATTTACTTCTTAAATAATAGTATAGATTCGTGAGGAAAAAAAAAGGGTGTGTCTTTCCACGGCTAAGGAATGTTAAATCACCGTGGCCAACGCGAATCTGCGGGTAAAATTCGTGAGGAATATAATTATAGTTGATATGTTCTTAGAAAGAAAAAGTATGACAACTTGAAATATATAAATAAAGAATTATTTGGATATAATTAAGAATATTCCGGCAATTTTTTAAGAAGGTGACAAAACAAAGAGTGATCAATACTACAGTAATATCATAAATTCGATAAAAACAAATAATGATCAAAATACTAATATACCAATACGATCAAAAGTTCAAAGGGAAAGAAGCTGCTTGAGAATTGGAGTCTAAAGCATGTTCTCTCTCCCCTGGACGTTTCTGATTCGGTCATTGCACCTCACCTCGGTATATATTCTATAGTCGTGAACCTCACAATCCTCCTCTGTCTCTCTGGAGTACGCGGAACTACTTCTCCGTTCACAAACAATTCACCTGCAATATAGCAAACAACACTCACCAAAGACTAGATCAGCTAATTAAAAAGAATCAGTTTGATACACATCAGCGAGAGAAGCATTTAACTAAGTTGAATCATTCATACACATGAACAAAGCATCCTAGAAATGATATTTGGAAAGATGTAGAAATTAGTGTTACCTCCGTAGTCTTTGTACTCTCGATCAATATAAGAGTCCGGAAGCACGTAGAGAACACCAGGTATTCCTACAAAACCCAAAATACATCAATTACACAAGCCTACATTATTTCCTTTTTTTTTTTTTTGAATGAATGTTAAATTTTATTCACCAAAAAGCCTTTTTACATCAAAGTGTAGACAAAATCACAAAATACAACTTCTCCAAACTACTGTCTTAGTGCCATATCTTACTAAGAAAACTACACTCTAGTGCCAAACCAATATTGAAAACCCACATTATCTCGCTCTCAAGTTGTGTCGGAAAAGAGACAATACCTTTAAGTCTATTCGATATCTCCTCATCGATCTCACAGCCAAAGGCAAAATACTTGTCGCAAGAAACATTGTAGATCTTCCTCTTAGCTTCTTCCTCACTGATAAAACAAAAAACAAACGTGTTACTTGCGGCACAAGGAATACGCAGAACGAAAAAAAAAGCTAACCTGCCGACAATTTTGGCTAGGGTTTTCACATAACAATCGATCGTTTTCTCTTTGTTAGCGTACTCTCGCCGGGCTTGTCTATGACGATGAGCCAATGCTTGTAGTCGCATCCAGAAGGTAGCGGCGGCATCTCAGTGGGTGGTTGGTCGCTGCATTTGTATCTGGACTTGCGGGGTGAATAGGATCTATGGGACCTAATAATCACCCGGGGCCGGATCTTCTGTGTCTTTAGGATTTCTTTCAGAAGGGTCGAATTGGGGGTGAATCCGACGGCGTGGAACAGAGTCGGTGAGGATCGATGGGAGATGAGGTTAGATTGAGAAGGAAGCGAAGGAGGAGGAGGAGGAGGAGGAGGAGCGGGGGCTTTGGAGGTGGAGAAGAAACGGTTAGCGACTCGCGAAGCGGTGGAGCGGGAGAGGGTTTTTGCCATTTGAGACTGGTGCGGTTTCTCTGGCGATGACGAGACCAGGGTTTAACGATCAACGATCGTCTGATATAAACATATTGGACTTGAGGTCTTGTTAATGGGCTTTATTTGAGGGAGCTATGAGAATTTTGTTAACAAGACACGTTTTAAGATTTTTCAGGTCATTGTGTCTCACGACTCTCACCTTTTCTTGTGTGATGATTTGTTTTGCTATCTGGTTAGAAATGTTCAATTCTTTTTTCTCAACATGTTCAATGTTATTACTACATAATTTCATTAATAAAAAATGCAGAGAGCAGAGAATTTAGTAAAATGGATCGTTGTCGAGTCTATAACGCACCCCTCTTTCTCTTTTACCATTATTTCATATTCATAAAGACTAGTTCTATCTCCTTCCTATTGTGGAGCCATAAGTGTAAGTCATCATATAACTTCGAGGGTTGTCGAGGCGACAGTTAGATTGGCGCCTTTCATCATGTTTACTATGCGCTTTCTTGTGTGTGAGTGTGTCCATCATGAATTGTCAGGTCCTTTCGATCGAGCTCACACCACTAATGAAATTTTCTTCTAGTGAGTTTAAGACACTTTTGAAAGAATGACATGGTTTTCGGACTGGACCAACTTGGAATTGTTGAGACCACCTCCAACAACTTTAGATTAACAACTCTCCTCTCTAATATGTTTGTCGGTTATTTAGCCGTATGATATGTGAAATACAATTCTTTACTTTTGCTTTTTGCTACAAGATTTTTATATGTTGAGTTTAAATTTACAAATAAGACCCTGTACAATGGGCATGTTAAATCCAACTTTCAACAATTGAATGTATATAGTGGACATGTTGAAAACCCAACAGTTGAATGTATATAATGTACATGTTGAAAACCCAAAAAGAAGGACGTGGATTGTTTTTGTTTCTTGTTGAAAGTGTTAGATGTGAGACCTATAAATGTTTATTTGCTTATTTTACATCCTAATTTATTTGAGATCAATTATTTTATATCAAATAATAATTTTTGTAGAAATAAATTAATTCAAAATTTATAATTTTTTGTTCTCTATTAATAGCGACTTGATTATTTGATTTGGATATTATAAAAAATCTGTTTTTATAATAATATTATCATATTTGTTTTAAAACAAATACGCTTTTGTGGACTCAAAAATAGTTTTGGGATAAAAAATAAATTACACTTTTATTTTTAGTTATTATAATTTAGAAAAATATTTTCAACTTTATTGTTCATAAAATATAATTATAAAACGGGTATGGGAGATAAAATAGTGACGTAAAATGATGAATTGTATTAGATAATAATGGGGATTTGCCAAATATAACTCAAAACTTGATTTTAAATGCAAAAGTGTATCCAAACTCAAATCAAATGCTAAATAACTCAAAAGGTTAGTGAAATTACAAACATCCCCTCATGAGCAAACAAAAAAAAACATGATTGTAGTTTACCATTATAACCTTGCGAGTGAGAAGACTTTGAGGTAAGTCTGAAATGTCAATAATCTCATGTTGTAGATCTTAAAAATAATTTACAAATTTAAGAAAAAATTGGTTAGTAAAAAATCATAATCATATAATTATTGACATTTATAAATGATGTAAATATAGTTTTAATAAAACTGAATAATTTTCAAGATATATGAGTGAATATAAATTTGTCATGTTTAGGGTTTGGTAACTATTTTGTAGTATTGTATGTGTTTTTAGGATTGGGTTGTAGAATCTTAACATTTTTTTTAAGTAAAATTTAGCTATATGTGTTTAGTTTTGTGTAGATTAAACATTTTATAAGTTTCATTTAGTTTGATAAAGTTTTTGTATGTGATTTAGTTATATATATTTGACTTCTTTGATTTTTGGGTTTTGGAAGACTTATGAAAACTTAATAACAGTTTCCCGCACAAAATTTAGCTTTCCCCCTTAAAATTCTAAAAAAATAGGTTTCTCGCTTAAAATTAAGTCTTACAATGTCTTCCAAAGTCTTCCACGAAAAGTCTTCTAAAGTCTTCCAAGGAAAGTTTTTTAGTGTAGTAGTTCTTAAAATAATTTATAAATTTCATAAAAAATATTTTGATTGAGAAAAATCATAATCATCTAGTTATAGACATTTGTAAGTGATATAAATTTAAACTTAATAAAATTGAATTTTTTTCAACATAGATGAGTGAATGTAACAAATCATGATATTCTTTGGTTAAGGGTTTGGTAACTATGTTATAGTATTGTATGTGTTTGTAGAGTTAAATTGTGGAATCTTAACATTTTTTATAAAAAATAGATTTTAGCTATATGTGTTTAGTTTTGAGTAGATTAAACATTTTATAAGTTTAAATTAAGTTTAATAAAGTCTTTGTATGTGATTTAGTTATATATATATATATATATATTTGATTTTGGGGTTTCGAAAGACTTACGAAGACTTAATAACTACTTTTCGCTCAAAATTTAGGTTTCCCGCTTAAAATTCTAAAAAAAGTAGTTTTCCCGCTTTAAATTAAGTCTTACAATGTTTTCTAAAGTCTTCCAGAGAAAGTCTTCTAAAGTCTTGCAAGAAAAGTCTGCTAGTGTATTACTTCTTAAAATAATTTATAAGTTTCATTAAAAAAATATTTTGATAGGAGAAAAATCATAATCATCTAATTATAGACATTTGTAAGTGATATAAAATTTAGACTTAAGATAATTAAATTTTTTTCAACATAGATGAGTGAATATAAGTTAGTCATGATAATCTAGAAGACTTAAGAAGACTTTGGAAGACCTACTGGAAAACCTTCGAAGACCTCGGAAGACATACTTAAAGTCTTCTAGTAAGTCTTCCAGAGTTAATACTTTGGAAGACATTCGAAGACCTCGGAAGACCTACTTAATATCTTTCAGTAGGTCTTCAAAAATCTTCATAATTCTTCCATAATTTACTATTTCTCGCTCAAATAGTAAGTCTTCTAAGCGAATAATAAGTCTTCAAAGTAAGTCTTTTTGGTGAATAGTCTTCTAAGGTCTTCTAAAGTCTCCTGTATCAAAAATATTTAACCTAATTGGATTTTTTGTCTTCCTATATAAATAAAAATTTACACATTCTCTTTCTTCATCTCAAATGGAGGCAACAAAAATGTAATATTTCTCACTCTAAAATGTTCTAGCCTCTCTCTAAACTATTTGAATTTGATAACACCAAACCTTATAACAATTTTTCTTATTTGTATGTGTTTCTCACTATTTTATCTTGTTTTTGCAGGTTTTTCATTACATAAATGTCATCTTTCACTCATTTAAAGGTAGATCTATAAATTTTATATATGTATTTTTGTGTTTTTTTATCTATTAGATTCTAATAAGTTATAGATTCAACATAATATGATTATTTTAGTTATTATTTAAGCTTAAAACATTGTTATTAAAGTTTTTTCTCTGTTTTGATGTCATTTGAACGTTTTTTGATATGCAGGTTTTTTCAGATTTGAGGCAGACATTGACTTATAGAAGACTTTTCTGGAAGTCTTCTGACGTTGTCTTAAGTCTTCTGACGTTGTCTTAAGTCTTCTGACGTCGTCTTAAGTCTTCTGTCATAGTCTTCTTCCATGTCTCCTCTTTCACAACAGATCTGAGCGTTTTGGTAAGTTTTCATGTCTGATGTTCTTCATTTAGTATTCTATTGTTACATAAAGTTCTTATCTTTTTTTCCAGACTAAAATTCTCTAACCTCTATTTGATCTATTTAAACATGAAAACACCAAAAATTATATCAATTTCTCAGTTTATGTGTTTCTCACTATTTTATCTTGTTTTTGCAGGTTTTTAATTACATAGTTGTCATCTTTCACTCATTTAAGGGTAGATCTATAAATTTTTTATATGTATTTTTGTGTTTTTTATATGTTAGATTCTAATAAGTTATAGATTCAACATAATGTGATTGTTTTAGATGTTATTTAAGCTTACACCATTGTTTTTTGATTTTTTCTCGGTTTTGATGTCATTTGGATGTTTTTGGATATGTAGATTTTTTTCAGATCTGAGATAGACATCGGAAGACTTATAGAAGACGTTCAGAAAACTTTCTTGGAAGTCTTCTGACGTTGTCTTAAGTCTTCTGACGTTGTCTTAATTCTTCTCACGTTGTCTTAAGTCTTCTGACGTCATCTTAAGTCTTTTGGCGTAGTCTTAAGTCTTCTGACGTAGTCTTAAGTTTTCTGACGTAATCTTAAGTCTTCTAGCGTAATCTTAAGTCTTCTTGAAAATATTCTCTCACATCAAGTGGAGTCCAAGATTGTCTTTGGGGAGGAATGATATATAAAGTTTTATTTGTGGTATGTTTTGTGATTTGTACTCTTTAGTTGTGATTTTTTTTTTTTTGTAAATTTGAAAAAATATTAATAAAAACATGGTAAATATGTTTATTATCAAAAATTACTTTACATTATTAAAGTAAACAAGATGTAAGATATGTGCTAGCAATGTGTTTTTCACTTTTACAAATCAAAGAAATGAAAAACTTCAGTGACCTTCAGATTCAAAACATGGTGTTCATTTTGTAGTTCTTCTAATCTTTGGATCTCTCATATTCTTAAAAAAATAATATAAATTTGTAACTATAAACAACTTCTTCTCATTAACTTACAATAGTTGTTCATCACTTTAAACTTCTAAGAAGTAAAACCAACAAAGTCTTGTAAGAAGTAAAACCAATAAATTTTATAATTATAAAAAAGTAAGATATAATGAGTTGGTTAACTCTTCCACCTTCATTTTCATGTACACATTCTATACTTCTTCAAATTATTTAACACTTTTGAAAGATAAAAAAACTTATTATAAATGAGTGAACATTCTTAAAAGTACAAGTTTACAAAAACTAATGGGGAAGACTTCTATCATTAGCTAGAAAGATTAAAAATTATGAATCTTGGTAACCTCAAAATTATCACCAATTAAGTGATGAATTTTATTCAGGACCCCAAATATTGTCTAAAACACATGAATTAACAATAAAATTTTAAAAAATCATTTTAAACTTGAAGAAAATGAAAGTATTATAGATAGTCGTAGAAGACTTACCTAGACGTCTTCCTAGAGAAGACTTTCAGGTAAGTCTTATGGCATAAGACTTCTAGGTAAGTTTTCCGTTTAGGTCATTTTTGCAATTGAAAATTTGCAAAGGAAAATTTTCAGAGAAGTCTTTTCTATAGGAGACTTCTATGGAAGTCTTCCTATGTAAATATTGGCTTACTTTTCTAATAAATAAATTCTCGAAAATACCTGAGAAGACTTACCTGGAAGTCTTCTCGGATAAACATGTTAGTTTTGCAATCGACCAATCTGTGTCATAAATTTGACTTTCTACGGAAGACTTCCAGGTAAGTCTTCTGCCGGAAGACTTACCTGGAAGTCTTCTCAACCTTTACATTAAGTTTACTGAAGTTTGCGTTGGTTAGTTTTGCAATTGAATATATTTTACTTTTATTGAGAAGACTTACATGTAAGTCTTCTTTGATTACCTTAGGTTTGACCAGAATCACGGAATAAAAATTTGGAAGACTTCCAGGTAAGTCTCCCAATTTAAATTAAATGTTTTAAGTTTAAATTTTCAATTGCAAAAGTAACCTACGCAAACTCCAATAGACTTAATGTAAATGTTAAGAAGACTTCCAGGTAGGTCTTCCGCCGTAGAAAGTCAAATTTCTGACACAGATTGGTCAACTAAAAAACTAACCTATGTATCCGAGAAGACTTCCAGGTAAATCTTCTCAAAAAAATTTTGCTAACAAAGAAAATTCAAAAGTTTCGACCACAGTCTTTTTAAAAAAATATGCAGAAAGTCAATTGAAAAACTAACATATTCTTTTGACCAGAAAACTTCTGTGGACTTCTTCTAGAATGAGAAGACTTACTTTGTAGTCTTCTAGAGAACAAATCTGAAAAAAAAAAAAAATTCATACGTTCAAACCCTGAGAAAACTTGCTTAGTTCTCCAAGCACACACAACTTCACTAGAACATCTACTGAATCGTTAATGACCAGAAATCGTGAGTTTGGATAGGTATATGACCTTCAATAACTTTAGAATCAAAAAGCTTGGATTTTTTTGGATGAATATAACTAGAAAGTGAGAGAGATGTAGTTTTTGGGCTTAAATTATGAGAATAAATGAGTAAATTTTTATTTGTATATGCATTAAAAGTTTCATTTTGGTTGTTCATCGTTGTTGGGTGAATTGATGGTAGTGATATTTTCGTGATTAATTGATGAAGATGATGATCAAAAAGTAAAACAATTTTTTTCAAAAAAATAAAAAAAATAAAAATAATGACATTTTTTGTAAATAATCAGAACTTATAGGATGGATTGGGCAAATGAAATGTCTAAAAAAGTTAATTTTGTGTTTGACTTGGAGTTTTGAGTCATTTTTGCAAAAAAAAAAACCCGATAATAATATTGTTAAATAAAAAAAAATTGAATGTGGAATAATAGGTGGAAAAAAGATGATGTAGAATATTAAAAGTATAAATTAGAGTGTTGAATAATTGTAACCATTGTAAATAGTCTAATATAGTAACGTAAGCATTTTTAAATTTCATTTATTAATTGAATCTATTAATAAAAAAATCATTTGGAACATTATTAATTGAATATATTAAAATAGTAAATGAAATTTATGAGACGACAGTTACCTCCTTTGGGAACAGATTCTGAGCCCGCCAAATGTTATCTCTACGTGTCAAAAACTTAATGGCTACAGAGATATGCTTCATCTAATTCAGATATCCTCCCAACCGTTCGATAAAAATCAAACGGACCAAACAAAACCTTATCTCCTCTCCAGCTTCAGATCCTGTCTAAATTCAAAGACACAAATCAGCAAAAGGAACACACACGCACAGAGGAAGTGAAAAGGCAAATGAAGAAGACAAAGTACGGAGATACATCACCTGCCAGAGATTTAGATTGAGTTTATTAGTCTCCCAGAACCTCGGCGAACCTACTATGGAGCTTCCATTACTCTCTTACAGCAACTCAGCCAAGTTTTCTCGGACAGGCTTATGCTCTTCCTCTTCCTCCTCCTCATCTAATACTAATGACTTCCTAGAGAAACGAAGGAGCTTGCGAATGAGATTCAATGGTGGACAAAAGCCAGGAAGCGTTAAAGCTTCCGCTGGACGAAGCAGCGAAGGGATCGAGAAGACAGACGGTGGAGGAGGAGGAGCAAGACAGTTCGCCGGTCCTTCCATGGAGGTCACTACACTTGATCGTGGCTTTGCTAACTCCACGACCGTTGATTTTCAGGTCTGGGACAAGATCGGCGCCGTTGTTAGACTTACTTACGGGATCGGTGGGTTTTATTACACATTAAATATCTTATGTTATTAATGTGTGACTTGAATTAATAATTATAACCCTAAGTATTTATTATATGAAATGTGTGTTTGGATGATTAGGAATATATGGAGCAATGGCTGTAGCAGGAAGGTTCATATGTTCAGTGACTGGGGTTGACTCATCTGGTGGGTTTGATCCTTCTCTTGATGCACTTCTAGCTGGACTTGGCTATGCTACACCACCTATCATGGCTCTTCTCTTTATACTCGATGTGAGGATTATTAACCTCTTATGATTAATCTACTGTTTGTTTGAATTGGTTTTAAGCATTTTATTTATCCGTATATTAGGATGAAGTTGTGAAACTTTCACCACACGCAAGGGCTATTAGAGATGTGGAAGATGAGGAACTAAGAAGTTTCTTCTTTGGAATGTCGCCATGGCAGGTGCAAAGTTTGAGCTTTTGTTTCTTGTTTTTGGAATATTTCAATCTTTGAGTCTTGGTATTTTTTTTGAGGTTTTAATTTGTGGTTATGTGTTTTCAGTTTATACTTATTGTTGTGGCCAGTTCCATAGGAGAAGAGCTCTTTTACCGTGTTGCTGTACAGGTAATTTACTAAGTCCTAGAATCATTAATCACTTTGATTGAATTATTGCTGATCAAATCTCTGATTCTCACAGGGTGCTCTGTCTGATATGTTCTTGAGAGGAACACAACTGATGACAGATTCTAGAGGCATGGCAGCTCTGGTAAAACAAACTTACATTTTTATACATGCATATAAATTCTTCATGGATTTTCTATAATGTTGCTGTTGTTGTTAACCTCTAGACCGGGGTCTTTCCTCCATTTGTACCATTTGCTCAAGCGTTTGCAGCTGTGATCACAGCGACACTCACAGGCTCCCTCTACTTTTTTGCTGCTTCTCCAAAAGGTTAGTATTTGAACTCTTAATCTTCTAGTTTCTCAGTTGAGTCTCTGTCCATTCTCATCCTTGTTTTCACTTTCAGACCCGATATACATTGTTGCCCCGGTTCTAAGGTCACGCCGCGATGATTTTAAGAAGCTTTTGTCAGGTACTAGCTTCTTCTTTCTTCTTCGGATCATATGAAATAGGGTTTAAATCAACAAAGAGTTGGTCTAGTGGCTAAATGTTTTGGATTATCAAATAGGGGTCTAAGGAGTGATATTGTTCTCCTAAAGGAGAGTTAGTTTAAAATGATTTGGACCTCATCCTAGGGAATATAGGAACCTTCAAGGCCAAAATCTCTAGGCATTCAAAAAAAAAAAAGATAGGGTTTAGACAGGATAGCTTGGGGAACAAGAAAATGTAAACTGGTTTTGTACAAGAGAGAATAGGGTTTGGTTTTCATACTATTTGAACCGCTGGTTTTGACATCTTTCTTTGTGCACAGCTTGGTACGAGAAGAGACAGATGAAGAAGATTTACTCTCCCCTCCTTGAAGGACTCTTAGCTCTCTACCTTGGTATTGAATGGGTTCAGGTAAAATCTCCGGTTCGGTTTAGTAATAATTCTTCTGGTTGAAGTTGATTAGCGCTATACCAAAAATCTAACACTTTGACCAATTTTAAAATATTACATGCCTCATTTGTTTTTGTAATTTCCAGACGGATAATATTTTGGCGCCCATGATGACCCATGGTATATACTCGGCGGTAATATTAGGGCATGGGCTGTGTAAAATTCACGATCACCGTAGAAGATTACGTCGGAGAATTGAACGAATTAATTCGGAGAGTGGAGACCACTGATGAGCAGCTTTAAATCATCTATAGATTTTTAATTGGTTGGGGTGGATTTGTGTATATTGTTTTGGTATGGGGTCGTATAGTAATTAGAAAAGTTAGGTAGGGCCTCTTCCATAAAATTTAAACAGATGCTGCATTATACAGTCGAGAACTCACTATATATATATATGTATATACACATAAGCTTGTATTTGTTAGGTTTAAGAACAATCTCTCTTAAGCTTTCTTTATCTTCAACTCATGTTTGTTTGAATAGAAAAAAGCAAGAAATCAGATGGGAGAGTGAGGGAGACTGAAGAACAGAACAAGAGTGCAGGAACACTGATAAGTTTGAGATAGTAACTTCTTTCCCTCGCTTATCTAAAAGAATAATCTATACTATTATTTGCGAAGTGATTTTTCGCGACGGAGCTCCCACGTTAAAAGTTGGAGTGGTTAATATCGTTTATACCCTTAATGAATAAATATATAAATCAGCCCAAAATAAAAAACGAATTTATATTTTTTGATTAGATAAATGATTTAAATTAGTAATAATGATAAGAATTATCCATAATCTAGATATATATTTAAAAATAAATAAAAATATAATTCTTATATATATTGTGTTGTTATCAGAAAAATATATTTAATTAATATATAATCAACCATAAATTAGAAACAAATTTCACTGACTTGATGACTATTATTATCTAAAAATAGTTGATATTAATAAACCATAAATTAAAACTGAATTAATATATAAGTAACAATAAATTAATTATATTTAAAAAATGATTTTGCTGATTTATCATATTCTCCATAATTTTATGTAGTTATACTTATTTATCATGTTTTTATGATTTTGACTAATAATTAATTATTACCCTTAATTAATGACTAAATAAAATTATTATTATATAATTATGAACCGTGTATTAATTAGATTTATTACCCTTAATGACAAAGCAAAACATAAACTTAATGACTAATTGGATTTATTACTATATAATGACTAATTAGATCTATTACTATATAATAATTATAAACAAATCTTATTTGTCATGTTTCTTATGATGTGATGATTATCATTATCTAGACTAATGATTATAATAAATCTAATTATTCATTATATAGTAATAAATCTAATTAGTCATTAAGTTTATGTTTGCTTCGCCATTAAGGATAGTAAATCTAATTGTCTTGTTCTTATGATTTTTACTACCCTTAATGACAAAGCAAACATAAATTTAATGACTAATTAGATTTATTATTATATAATGACTAATTGTTATTACTATTTGACCAAAAAAAAGATTTATTACTATATAATAATTAAAATTTTCAATATATACTTAAACATAAGTTAAAAACGAGTTTCAATGGTTTTAGATTTATCTTTATCTAAAACTATTTTATATTGGGTCATAAAATCTTTATTAACCTTGAAATATAATTATATTTTTAGTAATATATCATTAATTATAAATTAAAAACGAATTTCATTTATTTGATAATCATCCTTATATTTATTTTTTTATATTATGTCTTTATCAACATTGAAAAATAATTATATTAAAATAATAATATTTATTAATATATAATTAATTCTAAATTAAAAACGAATTTCATGAATTTCATGAATTTGATAATTATCATTATCTAATTTTTTTATATTGTGTTATAAGTCTTTGTTAACCTTGAAAAATAATTATATTTGTTAATATATATGTAATTATGAAAAAATTAATTCGCAAAGAATTTATGTATAGATAATTTACATTACTAAAGATAGTTTACATTACTAAAGATAATTTTTTTATACTTTTTTGTTATGTCTAAAATTGATATTAATTTATTAATTAATATTTTAAATTTATAAGTATTTTCACATTTAATTTGTGTAATGACAATTATTTTTATAATGATGAAAAATTTTACATATAGAAAGAATTTGTTTAGATTATTATTAAATATTTTGAGTGCATAAACAATAATTTATTATAATTTACTTAAATTGATTGTATTTTTTTATAGATATTAGAAAATTATTAAGCCCGCAAATGCGGGCAAAACACCTAGTCTATACTATTATTTGTGAAGTGATTTTTCGCAACAGAGCTCCCACGTTAAAAGTTAGAGCGTTTAATATCGTTTATGCCCTTAATGAATAAATTATATGAATTAATTAAATATAAAAACGAATGTAAATTTATTTAATTAGATAAGTTATTTTAAATAATAACAATAAGAGTTATCCAAAATCTAAAAATACATTTTATTTTTAAAAGATAATTCCTATAAATATTGTATTGTTATCCGAAAACTATCTTTTGATAAAATATTTAAAAATTCAAAAGTAGAAAACAAATAATTACATAATAATTAATTAAATTCTTAATTTTATATAATCTATACTATTATTTGCGAAGTGGTTTTTCGCAACGGAGCTCCCACGTTAAAAGTTAGAGCGGTTAATATCGTTTATACCCTTAATGAATAAATTATATGAATTAATAAAATATAAAAACCAATTTAAATTTATTTAATTAGATAACTTATTTTAAATAATAACAATAAGAGTTATCTAAAATCTAAAAATACATTTTATTCTTAAAAGATAATTCCTATATATATTGTATTGTTATCCGAAAACTATCTTTTGATAAAATATTTAAAAATTCAAAAGTAGAAAACAAATAATTACATATTAATTAATTAAAATTCTTAATTTTATATAATTGAAAAGATAATATTGAATAATTTTTAAGATAAATAAAAAATTTCAAAATGAAAACACAAATAATATTTTATGCTTATAATTATTTGTTAGTAAATACTATTATTTACCAAGTGATTTTTCGCAATGGAGCTCCCACGTTAAAAGTTAGAGCGGTTAATATCGTTTATGCCCTTAATGAATAAATTATATGAATTAATTAAATATAAAAACGAATTTAAATTTATTTAATTAGATAAGTTATTTTAAATAATAACAATAAGAGTTATCCAAAATCTAAAAATACATTTTATTTTTAAAAGATAATTCCTATATATATTGTATTCTTATCCGAAAACTATATTTTGATAAATATTTAAAAATTCAAAAGCAGAAAACAAATAATTACATATTAATTAATTAAAATTCTTAATTTTTTATAATTGAAAAGATAATATTGAATAATTTTTAAGATAAATAAAAAATTCAAAATGAAAACACAAATAATAATTTATGCTTCTAATTTTTTATTATTAATATATATACTAACAAATAATTATAAAAGGCTTAAGCCCGCATGACGGGCAAAACACCTAGTGTTGAATTGATATATGAGATTCCAGATTACAATTGTGAAATCTTCAAGGTTCGTCGAATCACACACAGGGCCGGCCCATTCCCACCAAATGCCCCATTCCAATTAAAAAATTGGGCCCTTTTCCTTTGTAAATTTTTTTTTTTTTCTTTTTTTTTAGATTTCAGTCTAAATTGGCTTCAAAATGTTTTGGGCTCTAAGCAAAGGCTTCTTTTGCCTGTGCCCTGGGTCGGGCCTGATCACACATGATCTCAACTCACCTCACACGAGTCCTTGAGAAGAGAATCGCCTCAAGACCTTAATCTCACTAGCTAGTTCTCAATCATAAACTGGATAAAAGATTACAACAAAATTGTTCTAGTTATTTAAATCTCCCACATAACTGACAAACTTCTAAATGAAGTAGAGTCTCTCCTTTCTTTATTCTTCTTCTCAATCTTCTGACTTAGACAGATTCTTTAGAAGTTTCCGTTTTTTCTTCTTCAGTCCTTCCTCCAACGGCTTCAAGACTCTCTTCCCACACTTCTTCTTCGAGTAATACATCTGCATAGGTGTATCAATACCCCCCCCCCTTTCAACAATAAGCTTGTCCTTAAGCTTAAAGAGTGGAAACTCTCGCTTGAACTCCTTAGCCAATACCCACAAATTTGCATGCTCTGGTAGTTTAGCCCAACGCACCAAGAACTCTAGACCCCCTGTAGCATTGTACCGAGTGGCCAAAATCTCAGCTGGTTCAATCACACTTCATTCAAGTCATCGCAAACCAGTGGCAAAGACGACACAACATGATGCTCACCTAAAACTTTCTTCAACTGTGACACATGAAAGACTGAATGTATTTTGGATTCCACCAGTAAACGTAATATGTGTGTTGCTTTACCAATCTTCTCTAGTACTTCATATGGCTCAAAATATTTTGCAAAAAGCTTTTGACACACACGTTTCACTACCGAGTGCTGTCTATATAGACGAAGCTTCAAGAACACCCATGTACCAAACTCAAATTCCACATCCCTTCGGTGCTTATTTGCGTTATTTTTCATTAACTGTTGTGCCTTCATCAAATGTTCCTTCACTGAACGTAATACCACATCCCTCTGTTTCATCATCTCTTCCAACTCGTAATTGTCTGTTGAACCATCTTCATAACGGAGTATTGCTGGTGGATCCCGACCATATAACACCTTAAAAGGAGCCATCTTGAGAGAGGAGTGGGGTGAAGTGTTATACCACAACTCTGCCCACGACAAGAACCTAA
Source organism: Eruca vesicaria subsp. sativa (assembly GCA_932364175.1). NCBI lineage: Eukaryota > Viridiplantae > Streptophyta > Magnoliopsida > Brassicales > Brassicaceae > Eruca > Eruca vesicaria. The sequence goes on along the minus strand of CAKOAT010448487.1, from coordinate 221,627 downwards.
ACCATTGACGAGGATGGCTCGATGTGAAGCAACGCAGGTAGGCTTCTAAACAGCGGTTAATCACCTCTTTCTGACCATTGGTTTGAGGGTGAAACGCTGTACTATACTTCAACTCCGTACCTGATAACTTGAAAATCTTCTTCCAGAACACACTGAGGAAGATTCGATCCCTGTCTGAAACTATAGACCGAGGGTACTCGTGCAGGCGGATGATCTCTGTGACAAATTTGCAAGCTACAACCAAGGCTGTAAATGGATGACTTAAACCCACAAAATTAGCATAAATTGACAGACGGTCCACCACCACAAGTATCACATTGTTCCCTCCAGAAGTCGGAAGACCCTCAACAAAATCCATCGACAAGTCCTCCCACACATCCATTGGAATCGGTAAAGGCTGCCACAATCGTGCCGGAGAAAGAGTTGAAGTCTTGTGTGTTTGACATACTTTACACTCTGCTACATAACGTTGAACCTCTTTGAATAACCCCTCCCAATGAGACATTCGTTGTATCCTCTTTATTGTATTCAAGACCCCCAAATTCCCACCAACAACACCATCATGATTCTCCTGCAATATGATAGGTATGAACTTAGATGTCTTAGGAAGGACGAGTCTCCTCTTATCCCATAATCTCCCTGATGCTACTGAATACAACGGATACTCAATTCCATTCTCCTGAACACTGTGTAGTATACGTCGAATATGAGGATCTTTATCGATCTCCTGATACAGATCTTGGAGTTGAATCACTGATGCAAAGTGATAGCCAGCAAGAGAATATAATTCAGTGACTCCAATGAAGATCCCATTCTACTTAACCCATCAAAAACTTTGTTTTCAATACCCGGCTTGTAAACAATATCAAAGTCAAACCCCAGAAATTTGGTTTACCACTTCTGATACTCCATATTAACTTCTTTTTGCTCCAATAGAAACTTTAGCCTCTTTTGATCTGTGTGTACAATAAACTTCCGACCCAATAGGTAATGTTTCCACTTAGTCACTAATAACACTACTGCCATCAACTCCTGTTCATAGACTGGTTTTAACTGCTTCCATAATGTAAGTCCATGCCTAAAAAATGCTATAGGTTTACCCTCTTGCATCAACACTGCTCCCAAACCAAAACCTGAAGCATCCGCCTCAATCACAAATAGCTTTTCAAACTGTGGTAATGCCAAGACTCGTAACACCAACTCCAGATGAGTAATGTGATCCTCCATGGGCTTACTATAGTCAAGATGTCATAAAACAAAAAACAAAACGAATGTACTCAGATAAGGCCTGAAGAGATCATTATCAAAGCTTGAAAGGTGGCAGGAGCATTGGTTAAACCAAAAGGCATCACCAAAAATTCATAATGACCATTTTGAGTTCCGAATTATGTTTTCATTATATCATCTTTCTACATTCGAATCTGATGGTAGCCTGCCCTGAGATCCAATTTCGAGAATATTACTGCCCCATGAAGTTCATCCAGAAGTTGATCGATCATGGGTATAGGATATTTGTTTTGGCACTGTGGCTCTGTTAAAAGCTCTATAATCAATGAAAAAACACCAAGATCCATCCTTCTTCTTCACCAATAGTACATGACTTGAGAAAGGGCTTGTACTTGGTAGAATTATCCCTGAATCGAACATCTCTTTAACCATAGTTTCCATAGCTGCCTTATGAGCCTGAGGGTATCTATAAGGCCTTACACTGATTGCTTCAGTACCATTATTCAGTGTAATAGAGTGCTCATGTCCACACAAAGGTGGTAATCACATTGTTGCTGCAAAACGGTTGGAAAATAATTCAATACCATGACTACTCCCACTAGTAAAGGTGTTTCTAACGGTTGTTGCAGCTGGTGATTACCAAACCAGAGCTGAACTCCTTGCTTCATAACTGGAGTTGTGGAGGATAATTTTTTGAATGATAGTTTTGATTGTTTGAGGTCATGGTCTCCCAACAACGTGACTCTGCGACCTTGATACATAAAACTCATCTCATGCTTCTCCCAGTCGACTTCACAACGTCCCAACGTGCGTAACCACTGTATTCCCAATACTACATCCACTCCTCCCAACTCTAAGGCAATGAAGTCTGAGGTGAGTTGTATGTCTTGCATTTGAATTGTCACTACCTCACAAACTCCTACTCCATTCACTGCCACTCATGTTCCCAACAAAATATTGATATTATAATTCTGTTGCAGCTTCAATTTGGCTCTCTCAACTAAACCTGGAGATATAAAATTATGCGTAGCCTCACTGTCAAGCAAAACTATTATAGATTGTTTTACTAACCAGCCTCGTATCTTTGTTGGTGTAGGAGATTCGAAATCCATAAATGCATTGAAAGAGATAGCCATCATCGTAGAACTCTGTTCACATAGTTTCAACTCACTCTCCACTTCCAACTCCTCTAACACTTCCATTTCCAACCCATCTACCATCGTGATCACTCGATACTCCCCTTTAGGATAGACGTGTGTACGTAACCATTTCGCAGAACATTTGTAACAGAGGTGATTGTCTTTTCGATATTTCAACTCAGCATCTGATAAGTGTAAACGTGGTCGAGACTATTGTTATTGATCTTGTTGTTCCTTGTTCTCAGGTTGAACTTTTGCTGCAGTATTGACCGGTTTAAAAGGAACATACGAATAAGGTTTTTGTTGTCTGTGACTTCCTCATTTTAACTCCACTAAACACCTGACACAACAAACTATTTTCTATCTACACCACTGCTGCGATGTGTGCTGTTAAGCCCTATGGTTCATTCAATTTTATTACTTCTTTCATTTCTTGTTTTAAGCTTTTATAGAAGATATTCACCATATTTTTCTCATCAATACCAGTGATCTGTGCTATCAATTCTTCAAACTCACTGACATAATCCTGAATAGATCCCGTCTGTACAATGCTGCAAAGACGCTTCCCTGGTTCATCATCAACTGATACTGCAAATCTTGCAAGCCTCCGTTCTTTTAAATCTGACCAGTCTGCAAATCTGCGTACCACCACTTCTGCTTCCAACCAATCCAACATGTTTCCCTCCAGACTCAAAGAAATCAACTCCAGCTTCTGATCTTCGCTGTATCTCCCCACTCGAAAATACCTCTCCACTCAAAAAATCCAGGTATACGGCCTCGATCCCTCAAACACAGGCAGTTCAATTTTCTGTAACAGATTCTCACGGTTAGCCAAAATCAAATTAGTTCCCCGATAACCTAACTGACTGTACTCCGGATCAGTATTCAGATTCCGATCACGTACCTGAGTTTGTGAGGAAGAATTTGTTTTGATCGCTTTACCATGTGGTTTCTCTCGAGTCATATTCGTTTTGATTCGTCCAATCGCCTCCAAAAGGTTTTACATGTTCTTCTCTACGTTCTCGAATCGTTTCTCCAATGATTCTAACCTCCAACATGATTCTACTACCTTCGTCTCCATCTCCGCTGAAGATTTCGATATTAGCGTGCATCCGTCACCGAAAACTTTAAGCTCCTTCGAGATATCTTCCACCGTTTTCTCCAGATTCACGACTGTCTCTCCAGCACCGCTGACGTCACCATCGCGATGTTCGATCCGATCACAAGCACACCAGTTGATAAGTTTGAGATAGTATCTTCTTTCCCTTGCTTATCTAAAAGAACAATGTTGAATTGATATATGAGATTCCAGATTACAATTGTGAAAGTCTCAAGGTTCGTCGAATCACACACGATCTCGACTCACCTCACACGAATCCTCGAGAAGAGAATCGCCTCAAGACCTTAGTCTCACTAGCTAGTTCTCAATCATAAACTGGATAAAAGATTACAACAGAATTGTTCTAGTTATTTAAATCTTCCACGTAACTAACAAACTTTCAAATGAAGTAGAGTCTCTCTTTTCTTTATTCTTTTTCTCAACCTTCTGACTTAGACAAAGTCTTTAGAAGTTCCCGCTTTTTCTTCTTCAGTCCTTCTTCCAACGGCTTCCAACACTCTCTTTCCACGCTTCTTCTTCGAGTAATACACCTGCATAGGTGTATAAAACACTTGAACAATTTTCAAAAAAAAAATTTTTTAACTCCAGTTCACATTAGATATTTTATTATTAGTTGGAGAAAATTAGAAAAATTATAAGTAAAATTTATGTATATATATATATATATTTATAAAAATTTTAAAATATATATTGTAAAAGATGTGCGAAAAAAAAGAGTAACTATCTCGTCTATTAAGTGTATTCAATTGTCTGTGGTTAGATTTAAGTCTCCCTTGTTTTGGCTGAGTTTCCGGGGATATATTCATGGTCCGCTGGCTCTTGTATCCTTCTTTGAATGTTAGTGAAAACTGGTGTGATAAAAGAACTGTGAAAGAGGTTAACGTGACATACAAGTCAAAATATGAATGTGATAACTAGCTAGAAGAACTCTAGCTTAACCAAGGTTGATCTAAATCGAATCAAGGTCAAGTGAAAAAGTTGCTTAATGGACACCCCCTCTAAAACGACTCTTCAAGGAAATAACAAGGAAGCTGGCACTGCTATGGAACAATCAAAACAGCAATGTCCAGGTGGCATGAGTATTGTTCTGGCAAGATACATGAGTGTATCTATCAACTTAACGACAATGACAGAGGTGTATTAGTAAGCCGTAGAGAATGTGTCACTATTATACTGATGCTTTCGTCTAAGAGAGAGAGAGAGTGTTACAGAATCATAATCATATGGTTGATACTTAGAGCAGAGAAAGAATAACATTTAGGGTATAAACTTTGTTCATTGCTATGAAGAAATTGATAGAGCATACACTGATTGCTAGTGAAAGTAATTGGTGTGGATACTCATCATTTCTTCTTCTTGTAAACTCTATTACTGAATTTAGTGGATTCCAAGTCACAAACTCGGCCAGACGTAACTCCCTTGATAACGGGGTGAACTGGAGAAACTCTGTGTGTGCTTATCTCTTTTGCTTAAGCTTTTATTTCTCTGTTCTGTCTTCTCTTTCAGTTTCACATGTAAGCTCAAGAACTTAGAGCTTGAGAAGTTGCTGCAGTGGTGGAGTTTTGGTTCGTGTACTTTTGTTACATATAGAGATTGGTGTGTAACACATGCTTCATAGAATAAAAAAGGAATCACCAAGATGCGGAGACGTGGAATATTTCTATATGTTTGGTTGACAAAATTAGAAGATTTATGATGCTAAAATATAGGAAAATAATATATTAGATAATAGGAAAAAATTATTTAATATATATTTTGGCTTTTACCTAATTTGGGGATTAGGGCTTTTGTCGTTGTAATTCTTAGAGGGAAACACAAAGGGTTTTGGGGTTTCATAGTTGAGTGAATTGGTAGACTTGATCAACAGGTGTTGAGGCAAACAACTTGGGTGTTTTAGGAATGAATCTGTGGCGAGTCGTGTAATTCGGATCAAAAAAATGTGTAAGAGACTGTGTAAAGGATTTCTAATAAAAGAGATAAAAGTTTTTTGGAATTACTGTGTGCATTGTATTTTTCGCTGTATCTCGATTTTACAATTGGTATCAGAGCAGGACACCTAAACGAAGAAGAGTTCTTTGAACCAAGGTGAGATCTTGAGAAGAGAATATGGCGATTTTGGCACATAATATGTTGCTGCTGAATGATGTGAATTATGGGTATTGGAAAGTGAGAATGAGAGAAAACTTACGTGGAGCTGATATGCTCAAATTAACCTTCAAGCTACTCTCTCAAATAAGAGGTTCAATGTAGTACTTGAGGATCGAATCCACAGAGACCAAATTTTACACTTTATTTTTATAGGATCAGAATTAAGCTAAAACAATATGGGGGTTTTTAAAATAAAGAAAAACGTAACAAGCAAGTAACAAAGTTGATTGGGGTTTCAGATTATAA
>CAKOAT010448487.1:199184-210593 GCA_932364175.1 Eruca vesicaria subsp. sativa | reverse complement strand
GCTCCGCTCACTCGGGAACAGTTTGCAGACTGTTCTTCGTGAAAATTCCCAGATTGCACTCTTTTTCTCCAACTGGTCCATCTTCCATCCAAAGCAACTCCATACCTGTAATGACTTAGAAAGGACTAAAAAGACTCGATAAAGACTTAAAAACACTTTAGAAAACATTGTTAGAATATGCTAAAAACACCATATATCAGGAGCTGATGAAGATATCTGGACAGTTGTTCAATCTGGATGGGAAAAACCATATGTGATGCTAGAAGATGGTTTGAAGACACCTAAACCAAAGACAAAGTGGACTGCAATAGAGAAAAAGCTTTCAAAGTTTAATGCAAAAGCATTGGATACAATCTTCAGTTCTGTTGATGGTAAGCAATTTGAGTTAATACAAGGATTTTAATCAGCTAAAGAGGCTTGGGACATACTACAAAACGCCTTTGAGGGTACTGCGAATGTCAGGAGGATAAGACTAGACTTGATTGCATCACAGTTTGAAAACATAAGGATGACCAATGATGAGAAGATAGGAGACTTCAGTGCCAAGCTCAGCTCCATAGCCAATGAAGCACAAGTTTTAGGTAAAAAAATATGAAGATGCAAAATTGGTGAAGAAACTATTGCGATGTTTAGCTACTAAGTTTGCAGCACATAAAGCAGCAATAACTTTGACGAGGAACACTGATGAACTGAAGTTTGCTGAGCTAGTAGGGATTTTAAAGGTTGAGGAGATGGAATTAGAATCTAAGTTGTCAAAGCCTGTTCAGAATTCAAGAATTTCAGTTGATGGGGAAGATATCCAAAGAGCTCAAAAACTTGAAGAATCTATTCACCTAATGATTCAAAAACTTGAAGAAACCATGGATCTTTTGTATAAGATGTCCAACAGTAAACTGCCTAGAGAAGAAGAAAGACATAAAAAGCAGAAAGTGTTGTGTTTTAATTGTTATGGTATTGGACATGTCAAAACAGATTGTCCATCATTCAAGAGAAAAGAAATCAAGTGTAATGGATGTAATGGTTATGGGCACATAAAATCAGATTGTGTGAACACAAAGAAGATGAAGATGAAGAGAAGTTGTAGTGATAAAAAGTCAGAAGGAGAGGAAGATGCTCTTAACTTTGTGGCTCTTCATGGAGTTGTAGGGTCTGACAAACACATTACTAAAGGTGAAACTCGTGCGTCGTCTGTGTCACACACCAATTCTGATGTGTCACACAGTGATACAGAAAGTTATTTAAATGCAGATCTTTTTGCTGAGTATCAGGTTCTCTTTGGTCAATTTGCTAAACTCAGTGAAGAAAATATGCAGCTGATCAAAGATAAAGCAAGGCTGGAAGCACAATGGAACATTCTAGAGTCCAAAAACAACAATAAAGCAGAGATTGGGATGTCAAAAGAAGATAAGGATTTTGATCTACAGAGTCTACAGAAGACAATCTTTGAGCAGGCCTACAATTTAAAGAGCTTGGAGACCAAATATGAGCAGACGAAACAGCTACTGAATGAGGAACTCGAGAAAAGTCAGCTGCTGCAAAGAGAACTCAGTGAAAATTACAAAAAGTTAAGGATGCTGAATAAAGGATCTGAAACTTTAGATCATATTTTATCACTTGGACAATCTCCAAAGGTGAACTGAGGTTTAGGTTACAAGGGTGCTGCTCCAAAAAAAATCAAGCTAGTCCAGTTAATGTTATCAACTTTGAAAAAGGTACTACCTCTCGCCCTGAAAGTAGCTCAAAAGTTGAGAAAACACATACATCTGCACCTGTGGAAAAGGAACATAAGGCTCAGACAAAAGTTCACCCTCCCAAACCTGCAATAACTCAGAGAAATGGATGTTTGTTTTGTGGGAATCATGGTCATAAAGTTGCGTTTTGTTATTCTCAGAGAAACCAGATTGAGAGAGCTTGGAGGATGAACCTTTGTTATGTGGAACCCAGAAGGTATGGATATGTATGGATAGCTAAGAAGGATTTGTATCCTAAGTTTACGAAATGTGTGTCACACGAGCATACCAGTGTGTCATACACTCGAATGGATGATCAATATACTGAGCTTGAAGAACCAATTCGATGGTCTAGGAGGTATTGAGAGTTTTTGATGTCCAACAAGTATCACTACAAGAAATATGTACATTGTTAGCGCGAGAAATATGCTATAGTAGATGTTTGATAGCGAATTCATAAATGCTATGTATGCGGCAGCAATCATAGATATCCCCTTTATGATAGTATTTTTGTAAATGCTACGAAATGTGCAGATACGATAGCAACACTACAAGAAAACTAAGAAGTTACTACGAAATTTTACTAGGAAAATAATTCCTCGTAACGTTACTACAAACTTACTTTGACGTCACGAGGAAACAAGTTTTCCTCGTAAGGTCCTCTTACAGGTACGAGAAAAATATTTCCTCGTAACACCGTAGTAACGTTACGAGGATATTACGTGGCAATAATACATTTCCTCGTAAGCCCGTAGTAAGTCAATTTCCTCGTAAAGTCCTAGTAAAATATTACTACGAAATTAAGAGGAACAGATTTGTTACTACGAAATTAGGAGGAACTGGATAGGAAATATCGAATTTAAATCAAAAATGTGTTTTGTACCTACATTTCCTAGCAATTTCCTAGTAAATGCTCAGATTCAAAAATTTCTATAAATACCACAATTGTGATTCATTTGAAACACACCAAAAAATAATCAGCTATAAGCTTGATCAAACACAAAAAAATATCCGGTCCGGGAAATATTTTCGAGTTGTGGAAGTGGATGTATTTACACAGAGATAATAACGGGAGGGTGACGAAAGAATATCTCGAAGGGTTGGAGACGTTTATGCATCAAGCAGATTCTACACCACTCACGCAGGAAATTGGTAAGATGTTTTGTCCTTGTCGGAAATGCTGCAATACAAAATTAGGCCATCGTGAAAATATTAGGAAGCATTTAATAAATAGAGGTTTCATGCCATATTATTATATTTGGTATCAACATGGAGAAGACGATGCTAGTTGTAGGAATGAAAGTAGCAGTAGTAATAGCAATTTTCAGGTTGAACCGCAGATGAAAATAGCTATCATCACCAAGAGGAACAAATGGTAGATTGTGATAGGGTTCATGATATGGTAGGTGATGCATTTGTAACTCATGATGATGATGAAGTTGAAGAACCTAACTTAGATGCAAATTTTTTTTATAAAATGTTAGATGCTGCGAATGAGCCAATTTACAGTGGTTGTAGAGAAGGCCTGTCTAAATTGTCGTTGGCTGCTAGAATGATGAGTATTAAAACCGATCACAATCTACCTGAAAATTGTATGGATGCATGAGCAGACTTGTTTAAAGAGTATTTGCCAGAAGACAATGTGTCTGCTGAATCTTATTATCAGATTCAGAAAATGATATATAGTCTTGGGTTGCCCTCGGAGATGATAGACGTTTGCATCGACAACTGCATGATTTACTGGGGAGATGATGAGAAGTTAGAAGAATGTCGATTTTGTAAGAAGCCACGATTCAAACCGCAAGGTCGAGGGCGTAATAGGGTACCAAAGGATGTGGTACCTACCAATCACAGACAGATTGAAAAGATTGTACCAATATGAGGAGACTGCTGGAGGGATGAGATGGCACGCCGAGCATACTCAGACGGATGGAAAGATGACTCATCCATCAGATGCAAGAGCCTAGAAACATTTTAACAATGTACATCCACATTTCGCTAGCAATAGCCGGAATGTGTATCTTGGATTATGCACTGATGGATTTAGTCCATTTGGAATGTCTGAGAGACAATATTCATTGTGGCCGGTCTTTCTTACACCGTATAATCTGCCACTAGAGATGTGCATGCGACGAGAGTTTCTATCATGATCATATTAATACCTGGTCCAAAACATCCAAAAATATCTCTCGACGTTTTTCTACAACCACTGATAAAAGAGTTGAAAGATTTGTGGTCAACAGGGGTGAGGACATATGATTGTTCAACGAAAACAAACTTTACGATGCGAACGATGCTTTTGTGGACCATAAGTGACTTTCCTGCATATGGGATGTTGTCTGGGTGGACTACACATGGGAGATTAGCTTGTCCATATTGTAATAGAATGACAGATGCGTTTCAGTTGAAGCATGGTAGGAAGACTAGTTGGTTCGATTGTCACCGTCGATTTCTTCCCGTTTACCACCCGTATCGAAGAAACAAGAAATTGTTCAGGAACAAAAGGGTTGTCAGAGACACTCCTCCTCCATATTTAACTGGAGAACAAATCGAAGCGCAAATCGATTACTACTGTGCTCTAGAAACAGCTCCTCGTGGTGGGAATCGGCATGTTCCCAGTAATATGCCTGATTCTTATGGTGTTCAGCACAATTGGCACAAAAAGAGTATATTTTGGAAATTTCCATATTAGAAAGATCTTCTTTTGCGCCACAACCTCGATGTGATGCATATAGAGAAGAACTTTTTTGAGAACATTGTGAACACTATATTGAATGTCCAAGACGAAAGACAACGTATAATCAAGGTTGGACTTACCCGATGTCTGCTCAAGGAGTGAGCTACATATAAAAAGCAATGGGCAAGTTCCAGTTCCAATATTTAGACTGTCATCAGAAAAAAAGTCTGCGTTGTTCAACTGGGTGACTTCAGAAGTGAAGTTCCCTGATGGGTATATTTCAAATCTCTCAAGATGTGTTGAGAAAGGGCAAAAGTTCTCTTGGATGAAGAGCCATGATTGTCATGTTTTTATGCAGCGACTACTTCCCTTTGCGTTTGCGGAGCTACTACCGGCAAAAGTACATGAAGCACTTTCAGGTAATTAATTAATATAATACGATGATATGATTAATTTATTTATATATATATATACTAATGTGCATAATTTTTGTTTTTGTAATATATAAGGAATCGGAGCATTTTTTTGGGGATCTGAGCACCCGCACTCTTAAAGTGGAAGTTGTCCAACAACTTCATGAAAACTTCCCCGTATTAATCTGCAACTTGGAGAAAATATTCCCGCCTATTTTTTTCGACGTCATGGAACACCTAGTTGTCCACCTCTTGTATGAGGCATTACTTCGTGGACCCGTGCATTATGGATGGATGTATCAGTATGAAAGGGCCATGAAAACTTTGAAAGGAAAAGCCAAAAACCTAGCAAGAGTTGAAGGTTCTATTGTTGCGGGAAGTTTGACCGAAGAAACATCACATTTCACATTGTACTACTTTGCACCAAAAGTACGTACAAGGAAACGAGCTCTAAGAAGATATGATGATGGTGGTGTCGTGCCGACATATATGGAAGACGATGTTCCAGACATCTTTTGTCAAATTGGGCGATTGGGTGGGAAATTGAAAGAGGTTTGCTGGTCGAGTGATGAAGACGTCCATAGTGCACACCTTATATTCTTCTTAATTGCGAGCATCCATTGATTGCTTATTTTGAAAGGTAAATATATAAACTTACACACTTATATATATATATATATATATATATATATATATTTTTCAATATTAAATATATAACATATATGATTTTACAGCTAATTTGTGACTCAAGTCGAGGAAGCAATACCTGGTATATCGACAACTGAGTTAGACAAAAGGAAAGATCAACACTTTATCAAGTGGTTGAGGAAACAGATATTTATTTATTACTTAAATTGTATCCATATACCACAAAGTAAGTCTAATGTCTAGTTATATTACTTTTTGTTGCAGGTTGATTATGACGATCCTGAGTATCCCGCATGGTTTCGCGAATTACGTCAAGGTCCAGTTGCAAAGGTAACTACATCATCGATGTATTTCACCCGAGACTATACTTTTCATACATATGACTATGGTAGACACCGGGCGACAAGTAATTATGGAATATGTGTGAAAGGCGAAACAGATTTCTACGGGATCTTGCAGGAGATTTATGAATTTCAATTCCCAGGTATGAGTTTGAAATGCGTTATCTTCAAGTGTGAGTTGTATGACCCCGTCGTCAACATAGGTGTTCGGATTAACAAGAACGGTGTAGTTGATGTCAACGGTGGACGAAGGTACAACAAATTGTTTTTTTTTTTAATATCCAGGTTTCCAGTATTAATTAATTTTTACATTGATCTTTATTTTCGTAGGTACAACAACTTCGAGCCTTTCATATTAGTTTCACAAGCAGATCAAGTTTGCTTCATTCCATACCCTCGGATTACTACCTCGGGAATAAACTGGTTAGCTGTTAACAAAGTTACACCTCGGGGACGAATAATCGCTGGAGAAGAATCACCATTACAAGAAGAAAACACCAATGAGATCGAGGAAGCTGAAGCAGAAATTGATGAGTTCCTACTCATTGATCCGCATAATCGTGAATACGAAGATGTTCCTGATCACTCAACGGACGAAGGTGTAGACGATGAGTTTTTAGAAAATGATGATGTTTCAACAGATTACGACAATGTATCTGAATGAATTATGTATGTTTATAAGTTTGTTTAATCACAAAAATGAATTTGGATTATATATGTTTTAAGTTTGTTTAATCACAAAATCAATTTGCATTTGGGGTTTGGGGTTTATGTGTAGAAGAGGTTAGGAGTTTGGTTGTAGAAGAGGTTATAAGTTAAGGAAGTTGTGGTTTGGGGTTTGGGGTTTCGAGTTTAGGGATTTATAAACCCTTTCCTCGTAAAGCCCTAGTAATAGAAAACGCGGGCATAGCCGTTCCCTCGTAAAGTTCTAGTAACGGTATTTCTAGGACTTTATGAGGAAAAAAACGCGGACATAGCTATTTCCTCGTAAAACATTTTCCTCGTAAGGTCCTAGTAATGGTATTACTAGGACCTTACGAGGAAATAAAAACACGGGCATAGATATTTCCTCGTAAAGCCCTAGTAATGTTACTAGGGCTTTACTAGGAAACAAAATTCCTTATATAAACTCGAGCAATCCGATTTCTCATTTTGTAGTAAGCTTCTCTCTGAATCCTCTAAAGGTTCTCTCTAATTCGTAGTTAGGTAATTAGATTAGGGAACTTAGATTAGGTGGTTAGTTTATGGAATTTAGATTAGGTTGTTAGTTTAAGTAATTTAGATTAGGTTGGTTTACTTTTTTTAACTGTTTTTTTAATTATACGGGAATTAATGTTTTGATTTTTTTTTAAATATAGATGCCTAGACAGAGCAAGATTGCTAGGGCTGCTAATAAGAGGTCGTCTCCTCAGGAGAGTCACTACGGAGATCTTTTCGGGCGTCAGTCTGGTCCCGGTTCATCTTCATCAGCTCCCGGATCGTGACGCTGTTCCCGAGACTCAGGAAGCTTCTACGGAGTCCCGGTTTTAGCAACCACCTCCTCCTCCACCTCCTCCTTCTCCTCCTCCACCGGTCGGGGTTCATCCCGATTTGCAGGTGCCGCCGAACGCACCCTTTGCGGTGTACACGGTGGAGGATATTTTGGCCCTTCCAGGCAGAGAAGGGCTGCCAGAATTAGATCCTATCCGACGGGACGGCCAAAACGTATTATGGTATTTTTCAATTTTAAAACTTTTTTTTAATTTATTTCTTAATCAACAAAATATTTACAAATTAACCATATAATGATTTATTTTGTGTCTTTCCAGGTTTGGTCTTGACAATTGTGTCGCAACTAGCGTTTCACGGACTGTATCAAGGGATACTTTCTCGATGCAGCTCCAAACTGGAAGAATACGGCGAGCCACACAAAAAAGACGTGGTTCAAATCGTTCGCTGTAAGTTTAATTAATGATCAACTTAATTTATTTTTAATTATTTAAAATTATTAATATTATTGAACTAATCCGTCTCTTATTTTTTCTGGTTATACAACAAAAGTATCGTTGGTCTATTGGGATTCACCAGCGGGTGAAGACGGAGTTTGAGGGCAAGGCAAGAGCACGATTGCTCGACATGGTCTACAACTGGAAGTGCGACTTTCATGTATAGATTTATAAATTATAATATATATATATATATATATATATATATATAGTTTTAAAAATATTATTGAATTTAATTCTAATTATTTCAAATCAGGTGGATGGTTACGAGGACGGGAAACCCGATTGCCTCACAACCACGGTGTGGGATGGCCTCATCAGCTATTGGGGGTTGCCGGACTCGGTCAGAACCTCCCACACAAACTCCGGGAACCGCATGTCCAGAGACGAGCATGGCAACACGAAGATGCTTCACACCACGGGTCGAAAACCTCACGGGGGAGTTCGTCTAAACATGGTAAGATGATTTTTAATAACTATTTAATTTTTATTTTATTTGAATATTCCAAATTAACATTTAATTTTAAAAATTACTTTTAGGCTAAAGAGACAGGAGTTCTTCTATCTCTGAAAAACCTTTACGAGAGTACCCACTGAAACAAGGCTGGACAGTTTGTAGATCATGCTTCCGAGCGGATCTACAACGAGGTTGTTTCCCGAGTTGACGAACGCCAGACCCAGCTGACTCAGCAGACTGGGACTCCAGTCATATTATCCACTCTTGAAGTGGATAAGATTTACGAAGAGGTAAATAATTTGTTTTACTATTAATTTTTATTATTTATTAAATTTTTTCTTAATGTTATTAATATTTTTATTTACAGGTCGCCCCTAGGAAAAAGAGGCGTATCGTCGGGATTGGCTCGGTTAACGATGTCCTTGCAGCGACATCGTCTTATGCTCAGGAGAAGCACGATGTCAATGCTCAGCTGCGCTCGGAGTTGCAGGCGACGCAGTCTCATGTGAGTTTGCTCACCGAGCATGTGACTTCTCTCACCGATGTCCTTGATATTTTAGCGGTTGGAAACCCGCAATTGGAGGAGATGTTGCGTCAGAGACGGGAACGCGGAGGGCTTCCAACCCAACAACATCCACCATCACAGTCACAGCCGGCAACCAACTTTGGAGAGGAGCAGGATTTGGCGAGCCAGGACGAGTTCGTTCGGCAATTTCACGACCAGCAGCCGTAGTTTTTTTTTATTTTTAATTATATATTATGAATTTTAAAACTTAATTGTATATTATTTAGTTATTTATAAAATATTTTGTTTTTTATTTTTTATTTATAATTTGCTTTTTTTATTTTTTAAAAATAAATTATTTATATTTATAATTAATTTTTTTAATAGGGAAAAAAATATTTCGAAGCAAAATCCTCGTAAAGGTTTCCAAGTAATGTCCTCGTAAATAATTCTAGTAAGTTCCTCGTAATGAATTACTACGAGCTTATGAGGAAACCTTACGAGGAAAAGCTTAACCACACCTTTACGAGGAAAAGTTTCCTCGTAAATTAGCTAGGACCTTACGAGGAAAAAGGCTTTACGATGAACGTGTTTCGACGAAAGTCTTTTCCTCGTAAGTTCCTAGTAAATGGTCATTTACTAGGAAATAACGAGGAAAACCCGTCCTAGTAATGGACGAGTTTTCTTGTAGTGTGAAGTCTTTTTGTAGAGAAGATTTCTCGGAAGACTCAACACAAATTAAATGAGAACTTAAGTGGGAACTGAAAATTTAAACGGGAAGCTTAAATTTTAAATAAAAATTGAACTTCTATCACATTAAAGTTAAAAATATATTTTGTGATATAAGAAGACAAATTAAACCACATGACTTGTCATGCTTGAAGTTATTTAACATTTTTGAAATTAAAAAAAAATATCTTGAAGTTATATAACACTATTAAAATACTAATTTGACGATAATATATGTTGTACACATAAATACATATTTAACAAATTATTTTCATTAATTCTCTTCAAATTTATAAAAGAATTCACAACTAAAATAGTATACTTACCAATCATAAGGGATACCATAAATAAATTTTTTTACACATGGAGCTTGAGATCATTCCTCTACATAGATAAGCTTAGATTTCACTTAGGCTAGAATTTTTGGTTCAGAAGACTTCCAATGTGTGGCTCAGATTTGAAAATTTTGCATATTTAAAAATATTCAAATTGCATCAAAACAGAGAATTATCTTAAAAATAATTTTTTATGCTTAAATAATAAATAAAACAGTCACACAATTTTGAATCTACAGCATTTTAAAATCTATTTTATAAAGCACAAAAATACATATCCAAAATATATTGATCAACCTTTATATATATTTTCTTTTTATAGGTTGACAAATTACAATTAGGTGAAATATGTTCGGTTCAGAAGACTTTCTTGAAAGTTTTTTCCGAGAAATCTTGTAAAAGTCTACTAAGAAATATTCCAAAGTCTTACTCAGATCTGATAAACATGCATATCAAAAAAAATGTTCAAATGACATCAAAACAGAGAAAAACTTTAAAACTAAATTTTTATGCTTAGCTAATAAATAAAACAGTCATATTACGATAAATCTACTTCTTATTAGAATCTAACATATAGAACACACAAAAATACATATCTAAAATTTATAGATTTACCTTTAAATGAGTGCAAGATGAAAACCATGTAATAAAAACATGTAAAAACAAGATCTATTAGTAAGAAACACATAAGAAAAAAATGAGAAATTGATATAAGGTTTTGTGTTATCAAATTCAAATAATATAGAGAGAGGCTCGAGATTTTTATAGTGAGAAATATTATATTTTGTAGCCTCTAGTTTGAGAGAAAGAAATAGAATGTGTAAATTATCTTTAAATAGGAATACACCAATTTTATTTAGGTTAAATATTTTCGATACAAAGAACTTTTATGTAAATCTTCTACATAAAAGTCTTTTAAGAAGTCTTCTAAACTCTAAATTTACTATTCTTCCATAAAGCTTACACTGAAATTGTCTAGTGTAGTTGTTTGAAAACTTTACAATAAGTCATCAAAATTCATATTTTATCATATTATGGATTCGAATGTGTAAATGGTTGAAACTGTGGCTTTGTGCCTTTTTTTATTTTTCTTTTTAAGATTCAGACTTTGGATTCTTAGTTACGACTTTAAAAGAATATAAAGAATCATTTTTGTACATTAGATAATGAATAAGGTAATTAACAAATTATCTTAGACAGTATCAAACTGAAAGCAACTCATAATTGCTAAACATATATGACCGAACCGACCAATTTAACTTAAACCGAATTGGTTTAGTTTTCATCACGTTCATGTCCACCAATAACAGCATCATCTGGAATGTAATTTTTCCAGAACCAATGTTGCTTCCAAACTCTTCCCATCTCTTCAATGGGAACACCTCTGGTTTCCGGAAACAAAAAGTAGATGAAGATGGTCATGATGGCAACCATGCCAGCAAAGAAGTAGAAGAGACCAAACTTCATGTGACAAAGCATTGTCAAGAAGAATTGACCAATGAGGAAAGTGAAGAACATGTTGACTGAGACGTTGATGGCTTGTCCGGCTGGTCTGATTTCCAATGGACAGATCTCACTCGGTACTAACC
>CAKOAT010448487.1:102604-198937 GCA_932364175.1 Eruca vesicaria subsp. sativa | reverse complement strand
TATCGGTTCCTCGTACTTTCTTCAACATTTGTTTTGCTTCCTCGTATTTGCCTCTCTCAAGCATTGAGTTTGGTGTATCGGGCAAAAAGAATGATCCAACCACCATAAGAAGTGCTGGAACAGCTGCTAAACCTAGAGAAACCCTCCACCCATTTTGAGCCATCTTAGATGTTCCATAGTTGATCAGATTCGCCACCAAAATTCCAGACGTAATAGCCAGCTGGAAACAAATGTTTAGGGCTCCTCTTATCTTTGCTGGAGCCATTTCCGAGAGGTACACCGGAGTAGACTGAAAATAAAAGAAAAAATATTGAGAGTCAGCCTAACTATAATGTTAGATGTGGTCACAATTTTCTGGACCCTTTGGTCTATAATGTTGCATGAGGCATACCACACATATATATATATATTTAGATGATATACAAAAAATAAAATACAAGACTCTAGCTAACCTGATTAGCAAATCCCACACCTACACCGAGCAAAAGTCTACCGATGATGAGCATTGTGACATTAATGGCAAAGGCGTTGATTAGTGCACCGGCGAGGAAAGCAAGTCCACCGGTAAACATGGAAACTTTTCGTCCATACTTCCTAGTAACAACCGAAGCCACAAAGGAAGCTNATCCATTGATGTCACACCTCCTGAGATTCCAAGGTCATAACCAAAGAGGAGACCTCCCATGGCCGCAACCATACATGTTATGACAACGAAAACTGTGACTCCTCCTTCATAATCTCTTCCACCACTTCCTCCTTCTGACACAAAAGCTCCTCCTGCCATTTTTATTGCTTTTGTTCTTAGAAGGAAGGAAGGAAGGAAGGAAGGAAAGGTTGGGGCTTGATTTGAAAATGGGATTCACTTTGTGATCCTTTAAATAGATAATGTAATGACACTATAATTAGGGATTGGATTACGTGTGATGTGTAATAAAATTTGATCTTATCTTTATTTGGCTTACGTACGGTTAGGATAAGTAGCTTGTTAATTAGTAACAAGAGTTGGTTAACGTTTTGACACCAAGTTTCATGCAGAGTTTTTACTGTATTTGACTGTTTGTTTTATTAAACCTGTTACCCTTAGAGCAGCCTCAATGGTTAGATATTCACTAAGCATCTCAAAAATAAAATAGTGTTAATTCAAGTAGAAAATAAATGAAGAAATTAATCTGATTTTACTAACTCCAATGGTGAGATACTTCTTAACTATCTCATCTCTTGTATTTCATTTCCAATGTTACTTAATTTAATTCAATTGTATTATTTTGAAATGTTAATATTTGATTTTAACATATACATAATGGATCTTGTTAGATAAGCTATACTCGAATGATGTCATAAACTTAACTATAGCACTTCGTTTTTGCTACAAATTAATTACGATTCATATATTTGTGTTCTGATAGGTCATTCTATAATAAAATAAATTAATTATAATTAAAAATAAAATAATTGAAAATTAAATCGAAAATTATTCTATAATTGAAAATAAAATAAATTTTATTTATAAAAAAAATGATTTACAAATTTATTGCGGTTTACAAAACTAAACCAAAAAATTAAAAATAAAATCAAACCAGTACAATTTCCCCTCTCTAGGTTTACACTAAACCAAATTAAAAAAAGAAACCTTAAAGCTAAAAAAAAAAGACTCCAGCGGCCTCATGTTTTGTCTTCTCTCCGACATCCTCTTCACCTTCAGATCTGTTCTCTAAGCGTAGCAGACTTTGAGCAAAGAACAATCCAAAGTAGCAGACTTTAACAACTACAAATCCCGCAAATCATCGTCATCTTCCTCCAGTAAATCCAATGACCATCATATCATCTTCTTCAACTCCTTTATAAAGAACAAAGATAAAATGAGAATAAAAACAGAGAGAGAGAGAGGTTACACAGAAGGACACGAGTAGTATAGAACTGTGGTGACGAGGAGGACACGAGATGGACGGTGACAACGCGACGGTGGTGGTGGTGTATAGCGGACGCCAAGTTATCTTCACAGAGATGAGCAGAGGAGGGAGAGGATTAGATGAAGCATAGAAGAGATTACGTTAAGAGCATCTCCAAAAAGACAATTTATTTTAGAGTTTGCAAAACTCTATTTTTGAAGTTTTAATGTGTTCTTCTCCACAGCAAAACTTCAAATCTAACTTTAAAACTATTTGTATTTTATTCTATAATCCTTATATTTGTCATGATTAATATAAATTAATAATTTTCTTATAAATAACTAGCACATATATGAAAAACATAACAATTATATTAATTAGAAAAATATTTACTCTAAAATATAAAACTGTAAATAGAAATACATAGCTAAATAATAAATTACAAACAAAATATCACATTATTTCATAAAATTATTACCATAATGCTCAATCTTCAGTTACACAATACTTATTTGGATAATATTTTGGAGCTTTTGAAGGTTTGAGAGAAAATTAACCATACTATTAATATTGTTGTAATATTTAAATTTACGTAATAAGTATGCTTTCCATGAATCTTTTTTAAAAAAATTTAAGTTTATTTTGTAATATTCGTGAAGTCTAATTTTAGTTTTAAAATAATAGAAATTTTATTTTAAAGTTTTATGTATAAAACTTAAATTTATAAAAACAAATCTGAAATATTTATAAGATATAAAAAAATTTAAGGATTAAAATGTTAAACAAGAAAATATTAAAAAATCATAAATATAATATATATAATTAATTGTAAGGATAAAAATGTAAATAAAAAGATGAAACTTCAAATTTGAAGTTTTGAGAATTGAAACTTCAAATATGTTTTACTCCTCAAAACTTCAAATTTGAAGTTTTGAAATTTCTTTTTGGAGGGCCAAAAACTCTATATTTGGTGTTATAGAGTGTCTTTTGGAGATGCTCTAAAGGAGAAGAAAAACCAGAATTTTTCGTTTTTGTGTGTGTGTGATATGAGATGTGTCTGGAAACAGAAGTAAAGCGAGAGAGGAAGAAGCACACGTGACAGAAAAAAAAAGGAAGGAAAGAATTTGATCCCTTAGATTAGATTTTCATCAAGGGTTGGGGTTGGACTCTAGTTATCCTCACCAATGCTTCTCAGCCAATTACAGATAAGAAAAATAAAATAAGAGGGAATTAATATGGACCTTTGGATTAAGTTTAATCAATGGACGAAAATGAAGCCTTGTATAAAAAGATTATCCAACAAAAAAAAGTATATATATATTTTTTTTTCTGTGTTATATCTGTTTTTTTAAATTGAAAGTTAATTTATAGTTTTTAATCTAATTGACATGTTTAGTAAAGTTTATTGTTTCATTGTTATTTTATGGTTTATACTTTAGTGTTTTGAGGTTTAGATATGATATTAGATTTTAAAATATTCAATTTTGAGTTAAATTTTAGTATTTTTATGCTAAAATATGAAAATATTATATATAACTGTAAGTCTAGTATTTTGATTTAGAGTTTTTATGAGGTTTAGGATTAGAAGTTAGAATATGAAAATAGTTGAAGTTTTAAAGTTTGTGTGTAGAGTTTAGTTTGAAGTTTAGTGTGTATGGTAAAAGGGGTTTGGTTAAGGATAAGATTTAAGAATAAAGTTTGAAAAGATTAGATTTGTTTTTAAGATTTAGTGTTTTAAGTTTTAAATAGAAGATTTGATGTGTAGTTTATGATTTGGGGTTATAGGGTTTAGGTTTAGAGTT
Source organism: Eruca vesicaria subsp. sativa (assembly GCA_932364175.1). Taxonomy (NCBI): domain Eukaryota; kingdom Viridiplantae; phylum Streptophyta; class Magnoliopsida; order Brassicales; family Brassicaceae; genus Eruca; species Eruca vesicaria. The sequence goes on along the minus strand of CAKOAT010448487.1, from coordinate 195,246 downwards.
TATGGTTTGGAGTGTATATTTGGAGTTTAGATTTATGCTCTAAAGTTAAATTTTGAAAATAATTAAATTTTGACCTTATAATTTAAGTTTTTAAGTTAAATTCTGAAAAATAAAGAGTTTTTTAGGGTTTAGGATTTAAAATTTTGTACTTGTATGTTACACAGAATGTATAGTTTATATTTGAAGTAATGATTTAGGATATAGAGATTGATTAAATATTAAGGATATGTGTTTAGGAAATTATAGTTTAAGATTAAAAAGATTAAATTTAAGTGTAATTTTAAGATTTGAAGTTATAATATGAAAAGATTGGAGTTTTAAGGGTTGTGTTTAAAGTTTAGGGTTTAAAATCATGTTTAGGGGTTAAATAGCTTTCCTTGGCATTATAAAAATGCTATTATAAGTATTTCATAGTTTTATTAAGCCGCTTAAATAATATTTTTGGCGTTTATATCTAAATTAGGTGTTTTGCCCGCACTTGTGGGCATAATTCTCTTATGAATATTTATTAGCTGATGTTTTATTAATTTTAAAACCAGCATAATAAGTTATTATTTATGTTTTCAAAAGTACAAATCAAAGATCAAATAATCATCAATGACAAAACTCAAACATCAGAAATATTTAAAATATATATATATATATATATATATCTATAATTATTTTTCTTGATTTATATTTGATTATAGTTTTTTATATCTTAATTTTAAATTTTATAACAGAAAAACATATTTTCAATATACAATATAATGCATAAGTTATTTATTTTCTAAAAATATAATATGATAAATTTTTATTTAATTATATAAGATTATAGAAATTATGACATATAATTAAAATTACCTAAATTCATGGAGAACTTAATGAATCAACAAATTCACTTCTTAAATAATTTTTCTTGAGTGATGATTTATATTTAACTAATAATAGACAATTTTCTATTTTACTTTTAAATTACATAATATAAAATATATTTTCAAGATAACAACATAATACATAAGAATTACTTTATTTTCTAAAAGTATACTATTATTATTGTAAATTTATTTCAATGATAGAATAACTACAACTTTTTATATCTTGATTTTAAATTTCTAATAGAAAAATATATTTTCATACAGTAACTTAATACATAAGAAGTATCTTATTTTATATAAATCTGATACTACTAATATAAATTTGTTTAAATATATAATAAATTATATATAAAATTATAGAAATTATGATAAATTATTAAAATTAGCTAAAATCATAGAAAATATGACAAATCAACAAACATCAAATCAACTTCTTAAATAATCGTATAGATTTTTAACATGTTAATTTTAATTTTTTTAATAGAAAACTATATTTTCAAGATAACAAATTAGTACATAAAAATTAACTTATTTTCTAAAATATCATATTATTAATATAAATTAGTTTTAATTATATAATCAATAATAAACAAAATTAGAGAAATTAAGATAAATGATCAAAATTACCTAGGATCATGGAGACAAATCAACAAATTCACTTTTCAAATAATTGTTAAAAATTTAAGCTCATCTGTATGAATAACCATAAACTATTAAATTTGTTTGTTAAACGATTTTTAGTCGGCTCATTGAATCAACTAATTAATCACTTTTATATCAGTTAAATGTAAATATAGTCATATTTTATTAGTTTAATAAATAAATTACGTTATTTATTAATATAATATTTTAACTAAAAATTAAACAGTCAAATATACATACATCATAATCACAAATAATTATAGAGTAGATATTTAATATAAGTTTAACAAAATCTAGAAAAAGAAAATTGTTAAGCCAAAAGAAATTTAACTTCGAAATTTTCTACTGAAAAAACTAAAGAATTTTTTTTAAATATTTTTTTTTAACTTAGAAAATAATATATCTTTTAAATTTATTCTCACTGCGCATGGCATTTGAAATCTCTTAGTTATACTTATTACTAGGTGTTTTACCCGCATTTGCGGGCCTGGACATTTTATAATTATTTTATTAATACATATTGAAAGATTATAATGATAAAGTATTAATTGTGTTTTATTTTGTGAAACCAATAATATTTATACTTCCATTTAAAAATTCTTACATATATCTTTTTTATAATTTATGTTCACTATTAAAAGTAATTTTAAAATCAAATATTTTTTTAATTATATAAAATTAAGAAGTTAACTTGATTAATATTTAGTTATGTATTTTCTATTGATTTAATTGTTAACATATGACAAATCAGTTAAAATTATCTAAAATCATGTAAAAGTAGATAAATGAGTAAATTATAATATTATTCATACAAATTCTTTTTTATATATAATAAATTATATATGAAATTATTAAACATATGACATATAAGAAATATTAGCTAAAATCATGGAGCATGTGACAAGTCATCAAAAATATTTTTAAAACTATAATCAAATAAATGTTTTTTTTATTTCTATTTAGTATAGATAATTTTTATATTTTTAAATTTATAATAGAAAATATAGTTTCAAGATAACAACATAAAAGATGAGAATTATCTTATTTCTGAAATTAAAATATTATTAATCAAAATTTTTTTTGTTATATAATAAATTATATATAAAATTATTAAAAACATGACAGTACACAAATTTACCTAAAATCACAAGGAAAATACATTAGAATTATCTTGTTTTATTTCATAAAATATAATATTATTAATAGAAATTTAGTTTAAATATAATAAATTATATATATATAATAAATATAATAAAAATATGACAAATCAGTTAAAATTATCTACAATCATGTAAAAGTAGATAAATGAGTAAATTATAATATTATTCATATAAATTCTTTTTTATATAATAAATTATATATGAAATTATTAAACATATGACATATAATCAATATTAGCTAAAACCATGGAGCATGTGACAAATCAGCAAATTAACTTCTTATATAATAGTATAGATACAAAACATTGAGGGTATATTCTTAGTAAATTTATATATATACTTATTTTCCTTTTCTTGAATATGTTTTAATATCTACTTAGAAGTTTTTGGATAACTTTAGCACAAGAATAGCTTTTTGAATAAATAAAAGTATGGGGGTATAACATAAATATGATGTAATTAATCAATAATTTGGTATCCGAATATTTTTCCAGGCCAAGTATTAGGGTTGGGCAAAAAATTTGTAAATTTGGATTAGATGTGTTATTCGTTTTGATTCGAATCTAAATATCCAGATATCCATAATTTTAAAAAATAAACAATAATACAAATATAAAATATCAAAAAAAGGTAAATTACAAATATAAATATTTTAGGAATAAATATCCAATCTGATCTGTTATATGCATGTAAACACATATATTTAATGAACTATATATATAAAATTATACAATTATTATATGTAATGGAAAATTATAATTTTATTTATCATATTGATTATTATATATATTAGAGTAAATCATTTTATTTTTGTAGTGAAAGCTTATTGTTTTTATCAATTTAATTTTTAAATAAAATCATTTTATTTATATTGATTGAATCAGATATCTGATTAAAATAAGAAAAAATTCTAGATATCCAAACAACTGAGTAGCCTTGCGAGTTTGGTTTTCCGAAACCGAACCAAATCAAAGCGTTTGTTTTCGGTTAACTGAAATTTTGAAAACCATTTCCAAAATTAACTGAATTAAATTTCCGCTCGATTATTGATTATTTTTGGTTTTCGATTTTATTTTCACAAATAACCGATTATTTTGGTTTTTCAGTTACTTTCGGTATACTTTTTTAAAGAAAATCAGATATTTTTTTTAAAATTCGATTATTTTGATTAACTTCGATTTTTTTGGTTAAATTCAGTTTTTTTTTTGGTTAGTTTTGATTATTTCTGATATTTTCAAAATAAAAATAAAAATAAAACCCGAAGGGCTGATTTTTAAAACTCTACCGATCCAAACTGAAACCGAACAGAAAACCAAAAATTTCGATTCAGTTCGGTTCGGTTTGGCTAGAATAATTGCAAAGCAGATGAAATCGAATAATAAACTATTCGGATGACACATATCGATCACGAATACCTCTAAAAATCTGGATATATTAGATTTGTGCCATAATTAACCAGAGAAGAAAGGGAAAAGGATAAACTAAATAATGACTTTCAACTGCTGGAATCATGCCACTTTTTAATTTGTCAACTGGGCTAATGTCTTCTTAATACATTTAAATCTTAATTAATTTCAGAAAACGACAAAAGAAGGCAGTAGTGGGTAGGCATCATGTGGAGGAGCAAACCATATTATTATACTGGTAGCTGGTAATACGAAAATAATAACAATTCAGATTTCTTTATTTATTTAACGTTCAGATAATCATTTAATCTTAAACTATTCTGAACACCAACTCGAATAAAAAGATGGTTATGATTTTTTTAAATATATAAATATATAAATTTCTACTAAAATTATATTGACATTGAAAACTTTGCCTAAAATGATTATATATATAAATTGCTAAAAGTTTAGCGGAAACTAAAAATATATTGTTATATCAATTAACAGAGTTACAACTTACACAGTTTTTTTTGAACTGATTTTTACAACTTACACAGTTACACCAAAGACCACGAGAATATCTCGTTATAAACTTATAGTTGTTCGTTCGACCAAAAAAATAAAAAAACTTATAGTTGTTCGTTTGAAAAACTTATAGTTGTTCGTTTGAATTTTTTAAAGAGGACATCGTTTTATATTTACAATATCTTATATCTTTAGTTTGTTATCTATGAAATGAGGAGAATTAAGAAGACTCCAAAAATGTTGGCATAATAAGTTGCTTGCGTCCGTGGGGTTTATTAAACTAAGACTTGTTCCCGTTCCCGTTTACGGTCATATTCTAAATTTCTTAATCATCGGATCAAATCAATATCGCTAAATATAAATTTATGCATATTGTTTATTGATAAGTTCTTACATAACACCGTTGGGGGTAATCTCAAACATCGCAATTTTTTTCAAAAACAATAATCAGTCCAAAACACTAAAAAGCAAAAACAAACATTTGGTCAGATCGCCTTTGCTTAAAGTTCGGGGGCATCTGTATACGCACATATTTTAACAATAACATCTTACTAACTAATGATCGGCATGTATATATTAAGCCATATTGTTTGTCGCAAAGACCAAAAACACACTCACATGACTGTTCAATTATAATACGAAATTAAAATATTGACGTATATATGATCTAAATAAATTAACTCTAAAGTCCATGCAATTAATTAACTCTTGTATTAGATTGCGATTGGTGGAATCATATATAAATATAAAATTAAATTTCATTTTAATAAGTTTGGTTAGAGTAGAATTGATAATTAACAAAGCCAATAAAAATAATTAATGGACGGCTTCCTGACTTATTTTTAAAACGGCTCCAACTCTACATTAGCACAAGCTGTCGTCACACGTTGTCCGCCGTTGCTGAGTCTATCCCTTTCCATATAAGCCGTTGTTCTTAAATTATTGTTTCTCGTATAAAATATTGCTTTTGCCACTAGTAATTTATTACTTAATTACTAAACTTTCCTATTATTTAGGAGGGTAAATAGTTAAAAAAAAGTTTAAAATTTAAAGCAATGTTTTTAATCTCTCTTTGTCTATAGCTTTTTGTCATCTCAAGATGGTTGCAACTCGAACCCTAAGTCTTTAGGTATCCATAGGTGATGGGTAAATTAAAATAAACAAATCTGCTGAACAATGGAGCAATACGATATGGTACTAAAACATGCTGATTGCAATGTGGGTTTTACTTATATTGGTTCATTATCAGTTGATGAAATTTATCTTTGTATCATGGTTAACTTGATTTGTTTTTCGAAAAGATTAGGAGATTTATCAACTGTTTGATGATCACTAGGAGTAAGTTTCTTTCATGTTTTTTTTTTTTTGTTTCTTTCAAGTTTTACTGTCAACAGTTAACGGTTGATGAATAATCTGTATTTAAAATTTGAATCAAAATCATTTAGCTGTATAGTTTTATCATAAAATAAACTTCCAGAAAATCAAATATAGAAATGGTCAACTATGTATTTCTTCTGTTAACCAAAAGGCCAAGCAAACCCCATAAGAGCATGGAACCACGCGCCGCTGCGCATCCGTCACTTGAGCGCATGAATCTCCGCGTTGCTTACCATTTGTTTAATGTTTCTCCTCATTATTTTAAGCTAATCAACATAAAATAACAATTTGAAGTTGTTAACCATAGCTAATCGTTAACAAGGAAAAGAAAAACCATAGTTAATGCGCAACTTGGTTAACTAACTATAAGGTACAACTAAACTCCCTAGTAATTTGCTTACAAATTTACAACAAAACATTTGAGTTTTCCCACGAGACAGAGTAAATTTGAATGATAAAAGAGTTTAGCAGACATTTACACCAAATTTAAGCCTATTAATTTATATGAAAGTGAATGATTTTACATTTATGTTTACCAAAGAGTGTCTTAGTCAGAATTAATCTTAATTAGAAGTAATCGATGGTAAAAAAAAAACAGAACTGATTGGACGTTATGAAAAACTGAATACTTCGTGCATGCCTCGTGGTAATAAAACTTGTGAAATACAATGGCTTTCGGCCTTTTAGGTCAGTTAAAATTAGAGGTTAACGCTTTTTCCATCCCCATCTTTGAACGGCAAGCATGTAATAACTTATTTTAAGCTAAAGAAACTACATGAAACTTGTTATGATAAGTACCTGACATAGATAAAATTGTATTTGATAAGCTTACATACATTGCTAGTCAACTTATGGGGGGAACTAATATTATCTTTGTCTAAATCTTATGTAGTTACTCACTCATTTATTTATGTTGCGTTAGTTTATGTATTGGTTCACTTATAGGTAACAGTTACTCAGAATCTCAGTCTAATATGTTGCTGTGACATTGTAGAAAACATGTAATTAAATAAAAAATGGTTGATTTATAATGATCACATGAAAAAGATCAAACAAATGATATATTTACCACATTCTTGGGATCTCGATGTTGTCTCCAAATTATGACCAATGCTTTATTATGGGAGAAGACATAGTACAATGGTAGATTCTTCAATATATAACATTTACATTTGACAAATTCTAGAACCAAGATCGGATCTCAGTATAGGCTAATGATACAATGGCTCTGGCCTCTAAAAATTTTGAAGTTCTTTTACATAGATATAGCCCTCCAAAATTATGAAATTTGTTTTTATCAAAATTCTTAAAGAAAAATCTGTGGCCCCCAAAATCAAAATTAATCTAGAACCACAATAATTAAGACTTGTGAGTAACTTGGAATCAAGTTTGATCAGTTACTGCACTCCATTCACAGAATACAATCTCTTAATAATAATCGTCCTTTGGGGCCAATTTGGACCAGAGAGAAAACTTGGTCTTCTACTTCTTCCCCATCCTCTACTTAAAAAATATTCCATTTCTCAGGTTTCTATATATTCTCTTCTCTGCTTTTTATATCTTTTCCGCTTGTGTGATATATATCTCTTACAATAAATCTAAACCTAAATCATTAGAATCTCCAATTACGTTTATAAAATCTCTATTCCCCTTTTTAAATATATCTTGTTTTATTTTCTCTCTTTGATATAGCCATGGCTGGTCTCGATCTAGGCTCAACCTCTCGTTACGTCCACAACGTCGGACAATTCTCCACCGACAACCACCACGAAGATGACGGTGGCGCTGTAGGAAACCACCAACATAACCATCATCATGGTTTAGATTTAATAGTATCTAATGACAACCTTGGACTAGGCGGTGGCGGAGGAGGAGGAGGAGGAGGAAGCGGTGATCTCGTTATGCGGCGGCCACGTGGCCGTCCAGCTGGATCAAAGAACAAACCTAAACCTCCAACCATCATCACGCGCGAGAGCGCAAACACTCTTAGGGCTCACATTCTCGAAGTTGGAAGTGGCTGCGACGTTTTCGAGTGCATCTCCACTTACGCGCGGCGGAGACAGCGAGGGATCTGTGTTATGTCCGGAACAGGAACCGTCACTAACGTCAGCATCCGTCAGCCGACGGCGGTCGGAGCTGTTGTGACTTTGCGTGGCACTTTCGAGATTCTTTCCCTCTCTGGATCTTTTCTTCCGCCGCCTGCTCCTCCAGGAGCGACTAGCTTGACTATATTCCTCGCCGGAGCTCAGGGACAGGTCGTCGGAGGTAACGTTGTTGGAGAATTGATGGCGGCGGGGCCGGTGATGGTCATGGCGGCATCTTTTACGAACGTGGCTTACGAGAGGTTGCCTTTGGACGAGCATGAAGAGCAGTTAATGGTCCAAAGCGGCGGTGGAGGAGGAGGAGGAGGAAATATTTACTCTGAAGGGAACAACGGTGGTGGAGGCTTGCCGTTCTTCAGCTTACCGATGAGCTTGCCTCATATGGGTGCTGAAAATTGGCAGGGGAGTTCAGCCGGTAGGGCTCCGTTTTAGCTACTTTTTCAAAAAAAAAAAAACAACTTCAGTTTGATTTTTTTTTCCTCTTTTATTTTCATGGAATTTACGGAATTATTATTTTTTCTTATATAACAATTGTTCATGTATCGAATCGGTACATGGTTTATAGTTTTTACTTAATTTTAGGTTGTTGATTTCTGTTTTAAGGTTTCTAAAATTATATTCGACTTAATGAGTTGCTTACGGAGAGAAACGTTTTTTTTTCATTTGTGGTTGTTTATTTTTTTTAGTTATATTGTCTATCCACACATAAATGCTTTGAGTTCTCTGATTTGAAATAAAACTTCGCTTAAATTATTTTGTACCACCACGGTTAACTTTTATTCATCAATAAAACATATCCAATTAGGACATACTTTAACGCACATTTTTATTATGCTGCTAATATACACTATTTTCTCTTAGGTTATAAACATAAATTTTAAAAGAAACATCAAAAACTGTATTCTATCTGAAAAACATAAAAATATTATAAACAATTAATCCAAAACACTTTATTGTAATAACCCTCAAAGGATCAAGTTTGCTGTATTGGGCAAGGGTGGTCATAATGTAGCAATATATATCACTAAATATCAATATTTTCCAAATGTTTATATTGCAAATCAAAAGGAAGAAAAAATTAACAATCATTTAGCTCGCTAGGGTTTTTCCAAACACACATGACTGAATAAGTTTTCCGCCTTTTCAATTGAGGTCACCAACATGTATATAAAAAAGAAATAAATGAGGGAAATAGAAAACGACAAAGAAGATTAAAGTAATTATTAGTTTAAGAAAAGAAAAGTGCAAGTGGAGTGCTAATTAAGAAATTAAATTATTAATCTGACCCTTACATTCCAATGATACCCTTAATTGCTCAACCCATTTGATGCTAAGCTGTCACACACGCAATTATCTTAAGCAAAGTAGCTGAAAATGTTTCACAAAACATTTAGTATTGATTAACAATCATTACACTATTTATCTCAAATATAATAGTACTGCTTAAAGCTTGGAATAAACAAAATGTTAATGAAATACTGTTTAATAATTTTTAATCAATACGATAGTGGATTCTAACCTTAATATAGTGCTCATATGTTGTGGTTGTGAACTAAAACAAACAATAAATTTTTAAATATATGGTATCGTCCTTTTATGTTGCTTCAGTATTTCAGCTTGTAATTAATATATGTATATCTGAAATAGACTTTGACAATTAATACCGATATACTAAATGTTTCACTTATAAATTATCCTATAACTGACTGAACGAATAATTTTGGATATTATTTTCCTTTCTCTGTATTACAAATTCACAAAGATATCACAAAACTTTACAATGAAATTCTCTTGTTGAACATATGCCTGGTTTTTGTTCAACAATTTTATGTATTACAAAGAAATGTACAATTGAATCAATACGATAATAGATTCTAAACTTATTATAGTGCTCATATGCTGTGGTTGTGAACTAAAACAAACAATAAAATATATGGTATCTTTTTTTATGTTGCTTTAGTATTTCAGCTTGTAATTAATATATGTATATATGAAATAAAACTTTCACAATTAATACCGATATATGGCCCACTTATAAATTATCCTATAACTGATTGAACAAACAATTTTGGATATTATTTTCCTTTCTCTGTATTACAAATTTACAAACATATAGAAAAACTTTACAATGAAATTCTCTTGTTGGACATATGCCTGGTTTACGTTCAGCAGTTTTATGTATTACAAAGTAATTTACAATTGTTAAAACTTTCACTTTAACAATGAAATAGTTTGCCTATTGGTAAGTAATAGCAGTAATGATCCATATAGTCACACATACACAAAATTAGAGATATACATCTGCTGGTTTCCGTGGTGATGAGATAGTATTTAATTTCAAAAATAATATTCTGTAACTTTTTTCCATCAAGATATTTAAGTTAAATACATATGAAAGTGTTGATATAAAAATATACATGTGGGTAAAGAAGAGACAGCCATGATTTTTACCAAGTACCACGGATCTTTGTTCTTTCTTCAGTGGATTTTGTATCTAACTAACTTTTGCAAAGTATATTGTTATTATCAAGAACACAAGCATTCTAAAACAAGCTAATATCCAATCTTTCTTTATGTAAAGTCCATAAAGTCGCAAAGATTACTTGCTTATTATAGTTTTATATACATAATACTTATTAGAAAACACTAATGATCAAAACTATCACATCCAAATGTTGACCCCTGATTTTATTTGTTCATTTAAATAATGCAATGCCTACTTGTTTTCTTATTAAGCTAGATTAGATTTTTACAATACCATTTACCAGTTGACAAAGTGTCTTATTTTTAAAACTAGAGGCATAGCGTCCGCGCAAGCGCGAGGCCGAGGACGTTGTTGATGCATTATGTTGTTTTGGTTTTGTGATTTTATCCTTAATTTTTTTTTTCTCATGTTGTATATATTTGTCTATTAATGGAAGAATGAAATTTACGCAACTTGATTAGGTTTGTAAAAAAATGATCAGCGAATTAATATACAAAAGTATTTATATATTTAACTATGTAATGATTTAATTGATAATTAGCATTATTAAAGGTTTCATTGTTCAAAAATTACCCAACTTAGGTATTTGTTAGTATACAAATTTAATAGTGTAAAGATTTTTTTAAAATTTAACAATTTATATAAAAAGTACAATAAGTTACTTTCTTTATTCAACCTGAAATTTATTTTAAAAAATTAGAATTGTTTTAAATTGTATTTTTACAAAGTAGTAAGTTTAGAAATTTATAATATTATATTTATATATATATATATAGAGAGAGGTATTTAGGTTTGTTACTGGATTTTTGTTTAAATTGTCTGAGTGTGAGAAAAAAAATTTGTACAGGTAGACCAAAATAGTTTAAAATATAAAATAAAATGACCAAAAATATAAATTGTTATTTATTTTTGATCCACTAAAAATAAACAGGGATTTAAAAAGTCTGGGTTTTAAATTTAGTGAGCTTCAATCTAATTTTTTCTCTGAATCTGAGAAAACCGTTATTTTTTTCCCATACTTCGACAAGATTCTTGTAACGATATCCTTCGATTCTTGTTGATATTTACTGTTTTTGTTTGTGAGATTGAGAGACGCTAATTCTTCTAAAGTGGGATTAATGAGAGGTTTGCTTACCACACTTTTATATGCTTTCTGTGTTGTCATTGATCTTTGGCTGATAAGTCAGTCTCGGAACCTGCAATAGATAAGTTTTGAATTTGTTAGAAATAAATGAAAATAGTTTTAAAAAAAGATATTGTAGGGAATAAATCAAGATAACCCCGTAATTAACTCGGATACCATTGAAGATCGTCTTCGCGAGTATTTTTAGAGTTTCAGCGAGGTTTTAGAGGTTGTGATCATGAAGGATAGAGCAACTGGTCGTGCTCGTGGCTTTGTTTTCCTTGACTTCTCTGACCCAAACGTTGCAGGGAGAGTTGTGCTGCTCAGATACGTCATTGATGGTAACTTCTAAGTATTTTATCAACTACTACTTTGCTTCAGTATCAATCTTTTTCATTCAATAATGATTGATTTGCTTTGTATTAGAGGTTATTCTCTTTGACCCAAAGCTATTTTTTGTTTTTCTTTGTCTTATAATACTAAATATCATTACAAAAGCCATAAAAATGCCAGAAACAGTACATGAAAGGCCAAAACGATGGGTAAAAATAAAACTCGGTCCAACCAGATCTAGACAACAAAATAACCTTAGAAGAAGATGGCTTTCACTTGTTCATCACGCGTAGATTAGCATAAAGTATGAGGACACGTGGACATCATTCAGCAAAGGAAACCTACGTGTCACATGAAGCAACCACCGTCTTCACAGGAAGAAAGTCGTCGCCGGAGTGACTTCCGAAAGGCCTATGGAGCACACCGGAAATATGACGCCACAGAAGAAGAGATCCTGTGACAACTTTAGCAAAACTATTCTTATGCAAAGCTATTTTTTTAAAAAAAAAAGACTAAAAAAATTAAAGATGGGATCCACAACATCTACATGTGGACACCTTAAGAAGAGATTTATCTCTCCTATTATAATATAGACTAGGTAAGATCCGCACCTTGCGCGGTATAAACATAAGATATAAAATTTTGTTTATGTACTATATGTTTTTTAGTATTATGAAATAATAAATATATATTAAATAATTAAAAGTCTATAACTATTACATATATAATTAAAGTGGTTTAAGTGCATAAATATGTTATATAATTAAGTTTAGATGGTATTAACACATATATATATAGCATATTTTAATATTGATATCTATTAAATGATTTTTTCTGCTTACATGTTTTTTGATCATTTACATCTTTTTCTAACAAAAGTTTTAAATCACTAATAACAAAACTTTCACTGTGGGATGTTTAATAGTTTTAGTAATTTAAAAAAATCATTGCAGAATTTAAAATTTAAAACTTAAAAATTAATTTTTTAAATATTTGTTCATGTCTTTTATGAATTTTTTTAAGTAAATGTTGAAATTAAAATATTTTATTATTATTCTATATATATATATATATATATCTTTTAATTTTAATATTTATTAAATAATATTTCTCACTTATGTGATTTTGTAATTATTTATTCTTCTTGTAAGAAATAATTTAAATCATTTATTACAAAAATTTCAATGTGGGACTTTTGAAAATTTTAGTAATTTATAGTCATTTTGAAAAATTGAAAAATCTAAAATAAATTTAATATATGGTTGATATGGTTGATATGATTGTTTAATTTATTTTTATATTTTACAGTTAAAAAAATGATAGAGGGTACATTAATTTTTGTCAAATATTTATTATTTAAAATCATTAATTATCATATATACTTTAACCACATTATATAATTTTCTAATTTTTATTTAAGGAAAGAATGAAGAACATTAATAATTAATTTATGGTTCGCTTAATGAAAAAATTATTATATATCTATATTGACCAACCTATTTCTCTAAAGATTTTAGGAAACATTGTGATGGCAACATATAGCTATATCAAATGTTGTAATGTTTCTCAAATAAACTAAAAGTACATATTTTATGCAGTAGTTGCACAAGGAGAAACATTTTTGTTCGTTTACCGTTATCGAATTTCAGAAAATTACTTTATCTTACATATCAAAAGGATATATTTATTGTATTGTATTTTTTCTTATAGCTTAGAAAAGTATGAAAATCTTTGTAAAATTATAGGAGGTTCAATCTGGTAAAACCGAAGCAACTAAAGCCGAATCAAAATAGAAGAAGTGATTTGAATTTAGTAATAGCGAACGAATATTATTTTTAAGAAACGCGGTATATAAATATGGTTTGGTATATAAACCGAAATAACCGTTCAATTAAAATATAGTTGTATAATTATATGTAAATTATGCAATATAATTAATAATATAAACATATTTTATTTTATTGATATGATCTTCAAATTTAAAATGTTGGATTTAGTACTTTAATATTTGTTTTACGTTAAAGGTTTTTTTCGTTTTGATACTTTTTCGTTGAGTGTGCTAATATTTAGTTATTCAATAATATTATAGTATTATTAAATTTTTCTTGTTTTCATTTATGAAAATTGTTGTTATTGTTAACTTAATATGTTTACTAATTGTTTTAAATAGTAAAAGAAAATATAGTACTTTAGAAACTGAAATATTTTTATGTTTTATTAAAGTTGATATTTGATCATATAAAATAAAAATAACAAAGTGTTCTAAAAGATAAATATATTTATAGTTTTTGGTATAAGACCAAATTAATAATCCAAAAATCGAAGATATTTAAACGAAATCAAACTAAAGTAGATATGTTGTTAATATAATAACTATTTTTGATAGACTGAAAGTGAAAGACCGAAAAAAAAAACTAAAATCCAGATTGAACAACCCTTAAGAGTACATATTATATATATTTATCTATTTACTCAAAGTAAAAATTTAGCGTATTATCTAAATGTTTCGCGATCTATTTGTCTATTTTGTCAGTCGATAATACTATCGTCTCTAGAATCATGTTGACTCCGTTAATTCTCCTCAATCAAGCAACAAAGAAATCTCTCAGCATTGCATTCATAAGATCATTTTCATCAAATTCTAATTTTGATCTTTTTTTTTTTTTGAACAACATGGATTTTTATAAAGCAGGAAAGAAACAAACATAAAGGTTCAGGCCCAAAACGTCTAGCCCACCACAGAAATAGAAGAAAGACAAGAGGCTTTAAGGCCTGTTTAGCTAAAAGATCCGCTTCTCTGTTCTGAGAATGAGAGACATGACGAAGATAGAAGCGAAGCTAGAAGAAAGGTTCTTGATATCCTGGAGGACGCCATAGATTTCTTTAATCTGGCCGCTGGAGATGATTGCTCTTGTGAGCGTTGCGCAGTCGGAGTTGAAGGTGACTGAAGATAAGCCTAGGGTTATTGCCTCTGTGATGCCTTTCCGGAGAGCTAACGATTCAGCCATAAGAGGGGATCCAACGTCCTCTAAGACTTGGGATCCTGAAGACTGGAGATCCGATTGAATACCGGTGAAACACCATGCAATTCCGGCTTTTTTTTACGATGAATCCCACGCTGCGTCGACGAAGCAATGAGTTGGTAATCCATTGTTGATCTGCTGAGGTATAAGGCCCCTTTCCTTTGATTGATCTGCTGCTTGGGCTAGATCCCATTCTAATGCAGAAGCCAGACCTTTAGTTGCCACTTCAAAGGGTTGGGAAGTCTTATTTTCGAATAATAACTTATTTCTTGCCAACCACAGGGACCAACAGATCCAAGGGAGAATCGGAATCCTAATCCCGGTGGGTGGGAGACAGATCGCCGTTCTGAACTTCATCATCAGTTGTTTAAGATCCTCCCCCCCCCCCAGCTAAGTGAACTGGTATATGAAGAGGGATATGTCGCCAAACTTCTCTAGCAAAAGGGCACCGGAAGAAAGTGTGAGTTACTGATTCTTCCTGCTTACACCGAGGGCACAGCGCTTCTGAAGTAATCCCACGTCTCTGAAGTTCAGCACCCAGAGGTAAGGCTCCTTGTAGCATAGACCATAAGAAAAGCTTGAGCTTTGGTGCTGTTTTAGTTGACCACACGTCTTTTAACCAACTAAACTCTTGATCAGGAAGCAGAGGTAAGGGTGCTGATTGCGAGACCGGTAGTGAGCTCGGAATCTTGGATTGAGCTTGCACATTATAACCCGACTTAGTAGTATAGATACCCAACTGCAGAGGGAGACAAACAAAAATATCTTCAGCTCCTTCCATACTCGGTTTAAGACATTGAATCTGCTTGGAGAACTCAGGTAAGAATTTTTCCAATCTTTCTTTATTCCAGTTAAGATCATCGGTAAGGAGATCATAGACTCTGATATCAAGGGCTGATTCATGTATAGGGCCAAAGGGTTTTGTAGGCGAGGTAAGAGAAATCCAGGGATCCTTCCAAACTTTGATATTCTGACCATTACTTATTGATTTTCCTAGGTTCTCTTGGAGGAGATCTCTACCATGGAGAATACTTCTCCAGCCGTGGGAGAATACTGCTGGTACCTGCGCCTCCAGGAAGCTCTTCTTATGACAATACTTCCCCAACAGGATCCTAGCGAGGAGGAAACCCGGAGAGGACAGAATTCTCCAAGCGATTTTTGCCAAGAGGGCCTGGTTGAAGAGCTGGATATCCCTTAGTCCTAAGCCTCCTGCTGACTTAGGTTTTGTGATTTTTTTTCCAAGAAGTCCAACACATACTTTTTTTGTCTGGAAATTTATCCCACCAAAAGCGAGTGAGAACAGATTGGATTCTGTTGCAGAGACTCACAGGGAGCTGAAAGCAGGACATTGCATATGAGGGGATCGCTGTAAGCACGGCTTTGAGCATAGTAAGCTTCCCTGCTCTTGAGAGGAAGCGGTTGGACCAGTTAGATGCTCTTTGACGGATTCTGTCTACTATTGAGGTAAAAAGATCTTTCTTTTTTCTTCCAAAGTGTTCGGGTAGACCGAGATATTTTCCCACTCCTCCTTCTTTATGAATACCCAGAAGATCCTTAGCTATTTGTTTTACCTCAGGAGGATTTTTTGCAGAGAAAGTAACAAAAGACTTGGATATATTAACTTTTTGGCCTGACACCTTCTCATAATCGTGTAGGATTTGGAGCAGGGAGATGCAGCTTTCGGCTGAAGAATTACAAAACATCATCGTGTCGTCGGCAAACAATAGGTGGTTTACACGGGGACTTCCTCGAGCCACCCGTATTCCTCTTAGAGACCCATTGAGCTCAGCCTTTCTACAAAGTCCAGATAGGACCTCTCCACAAAGTATAAACAGGTAAGGTGAGATTGGGTCACCTTGTCTGATTCCGCGTTGGGGTTTTACTGTACCATAGACTGAGTCGTTGATTAGGTAGGAATAGGATACTGATGTGATACACTGCATGATCCAATTGATCCATTTAGAGCGAAAACCTAAGCGTGTCATCACTTGAAGGATGAAGTCCCATTCAACTCTGTCATAGGCCTTTCACATGTCCATTTTAACTGCCATAGTACACTGAATTTGAGCCTGAGAAGTCTTGAGAAATTGTAGAACTTCATGAGTGATTAACACATTGTCTGATATTACTCGTCCAGGGATGAAGGCAGATTGGTTCTCCGAGATTAAAGAGCTGAGAACCGGCTTCAGGCGTAAAGACAAGAGTTTTGAAATGATTTTGTAGAAGACATTGCACAGGGCAATAAGTTGATACTCATCAACTCTCTTTGCACTTTGGGATTTAGGGATAAGCCTGACATGGGTTTCGTTCATCGAAGGTGGTAGCGTTCCCGTGGAAAAGAAGCTTTGAATTTCTTTTATGACAGAAGGGCCAATAGTTTCCCAGTTTGAATGGAAGAAGCTCGCCGAGAAACCGTCTGGACCTGATGCCTTATCAGCATGAATAACAAACAGTGCCTCCTTGATTTCTAAGGCCGAGGGATCTCTGGTAAGAGCCTCATTCCATTCTTGTGTTATACATGGTTTTAGTGCCTGTACTACTGTTGAATTTTCCTCCTCTCCTTGACTTGCAGTAAAGAGTTTCCCATAGAATGCGCACACAAGGGCTGAGATTTGATCTTCTTCAAAGACCAGTATTCCATCATTGTTTTCCATAACCGTCAGCCTGTTGCGGGCCTTCCTGTTTTTTGTGACAGCATGAAAGTAGCCTGAGTTAGAGTCTCCTAGAGTCAGCCATAGTTGGCGACTCCTTTGCTTCCAGTATGCTTCCTCGGAAAGATAGGCTTGTAGGAGCAGTTTATTTAATTCTAGGATTATGTCATCGTCTGGAGTATCATTTGTCATTTGTTCCTCTAGCTCCTCTTTCAGACCACCAATAACCTTCCTACTGCTTTCATGGAACATTTTGCACCATTTGCAAATTGTTCGACGACAAAGAACAGGCCTTGCTTCAACACTCAGGTAGTGACAGCTCTGCCAGATATCAGCAACTAAATCTCTGATTTCCTTGTTATCTTTTAGTCTCCTTTCATACCTAAATAAGTTGTTGTGTCCAGGTATGAGAGGATAGGTCGATGGTCTGAACCCTCGTACTTGAGGTACTAGCATCGGCCTGCGGGAAACATGTCTGTCCATTCTGGGTTACTCAGGGATCTATCTAGATGACATCTGACCAAGTGTGTCCCTCTTTTTGATCTTATTAACTGAATATCAGTTGCAAACGATTGGTTAAACTCATAAGAAACAAAAAAAAATTTGGCCATGTAAAAACTTGAAATCTACATTACTGTTGAACAACCACTCGCTAGTTCTAAGCAGTACAACAAATGGGTTACTGTCATCTAAGTCCTAACTGAATGGTTATACGCAAGTATTGAACTCAAGATTCATCATATCATATGCTATCTCAATTGTTGAGAATGCTCAGCTGTAATGCGCCTCAGGTCCACGAGTTAAAACCTGATATAGTGCCATGTCATTAAGAGAGACAGATGTTGCGACCTACTTTAGCAAGATCAAAGTTATGTGGGATGATCTTGATGACTATGAGCCTGCACTAGGTTGTTATTGCAACAAATTCGATTAACAAGCCATTTGCGACAGAGTAGAAGCAACACATCTGTACAAATCAGACTTCAAGTAAGCGTAGTAACTAACAATCAAATATTGCAACAAAAATAAAAGCTTTAAGATAAAACTACAAGGGGAGCTGCTTGGTTTATAGATGCCAGATGCTGAATTACCACAGCTTAATGATATGTATAAACAATGGTGAGTTTGAATGTGTAGACGAATGGATTTTGTTGGGTTACTTGCATATCTTACAGATGAAACCTTTTCTGGTGCTTAATCTTTGTTGGTATCAGCATCAGAGTTCCCATATACAGCAGCAAAGTAATAGCTCACAGTCTTAGGCGTTACACCAGGGAATCTATAGGAGCTAGTCGGCTGCAAATCAATCTTAACGAAAGGCCATTGCATCGTCTGAGCGGCTGCACACTCTTCCCATCCGTCCCCAATCGCACAGAATCTGAACTTCGGATGGTTGAAACGCTCCTTGATCCATTTGAAACATTGTAGCTTCCCCACATCTATTGAACTGTACACTGAGAAAAGGTAAAAGAGAGTTTATGATGCAGTTCGCTTCTACGAAGAACAAATGCATGGAAGTGTCTCCGAGCATACCATTTTCATGTCTAATGAAAGGATCTAGCCGGAAGAGCAGGCACTTCACAAGGCTTGGTATAAGTGCCCCAGAAGTCACTAAAATATGTATATCCTGAGAGCTTTGATTTGTTCCATCTTCTTTAACATTTGAACATTGCTCCAAGAAGGCTCTTGCTGCAATCAAGACAAAAGCATATTTAAGCACTACACACACATAAAAGAAACAGACACACTTTCTATATTTTACCAGAAGAAAGCCACCGGTCTGTGTATCCATCTGTTACTTCATACAACTCATCCAACACACTCATTGTTCCACTGTCAACAAGAGGAGATAAACCCTGCAATAACAAACAAAGATAGAAGCTTCCCACTTGAATCACATATCATCATAAACAACAAATAAACAAATGAAACGCATCAGTAAGTAACCTTTTCGTATCTCTGCGCAACGGCTCTATGCCTATAGGCGAGTTTCCTCTTGTTCAAGTCATCAGTTGGAGAAGTAAACTCGTCTTGCTTAAAGTCATACCTAGAAAGATCCTTGCCATCATCAAACTCCCTTAATGAATCAATAAACGGCTCATTACAATCCTCAATCTACAAACAAAACACAAGTAATTAAAGTGTCTGGTTTTGAATATAAGTGTTGTGAACAAAAAAGAACTTACTTGCTCGTAGAAGAAACAATTATCACAGATTTTAAGAATGTGTTTCTCCCACATCTCACCAATCTCAACACCTCTTTTAACATCTTTAGAGCCATTGAAAGACTCAGCGTAAGTCCCATTCAACAGAGATCTAAGCAAGATAAGAGTCTCGTCCATGTCCCATATGTATACATTCACTGGAACATCATTAGACGCTAAAGCTTCGAGATTTTGTGATGTTGTAGCATTCATTGTGTGCCCTTGTTCCTGAAATTACTTATTGATCAAGTAATATAAAGATTCAGGAGATGCAAACAAAGTTCAGAATCAATTGAGAAAGTAACGATTTTTAGGTTAAGTTAATTAACAAAAATTCTAGCTTTCAAATCGAAATAGGGATAACATAGAGTTCAAAATACAATACCTGCCGCTGAGAGGATGAGCAAGATCGAGCTCCGGAGCTAAGTGACGACAAATGTTTTCGATTACAAGACGGAAGGGAAGCAGTGAGCGAGCGGCTAACTAAACGACTTCGTTTTGTCGTTTTATTCTGCGTCTAGCGCAGTTTAAGGCCTCTTAAGATACAATAGAGGCCCATTAGTACACTCAAATACACACCGCCGGAAGCTAAGCTTTTTGTCTTTATTTTTGTGTTTCTTGACTCTTTGTTGTCTTGTCTCTACCATAATCCGAACAAGATTTTTTTTCTAGTGTAACATAATCTTTTGAGGGTGCTAGTCCAATAAAAATCTGAAATAAATGGGAATAGTTAAAATCTCTGAAGTATATATCAATTAGCCAGCCATAATATGTTCATATAAATGAGTCCAAAAATAGTTGCAATAGCTTCGGAATAGTGGGGAAGGTTTGTGTCACACGTTTCATAGCCATCATAAGCATAGGATGAGGCCGTCAATTTCTGCCTTACATATCATAGATGGAAGACACCAAAAAAAGCAGAGAAACAACAATATGGCAATGAGAATGTGTGGCTTACTCTATAACAACAGCTCTCAAGCTTTCTTCTTATGTCTCCAAGTCCCAGCTCTCTCCTGCTTTCTCCATCTCTAGATGCTTCTCCTCAGGTGATTGCGATTGAGTGTAATTGTGTTACCTAGCCTTTGCCGATAATTGTTTATATGTTTCTCTGTTGTTCTAGTGTTGGAGGGATTGAAGTATGCAAATTCACAAGAGTGGGTTAAACATGAAGTCTCTGTTGCCACCATTGGCATCACTGACCATGCTCAGGTACCAGAGGCTAACTTTAGGTTCCGCAAACCCGGTTACTTGCTTCGCAATCTAACTGTTGACATAGGTCTGAAGCTGGCTAGATCACATTAGCCCTGTCACATTTAGAACTTGAAAAGGGTCTTATTTATTTTGGAGAATGTTATAATAGATAATAGTTCTGTAAGATGATAAGCTGAAACATAGAAGAAATGACATTGCATGTTGTAGGGCCATTTAGGTGAAGTAGTGTTTGTGGAACTCCCAGAGGAAAATAGTTCGGTAAGTAAAGAGAAAAGCTTTGGAGCAGTGGAGAATGTGAAGGAGACAAGTGAGATCTTATCACCGATCTCATGTGAAGTCATTGAGGTTAACAAGAAGCTCACAGAGTTACCAGGCTTGGTACGCTTTGAAAATATTCTTGAAGGGAATAAAGTAGTAAGTTACCTCTCATACGTGAAAACATTTTTTTTCTTTTTTTTTCTTACGTGAAAACATTTTTTTTCTTTTTTTTTCTTACGTGAAAAAACATTTATTGCCTATTGTGTGTTGTATAGATCAACTCAAGTCCCTACGAAGATGGTTGGATGGTCAAAGTGAAGCCGAGCAACCCAACAAAGTTTGTATATTTGATGGGTCCAAAAGAATACAAAGTTCTGCGACGAGGAAGACACAGCTCACTAATATGGCATCTATGTCTTCATATGTGCCAAAGTTGAGATTTTTTCATATACAGCAGAGTCTATGATTAGTCTTTGTTAATATATTAAAGAAGATTTTGAAATTTCCGTTTTTCACCAAATTTAAAATTCAAACAAACAAACACCAGCTTTTATATATACAGCAGAGTATTATTTGTTTATGAATTAGTACACTGCGGTTTTAGTCTCATCAGTCGAAGCCGATATATGCTGCGTTTGTTTGTTAGTTTCAGGTACATGTTTCAAAGGAAAGAACAACTTATGTACTGGCAATCCACATCAATTCAGTGAGCCTTGACTACTAATAACAAAGTTCCAGACTTTCCTGTAAATTTATTATATCAAGGGATTTTCGACGATTTGAAAAGAACAACAATCATTCAAAGCAGAACATCTAACCAAAATCATATAAAACTATATATTGACCAGCCAACAGATCAATACAATCAGTTCCTAAACAGTTTTAAAAATGAAAAAGGGAGAGCAAGATTCAGATGGTAGTGCATGATGTAAATGTTCATCAGAAGATGTCAGAGTTGGATTGTTCTATGGTAACATCATCATCATTATCAACGCTGTCCCTCTTTTAGACAAATCCTTTCAGGTAATTTTAAACTATGGAAAAACACAACTGGTGGCATACAACAAAATTCATTATTAACGTGTTTCATCTTAAAACAAAAGGAAATTTTTTTCTGGGCATCAGATAATCATAAAGATAACATCAAAAAGATTCAGACGCAAATTACCCATGAAATATAATTTCATCATATACCCAGGATTACAATATCAATAACACAAAAATAATATAAGGAAATATTTTTTCAATCTGGGAATCAGTTCTCCAAGGTGAATAAACATCAACATAAGATCAGTCGCAAATAACCCATTGTTTATGGGATTCATCATCTTCCCAAATCGAATAAAAACAATTTTTTTACATAACCACAGAAAAAGTTTTGATTTTTATACGAGTCGATCAGAACCTGTCGAGATATCACAATAACATCACAATATGTTTCAGTGGAATAGACCTGTGAAATTTCTATCGTCACCTCGACTTTTGAAAAAAAAAATCAAAACAAAAGTAATAAAAAAGTTGATTTTCTAAATTAAAGAAACATTAAAGAGCTCAGAACTTCTTAGAGGGATGTGTTTAACCGTCAGCGATGTAGAACGAAGTCTACACCTCTGGCACACGAGTTTTTCATCACAGCATATCAATACTAGAAAAAAAACAGAAACAAACAACAATGAAGAGAAGATAATTCGACAGAAAACACCGATCGGATTATTTTTTTGCTTCTTACAAGTTGTGTTGTGCAGTCGGTTGTGTATGTGTATATATATTATCAGTTGTGACGGGATTAAAAGAAGAAGCCCTAATTTTATTCTGCTTAGGTATGGGCCTTTTGGATTTATCTCATATTGTATAGGCTTCTTTATAAATTAACTAAATTACGGAAAGGCCCAAGTATGGGCTTTGTTGATTACCTTCTCTTCATAACAAAACCTCAGGATTAAGGCTGACCATTTCCCTTGGTTAATTTGGTATGTGTGCGGATAGAATGAAATATGAATATGTCATTCTTACGTAAGTTTAAACTCTGCAAATAAATTATATGCCAAAGAAAAGAAAAACATAAACATCTCTTATTTGAGATATAAATTAAAATTGATGTTTATATTATACTATAGAAAGACACATTTGTAAGTTTTCCCATATTTTTAGTTTAGTTATGCAATTCACATATATACGAATCACGAGGATGCATCCTCGATCATTTGACGCTGGGCAAGTACATCATGTTTTCATTTTAAATTAGGATTGACTTTTCAATTAACTTGGTCAAAGTCATCTCATATTACGTAAACAATCATGAGTATACATCGATTAATAGTATATAGGCCCGAATAATAGCTTAATTTGGTTTGCAAAATGATAGCTGTAATAAAATAATGCATGCGAAGATTCTTTTAAAATTTTGATTTAACTACAGGCTACTGCAGCATAAAAATCAAATGACTGGAATTTTTTTATAATTAATCTTTATGGATTTTCACTCACTTTATTCACTTCTTTATCAAGCTAAACTTTTTATGGAATAACTAAACGATATATGATTCTACTAGTACTTTTGCAACTCAGGACACTGATAAATTTAAATTAACTTTCACAAGATTATTACAGGCAGCAACCTTTTTGATTGTGAAGCAGGAAACAGTACTGACCCAAACATGCATGTAATTTTATTCTATAGCTTCACATATTATTTCAATATAGACACGACCGTTCAACAATTGTCTTTAAAGAGCTTTTTAGCAGCTAAGGTTAGAACCAGAGTCCACACCAAGCTGCCCACGATAGTCTCTACAATACCTAATCCTTGAATTAATCTTATCTGGACTCGCAAGTCACATTCTACTTACCCATTGATGGCTTTAATGGTGGCTCCAAATCCTTGACTCAGTACCGGCCTTACATTATTCACCCAGAACAACAAAGCTGTCCTGAAAGCTACAATTAGATCGCTACCTACGAGATCAGGCTGGCATAGAAGGTCGAGACTGAGACTCTGGCCACATGGTGCGTAGTTGTAGTTCCATGATAGTTTGAATCAGAGGCAGACCCATCTTAAATAAAGGGGTGCAGCTGCCACAGGTTAAAAATATATTTTACCAAGTGTGTTAACTTGTACCGAAATTCCTATAGCTCAAATGGTT
This sequence comes from Eruca vesicaria subsp. sativa, assembly GCA_932364175.1. Classification (NCBI taxonomy): domain Eukaryota; kingdom Viridiplantae; phylum Streptophyta; class Magnoliopsida; order Brassicales; family Brassicaceae; genus Eruca; species Eruca vesicaria. The sequence continues at coordinate 170,763 of CAKOAT010448487.1, read as the reverse complement.
TGTTTCTTCTCTATTTGATCCACCATTAATTAAGCTATCCGAGTTCAACCCTCTTTGTGCACTTTTTTAAAAATCGGGCCACGACCGTAGTAGTTTTTACCAGGTGCACATCCGAGTTCAACCCTCTTTGACCACTGGTTTGAATCGGACCACGACCGTAGTAGTTTTTACCAGGTGCACATGGGTATTGTGGGTAATCCCTTGTCGTTGCAGTAGTTTTGTGACGTTCCGTTTATCTCTTTTATGTAGCAAAAATCTATATGATATAAAGATGGTTACATGAAACCAAGTGCTTTAGAAACAGCTCAATTTATTTGTGCCAAGTCAAATGTCCAATTATATATTATATGAATATAATTGGTGTCGACCACAGTTGATGTATGAAATAAACTTAGAAAAATAAATATATTAGAGAAAGTGGAATGAATTCTGACATCCGACCTCCTGGGTGAAATGAGCAAACATGGTAGCAATTTCAAGCCTAGTAACGGAGCTGGTAAAATTGGGAAAAGTATTGGCGGCACTGATTAAAGCATCACGTGTGTAGAATTCTATTCCGCCGCAGTCATTAGCAGCTCGGTTGATAATACCGTCAAAGAAAAGCTTGTGACACAATGGTGCCAAGACTTTCGGCTTAGGTTATACAAGGACCTAACTGGCAACCAAGACCACAGTAGTCGTTACCAATACTGCAAAAACTGAACTGACTACTATAGAACTTTAAGAAAGATGAACTTTACTGAACTTTACTTTATAAAACTCGGATGATGTTTACAGAAACCCATCAAGGGTTTATATACAAAGACACTAAATCTAGGGTATCCACCAGCCTGTCTTTGACTCACTCTTGACCAGCTATGGATAAGGAATCAAATTTGTTACACAAGAATCTCTCAGCCGGTGAAGTGTTGTTCCCGTTACTCTGTTTTGTCGTCTTCACTTTACAGAGGAGGTGAGCTGGGAGATTTGAATGTTGATGGGCTTCGTTTGAAAGGCCCATTACCTTATTATCCATATTCCCCCTCAAGCTTGGCGTGGGTAACAAGGAAACGCCAAGTTTGGCTCTTAATTCTTCAAAATTTCTTCTAGCGAGGGGCTTTGTGAATATAGCAGCTAGCTGCTCACTTGCCTTGATGTATTTCTTCTCTATGTGTCCCATGACCACCTGCTCCCTTATGTAGTGCCAATCATTCTGGAAGTGTTTAGATCGTTTATGAAGAGTCGGGTTTGTGCTTAGATAGACAGCAGAGAGATTATCACATTGGAGCATAATCGGATTGTACTGTCTTATACCCAAATCACGCAGCAGAAACGTCAGCCATGTTATCTCTTTGGCTGCTTCAGTGAGAGCTTTGTACTCTGCTTCGGTCGATGAGCTAGAGACACTGTCTTGACGTTTAGCAGACCAGGATATTAGATTAGGACCCAGAAGAGTGCATAGCCCTGTTGTGGATCGTCTTGTTTCTCTGCATCCAGACCAATCACTATCACAGAAGGCAGTGAACACCAAGTTCGATTGATGTCTGATATGTATACCCATTGCAACAGTACCCTTTACATATCTCAGAACTCTCTTCAACAGACCAAAGTCTCCCATAGTAGGCGAGTGCATTCTCTGACACACGAAGTTAACTGCAAATTGCAGATCAGGTCTTGAGATAGTCAAGTATTGAAGCTTACCAGCAATGCTACAGAAGTAGGTTGGTTCAGGGAATCTTTCATCATTTAGAGTATCAGGGTTGGTGGGGAGAGGAGTAGGCATAGGATTACACGTTGCCATGCTTGCTTGATGAAGAACATCTGTAGCGTAAGCAGATTGATGTAGAAACAGACCAGTAGATGTCTTTTCTATTTCTATGCCAAGAAAATACTTTGGAAACCCAAGATCTTTCATAAGAAACCGAGTGTTGAGCTTCTGGAGAAGAAGATCCATAAGACGAGCATCGTTTCCGGTAAGGAGGATGTCATCTACATATAGAAGGAGCACCAGACATTTCCCTTGCTTGTGGTAGATGAAAAGAGAAGGATCTGACTTGTTGCTGATGAAGCCAAAGTCAATCAGAAAGTTGCTAAATGTGTCAAACCATGCTTGAGGAGCTTGTTTAAGTCCATAGAGAGCTTTGGTGAGTTTGCACACATACTCCGGTTTTTCTTGATCCACAAAGCCTTGCGGTTGTGTCATGTACACAGGTTCCTTTAACTCACCATGAAGGAATGCATTGGACACATCTAGTTGCTTCAAGCTCCATCCTTTTTGCACTGTAACATTCAGCACAATTCTGATCGTGGCAGTTCGGACGACTGGACTAAATGTTTCCAGATAATCAAGACCTTCCTCTTGATGATTCCCTTTTGCAACAAGTCTTACTTTGAGCTTGTCGACTTCTCCATTGGGTTTCAGCTTCGTTTTGCAGAGCCACTGTGATCCAATCACATTCATATCTTTTGTTCTTGGGACAAGACACCAAGTTTTGAGCATGTGAATGCGTTCAATCTCTTCCATGACAGCATTTCGCCAACCTGGATGTTCCATAGCCTCTGCTATGGTTGCAGGTTCTTGCGTGGCAAACTTAGATGCCAGCAAAACATAACGAGTGTTTGGTTTATGAACTCCAGCTTTCGATCTTGTTGTCATCTGGTGGGTATTCTCAGGTTGTGGGACATGTATAGGATGAGGAGCAGGGTTGGGTATTTGGTGGTTATGTTCTAGTGGAGGTGTAGGAGGATTATTTTCTGGTGTAGGTTGAGGAGGGTTGTTTTCTGGTGAAGGTTGAGGAACAGGGAGGTTTGGTGTTTGTGGGAACGGTGGTGGGAAGATTCTAGTGATTCTCTCATCTGTAACCACTTCATTTTGCTGAGCTGTGCGCCATGCTTTCATTAGAGCTGTCTGAGCCTGAGGAATAAGATGCTTGTATTGGTGTTGAAAAGGGAACATAGACTCGTTGAAGATCACATGCCTACTTATGTAAACTCAACTAGTAGGAGGGTGAAGACATCTGTATCCCTTATACTGAGTGTGGTATCCAATGAATACACACTGTAAGCTTCTTGGATCAAAATTATTTTCAGATTGAGCTCTCAGACACGGATAGCAGGCAGCACCATAAACTCTGAGAGAGGAGTAATCTGGCTTCTTGTCTTCTAGCACTTCATATGGACTCTTGTCTTGAAGAGTTTTAGTAGGGAGTCTGTTGCCAATATAGACGGACGTGAAAAAGGCTTCCACCCAATGTATTGCAGGAACATGACTGTGAAAGAGCATAGTTAGCCCAAGCTCAACTATGTGTCTGTGCTTTCTTTCAGCAGTACCATTATGCTCAGGCGTGTACGGACAAGAGATGAGATGCTTTATTCCAGTAGCAAGAAAGTGTTGTTTCACAGACTGATTCACAAACTCACCACCACCATCGCTTTGAAAGACTTTTATCTTAGTGTTGAATTGGTTTTCTACCATGGTTTGAAAGGTTTTAAAAACAAGGAAGAACTCAGACTTAGCTCGGAGAGGATAGAACCAGGTATATTTAGAGAAATCATCCACAAAAATAACATAGTATTTGAATCTTTGATTAGAAATAACTGGTGCAGGGCCCCAGAGATCACAATGGATTCGATCTAAAGGATGCAAGACACAAGATTCTGAATTAAAAAACTGAAGTCTAGTAGATTTCCCTATCTGACAAGGCTCACAAACAGGGAGAGTGCCGCTCTTATTAACTGAAATTTCCTTGTTGTTCTTGAGTTGTTGGAGAATCTGATAGTTGGAATGCCCAAGCCTCTGGTGCCAAACTTCTGCATCAGCTGTACACTGTCGGTTTGAGTAAAGAGCAACCACCTCTTGACCCTCCAACACATAAAGTCCCTTACGACGAGGACCTTTGGACACAACTCTCTGAGTTGGTATATCAATCACACACACTTTAGTTGCATCAAAGTATACACCACAGGGATAATCATCACACAATTTGGACACAGAAAGTAACGATTTATGTATGTCAGGAACAACTAGAATATCCTTGAGAGTGATCATACCTGAGGTGTTTGAGAGTGTGGCCGACCCCACATGAGTGATGGGAAGGTAAGTGCCATCAGCAACCATGACCGTGTCCTGTCCAGTGTATTGCTGAGACTGTTGCAGGTTCGAAGTTGAGCCGGTTACATGAGCAGAAGCTCCGGAGTCCGGGTACCAGTCTCTTCCAGAGGGGTCAGCAGTTTGCAGTGATGCTTGATGAGCTTCATTGGACTGGTAGTTGTTGTCAAAGCGGTTGTAGCATTTGACTGTTGTGTGTCCAGTGCGACCACAGATCTGACAAACAGGACGGTTGTTGGTTCCATTAGACGATGACTGATGTTGAGTGAAACCTCTGCCTCTGCTCGAGTAACCACCACGTCCACGACCTTGATTAAAGCGACCACGTCCTCTGAAGTTAGGGTTGTATTGTGGTGTGTTGTTGGTGTTCCCAGCCTGTGTTTGGAACGCCATTTGAGGAGTCACAGTTGTTGAGTCTTCATACGATTTGAGCTTGCTGTCATATGCTTGAACTTCGGACACAACATCATTGTATGTAGGCTGAGGAAACTTGGACAAGGAGCTTTGAATAACCGTGGTGATAGGATCATACTCACGAGTCAGACCGTTTAGGAAACCAAATATCTTCATAGATTCATCTATAGGTTTGCCTATGGAGCTTAGAGCATCACAGATAGATTTGAACTCACGGCTATACTCAATCAAGGTCTTACCTTTCTTGTTCAGAAGTTGGAGATTCCGACGAAGAGAGAACTCTCTCGCTAAGGAGCTTTTGTTGTAGTTCTCAGCAAGTGACAACCAAACATCTCTAGAGTGAGGCAGACTGTGAACAGAACCAAGGACCTCTTCAGAAAGAGTCCCAAACAGCCAAGATCTGACTAACTGGTCGGAGCAGAACCAGGACTCATACGTAGAGTTGGGTACCGTGGTCACCACTCCATCATTCTCGACACGATTGGTAGGCTCTGGAGGTGGGGTACTTCCATTGACGATGCCGACGAGTTTCTGACTTGATAGAAGGGACTCCACCTGAGTCTTCCAGAGCAAGTAGTTTGAATCCGTAAGCTTCAAGGTGACGCGACTGACAACATGGACATTGCTTGGGAGAGGGTATGGAGGATCCGCCATTGTTGTGCCTGTGAGAGCTTACAATGGCTCTGATACCATATAGAACTTTAAGAAAGATGAACTTTACTGAACTATACTTTATAAAACTCGGATGATGTTTACAAACACCCATCAAGGGTTTATATACAAAGACACTAAATCTAGGGTATCCATCAGCCTGTCTTTGACTCACTCTTGACCAGCTATGGATAAGGAATCAAATCTGTTACACAAGAATCTCTCAGCCGGTGAAGTGTTGTTCCCGTTACTCTGTTTTGTCGTCTTCACTTTACAGAGGAGGTGAGCTGGGAGATTTGAATGTTGATGGGCTTCGTTTGAAAGGCCCATTACCTTATTATCCATAACTACAACATAGGTCCGGGAACAGCCGCAGTTCTGCGACTTGATGGTTTCGGAGTAGAAACCTATGAGGCAAAGAAGAAGGACTAGGGAGGTTTTTGTGAAAGTCATGTTTTGGTGATTATTTCGTGGATGGAAGGAAGAGATTGTAAGGTGTATATATATATAGGGTTCTACGTTGGGTAGTTTGGTCATTTAGTTTTTGGGATTGTGAAAGATATGTTTTAACGACTTTTAGCATTCTACTTGTTGCCTATACATCGACTTGGTCTAAGAATTATATTTTATCAAAAGACTAATGTAATATCTCACTTCTTTTCTAATGATTTAACAAATACAACCAGATCTTATTTGATACCCCATCTGTCTCAAGATAATATATGTTACAGAGTTTTCACAAGTATTAATAAATATATTAAATTTTAACTATAAATACATATTGTTTTATAATTATATTTTCTGTGATTTTAAACCAATAATAATTTAGTAAATAAAGTTAAATTTTGTTGAAGTTTACTATTAGTTGACAAAAATGCATCTAAAATGTAAAATATGTATTTTTGAAACAATTGTTTTCTAAAACATGTACTATCTTTTGGAAGGGATGGAGACAGGAAGTATATAAGGATCGGTTATGTTTAATTTTATTTTTTTGTTATCAATTACCAAAGCACTCTATTAAGGATCGGTTATGTTAATTTTTTTAAAAAATTAAATGCCTAATTTTGTTTAAAATCACACCTAAGAAACTGCAATAATCATGTTCTAAGATGATGGAACATACCAAAGACAAATCCATTTTAACGGTTTAGTACTTGTATCATACGTTTTTTTGACAACAGTACTTGTATACGTATGTACAACTTATTGAGCAAATAGACATGTCTCTCGACATAACAAATTTTACTATGTTTTGTTTCTTTCTTTCAATCTTTCTTTCTTTCTAAAACACAATGTCAACCTAAATTTAGTGTGCACCAAAGTTGATTCTTTCAAATGAAATCAATGATCTTTTTAACAAATGATCTTATGTTATCGATGACAATAGCTCTTGTGCATGTAATTAATTATTTTAAGCAATCTTAAGAGTATCTACAATCTCATTTTATTTTTTTTTCCGTAAAATCGAATTCAAAATAAAAATGCTTAAATGGTTTCAATTTTTCAATCCCCTATATATTATTTGAGAATCATTTAAAAAGTTGTAACCTTAAGTTTGTAAGAATTAAAAATAACCCCAATCTTACGTGGCATAGCTCTTTGGTTTCTATTTCAAATCCTAAGGATTCTAGAGCATGTGATATAATGTATAGTTTAAAAATTAAATTCTCTAGCAATATAATATTTCGTAGGCTATAGTTGGTCGCATATATCAAATATTTATTGTTTTGCATGCTTTCCTTAAATAAAACCTACGGAATTACCTAATGTGATCAAAATATATATATGACAATTAATGATTTTAAACAATAAAGATTTGATAACAATCTGTATATTTTTTTCATTTTGTTTATCTCTTTATTATTAAAATAAATTACACAATTACATTAATCATATAATAAAAATCTAGATTTTTTTTTGTGTATGTTGTATTTCAAATTTTTCAAAATGAGTATAAATTACTAAATCTGTTAAAAGTCCCACATAAACTTTTAAGATCAAGGTTTTAATTTTTTTTATATTAAAATATAATGATTATAAGACCATATGAAGAAATAATTTTAGTTTATATATATTTAATATCATTTTAATTAAACTATACATCGTATGAAAATACATATTTATATTTTGATATTTGCCTTGAACATATATTTAAAAGTTAATATTTTAATTTTGAAATATGTCATTGTTTTTCTAAAATGATTATAAATTATTGAAACTACTAAACATCTCAAATTAAAAAAAAATCGTTGGTGTAAAGTTTTGTTACACAAATATGCAAATAATCATAAAATCATATGAGTAGAAACCTCATTTAATAAATATCCATATTAAAAGTGTATAATATTACTATGTTTATATCATTTAAATTTAATTATATATCATATACAATATATAAGATTGATTATTTTGATTTATTTATCCTAATTGTGAATAAACAAGAGTAATAGTTAAATTTATATGCATACGCCAATTTATTACATAATAGTAACTGATTTCTTAGTTATTTAATATATATATTTATTATTTATAATATGTAGAAAGATATAAATAAATAATAAATATAAAATATTTATTGTGCATAAAGTGCAGATCTTAACCTAAGTATGTATCTCTTTAATTATTTTAAATCTTAAGTATTTTCTAAAACAAACGAAATGAGAATAAAATTAAAAATAAATATTTATATCCAGTAATAAACAAAATATAAAAAAACATAGCAAGAGAAAAATGGAAGATAAATAGGACTGACACGTGAACGTAAACTTCTCATAACCATAATTAATTTTTAAATTGTTAATTCATGATATAAAACTGAGTTAATTTTTAATTTGTTAAATTTTAATTTTTTAATTTTTTAATTTTTTAAATCATTATGGTTATGTTAAATCATAATCATAATTAATTTTAAATTGTTTATTTGTATTTGAAAAACTTAAAATATTGTTTTTTAAAATAATTTAAAATTTAACATAATTTTTTATAAATTATTTTTAAAAATAATAATTTGTAAAGAATATAATTTTCTAATATTATTAGACAGATAAATAAATTATATTAAATTAGTTTTGAAACTTTATATATTTTAAATGCAAATATTTTACCAATTGCTTCTTAAAAAATATTAGGGAACTTGCTAATACTCTACCAATCAAGCCGAGTGACACTCCATTATTTTCCATCACTCGAACACTGAAAAGTCAAAAAGATAAATGAAATCAGATCCATTAAATTCTAAGATTTGATATACATTTCTAACTAAAATTGTTTCTGATCCTACGTATAGATAATTATATAAAAAATTCAAAATTCTGAAATTTCAAATACATACAATTATATGTAAATTTTAAATTTATCAATACTAAAATTTTATATTTTAATTAATATATTCACCTTGCGCAAGGCGCAGGTCTTATCCTAGTGTATAATAAAGTAAAAAACCTTAATTCTAAAAATAAAATAATTTTTTTTTTGGTTTATCATGTCATTTTACTTTATAATAAAATATTATTGTAATAGAATTCCTCTATATTAAATAAAACTATAGTGAATCACTGGATATGGTCTAAAAAGATAAGTCACATATGTGATATACTGATATGACATAAATCTTGGTACCATGCATTGTCTGCCGTTGGGTCATCTATCATATTATTCAGTTTTTGACTTAGAGTTTATTGAAATAAACTTTCAAAACAATTGGACTTCCTTAATCATCATCATACATACACTGAAACCTCTATAAATTAATTACGTTGGGACTACACCAAAACTAAATTTTTATTAATTTATTGAGATTATTAATTTATCGAGATATTAATTGAACCAAAATTCAATTTGGGACTATGAAATTATATTAATTTATAGAGATATTAATTTATAGATTGTTAATTTTAAGAGGTTATACTGTACATGAATACAATACAAGTATATGACAAAAACAATTTATACTAGCCATCAACAGAATTGAGCAGTCAAATAAGTCATACAGGTTCTATTATAGTAATTTAGTTTTGCTACGAGTTACTGAGTTTTTTTTTGTAAACTAATACAAGTTACTGAGTTAGCGAGGAATATTTTATTGATAAAAAAAGAAAAAATACTTTATATTGAGATTTGATTACCAAAAAGGAAAATAATAGATTAATTAATTTGTTATCAAATGGAAGTTTCTCAACAAAAAATGTGTAACTGTTGACCAAAGAATGATAGGAAATAATGCACTCTTTAATATATTTTTTTTTTAAATTATCATTTATAATAAATAGTTTTCCTTTTCTTTCTATTATTTCTTATTCTTTATTCTAGAAAAATATATAAATAACTTGTTCTCACTAAACTAGATAAGGAATAATATTTTTCATTATTCCTCCATATTTTTGTTTTACTCGTTCTTAATATTTCTATGATGGGGTCCTAAATCTGAAGTATCTCATAAACAAAAACATGACTAAAACAGATTTTCCTCTGTTTATTATAACTTATAATTTGCAAGTGTCATTTTATCTTCCTTTTTCTTTATTTATATTATTTTTATTTAAATAATTATACAATAAATGAAGATAAAATATTACTTTTTCATTTTTTAATATGCATAATGTATTTTAAAGTGACATTGATAATTAAACGAAAGAAATACTATTTTATTTTATTGAAAACAATGTTATTTTTCCGAGTAAGGTGGGATATGTTCACAATGAATTTTCATATGAAAATTTGATAACGAAGAAGACCAGTAGAATAACATCATTTTCTTTTAATTAATAGAGTTTTTTTGTAAACTAATTAATGAATAGATTTTAACACATGTTTTTAACTACCTTTGTATTACATCTATTAAATATTTTATTTAAATAAACATTTACTCTATAGTTAATCCATATCACGAATTAAATAACAGACGGGATCCGGGTTGGGAGGAGACGTGCATGTGGGATTGTCACGTGGAACACGGTGTTTCAACATTCATACTTGCTTATTAGAAGGCGGTCTCATGAAGCTACAAAATAAGCTCCTTAAACCTTTCACCACTCTTCTTACAGTTCATCACCAATGGCTCTAGACTCGAATGCGATCATTTCCAGGTTCCAAGATTACCTCCGTATCAACACCGTCCAGCCTAACCCTGATTACTACGCAGCCGCAGAGTTCATTAAAATCCAAGCTCAATCCATCTCTCTCAAATACAAATCAATCGAGTTCGTTTTGGGAAAGCCACTTGTTCTCCTGGAATGGACTGGTTCAGACCCTTCTTTACCTGCGATTCTCTTGAACTCTCACGTGGATGTCGTCGCCTTTGAGGCAGACAAGTGGGATCATCCACCGCTCGGAGCAGAGATAGACGAAGAAGGCAAGATTTACGCGAGAGGAACTCAAGACATGAAGAGCGTTGGGATGCAGTATCTAGAGGCCATTCGCAAGCTTGTAGCCTCTGGATATCAGCCGCGTCGATCGGTCTATGTCTCGTTCGTTCCTGATGAAGAGATCGGCGGCGCTGATGGTGTTGGGAAGTTTGTGGAGTCGGGTAACTTTAAGAGCCTGAACATTGGGGTTGTGCTCGACGAAGGTATATATATATATACATTAGTTTTCGATTTGATTCAGACTTTTCGGTATATATATAGGTGATGATTGGTTCGTGGTTTTTAAAATTTAGTTATAGAAATTTAGACGTTGATAAAATAGTTGTAGTTTGTAAAGTTGTTATTATAGGTTTTGTTTGCAGTAAATTAATTTTTATTGTAGTTAAATTTGTTTTAGCCCTAAAATATAAACTGTAGATATTTTAAAATAAAATATATAGTATACATAGAAAATAATTATTTTATCAATTAACAAAAATTATGTTAATAGTTTTCTATAAATTATAATTTTATGTTATTTAAAATATTTCAATAATTTAAAGAGCACCTAAAATTAAATTAAAAGATTTATAAAATTAAATTTGATATTATAGATTGTTTTTTCGTTTTACAGATTCTACCGCCTATAAAAAGAAAGATGTAGGTTTTTGGCCAAAAATACATAAGAATTTTTTTCTTTCTTTATTTTAGTATAAGTGCATGGTTAAAGAAGATAGTATGCATATCAATGGTATCACATCCTGCCAATATTGCATAGTTTTGGGACAGTACGGATTCGAGGCTTTGATCTAGTAATGGAAAGTATCAGAACTCGTCAATGTAGGAAAAGCTTTATAGTTAGCTAAAAATAAATAAAAATCTCCGTTGAAAATAAGAGACGAGCTTATAACCATAGTTAACGGTAATGAATGAATTAGGTTTGCCATCTCCAACGGAGAGTTACAGAGTGTTCAATGGAGAGAGGATTCCATGGTCGCTTCAGATCAAAGCTGTAGGACAACCTGGCCATGGATCAAAACTCTATGATGACTCAGCCTCGGAGAATCTCACTAAAAGCATTGAGAGTATGATGAGATTCAGAGCTTCTCAGTTTGATATGCTCAAAGCTGGCTTGAAGCCTGACGGTGAAGTTGTCTCTGTCAACATGGTTTTCCTCAAAGCTGGCACTCCTTCTCCAGATGTATACTTCTCTCTCTCTCTTTTTTTTTTTTTTGGTTCTTTCAGACATGATAACCAAAGTTGTAATGTTGTGTTTGAAGCTAGCCAATTTTTTTGTCATGTTTTGGATTTAAGGGTTTTGTGATGAATCTGCAACCATCCGAGGCAGAAGCTGGTTTCGACATTCGTATCCCACCCAGACCCACTGATGATCATTTAGTAGCACTAGAAAAACGTTTGGAAGAGGAATGGGCACCTGTTTCCCGGAACATGACCTATAAGGTGATTTTTGAATATTATTACTACTGTGGTTAGGACTTAACTAAAATTGTATCTGATAAACGAGTTCTCTTGGTATGTCAGCTGTGGCGGTTTGACCAGAATCTTTCAGGGAAACAGTTACTTACCGCAAAAGATGATTCAAATCCATGGTGGGGACTGTTACAAAACGCTGTGAATGAAGCTGGAGGGAAGATTGGTGAGCCTGAGATCTTCCCTGCATCAACAGATTCTCGGTATTTCCGGAAAGCAGGCTTGCCTGCGTTTGGGTTCTCTCCTATATCAAACACCCCAAGTTTGCTTCATGATCACAATGAGGTGCTTATTGTCTCCTCTGCTAAATATTACATTCTTCAGGAAAGCAATGTACTTACAGTTTCTCTTTTTGTGCAGTATCTGAGTCAGTCTGAGTACTTAAAGGGCATTGATATGTATGTCTCAATCATTAAGGCTTACACATCATACATATGATTCATCCTGAAAGAGAGGGTTGAGTTTAAAGAGTCCGTGTCACTACGCAGTTCCCTCTTGCTCACTTTTATATCATTAATAAGAATGAAACTCATTGCTACCATGTGAACTTCTATTGTAATGTTATCAGACAAAAGGGTTTCTACAAACAGCATTGTCGAAAACTGTTTATTGTTGTTTTCTCTTAAAATAGTCAGAGCAAGTGCACAACATCCATCCTAACACATGATAGTCCCCACCGTCATAAAAAAAAAAATGGCGACCAGACCCAGTTACATCAGTTGCAGCTATCTTTGCTTCAAGATCATTCTTGATGACCCACCGTTTGATATAGGAGAGTAAGAGTAGTATCTGACCAGAAACATCTTAGAGTGATTCTTAGAACATTAACTTTGTCTCCACCATCAAATTTTCTCGGTTGAACCGTTCAGTGAGAGAAAACATTGCAGCTTGCAAAACCTTGAATAGAAACTCAGCCAATACATCTAAATCTCATAGCATTCCTAAAGATGGCAACTCACCAACAGCACCGACACTGTACAGTGAAGAACATCTCCTCTCCTTACCTCCTTCTGGACTCTGATACTCATGAGAGATGTTTTTGTTTTCATAACATACACACAAACATATTCATGATTTTATCAGAGCATTAACTTACTCATTATTAATGTATCAATATCATGATTACATATTATAAAAAAAAACAAAGCGTTATTCTCTATTTGGTGCATACTTGTAACCCACCTATTGATCTCTGACGCCTAAAATCCTACAACCATCTGTTAGCAACAAACCGCGTACTGTTGTTCTTGTCTGCTACTTTTTATACATGTGTTAAGAAATGGTTTTGCTTGTATGTTTTTTTTTCTCAAGTTGAGTCTTTGTAAGAAACAAACTTTGTCTCTGTGAAGCCTGTTTGGTTGATGTCTAGTTCTTGGTCTTCCTTTTTTATTTTTATGCCTTCAAGTGGAGGGAATGATAAAAACTGGTCCTGCAAACAACAAAGAATGTCACTTAGTTAGTTTTTGGTACTAAAACTAAGTTTGGAAGTTTTTATTTTCTACCTTGAGAGAGGTATTCTCAGAAGTGAGCTCTTCGAACTGGCTTTTCAGCCTATTCCTTTCTGCTCTGAGACTTGCGTTTTCTGCACTCAACACCTCAGTGTATTGTGCCAGTTCATCACATTCAGCCTGAAACATATCAAATTTCATGTCCATAAAATTTGCTCACATGGACATGATTTACAATTCTTAAAAGGCGGTGTTCAGTACCAGTTTCCGCAACCTGGATCTTTGAGCAGCCTCCCTGTTGGACTGCTTCCGTCTCTGTCTCTTAAGTTCTCTCTCGTCCTGATTGCCAAGACAACCAATTTTGAGTTTGGGGACAAAAAAGATTTTTAAGTATTTATGAGAAATACTAGGGTAGAAAAGCGCACGCACAGACCTGTATACCAGGACCATCTCGTGAGACTGGAGAAATGACTCTAGGAACTGGTGTATATACTTTCCCATGCATTCCAGGGATAGGAGGAGCACCCCAATAACCCATTCCAATATTTAAATTTGTTGGTGGGCCGGGAAGGCCTGCAGCTGTCTTTGGCATGATTGGTACGGTCTGGCTCACCGGTGGAAGAGGTGTACCAACACTTCCATTTCCGGGACCATTACCAGAGCCACTATTCTCTGATGCTGCTTCAGGTGAATTTTCAAAACAATAAAAGGTAAGCAGCTTTCACGGTGTTAGACACATGATGGAAAAAAAGGAAAACAGAAAGGATCATAAACCAACCATTCTTACTGTCTTCTCCAGATCCTGAATCCTACAAAAGGATTCAAAAATCACCATGAAAATTTTATAGGAACTCTTCACCCTCATAGGCAGAGCAATATATCTTGTAAGATTAGATAAAGAGCCTAAATTCATATTCATTATTCATACTCATGCTAGTTCTTAGTTACTGAAATAAAGAATTGCAGAGTCAACCAACAAGGTAATAACTCCAATGAAACTGTGCCCCATCACAACATTGGTTGCCAAAATATGAGTAAAATGAAAAGACTGAAGTTAAATCTATCATCACTGAGAGTTTTAACAAAACTTACATTTTCAGAGTTTGCATAACTTCCTTCACTCAAACCATCAGAAGCACTCTCCCCACTGTAACAAAAAAAAATTCCAACAATCTCAGAGCACTAAAATAATGGATACTGTTACTATCAAATGAACCAGGACTATGTCCAGAAGAGGCCCAAGTTGAACTTGGCAAGTTCTGAGATAGTACATGCCTTTTAGAGTAAGCTCCATTAGCTGATGCTTCTGAGTTTATTCCAGGCTCATTTTTCTTTCCTGTTATCCTGTTCGAACTTCTTAAGCTTCCTCTTGATCTTCTGATAGGCAATTTTTCTTTCACATCAGATTTTTCAGAATCAAGTTCAGTGCCACCAGTGGTATTGCCCTGCATATAAGCATATCTCAGTTATTATCCAGCAACAACAACAAAACGAAAGATACTTTGCAAATACATGTCCATAGAAATCAAATATCTAGAGTATGGCAGTACCGGAGGCATTGAAGGATGCGCATATATGCCACCTGGTGGATACATTATAACATGTGGATGAGGAGAAGTTCCATAAGGAGGCATCATATGCTGCAAAAGAGATTCACATTCAGCAATCAATCAAAATATGATGATAAATACCAGAACCAATTCGCCCAAAGCATGCATATATCAAATATCAAACCTCCAATAAGTCCAAAGAGAAAGTCAACTAGCCATTTAAAACTTTTCCAGCCTTCTGAACAGTGTTACACAATGAAAAGAAATAAGAATGTAAGACAGTTTACCTGAAACCCCCACATGTAAGGGGGAGGTTGAGGACTTGATGCCACAAAACCATGAGGAGGCATAGGAGAATATGCCTGTCAAAGGAGCAAAAAAAGAAACACTTAAACAATCAAATGTAATAAGAAAACAGAACAACAGATTCATAGACACGGAGGAAACTGTCTTAGACCTGAAAACTAGACCAATCTGGAGTAGCCATGCCAGAACTCACAGCCGAAGAAGGTTCCTACAAACACAAAAAAATACTCCAATTTGCAATCTATGTTTCCCTTCTTAAACAACGGTTTTATTGACACTGGAAGCGATAGAAGGTGCAAAAACGCAAACCTGTGAACAGGGAGGAGCAGAAGAAGAAGAAGGCTGTTTAGGTTCCTTCTCTTTACTAGATTTTTCTTTCTCACTGCTAGCCATTACCACACTCACAAGTTTCTAAAACAACCAGAGAGATCTACCTGCAAGATGAACACTCAGCTAGTTCAGTACTACAACAACCCTACCACAACCAACAATCCGGTAAATAATCTACAGAGCATAGATATATTGATAATCCAACAGGTCAAAAGGTTGGTCAAAAGGTTTCTAGTCTATTTCTCTGGATGCAGACAACAGAAGCGCAGAATCTAATACAGAGTTTGAAACTGGAGATGCAGTGAATATACCTAACGACCGGTTAATGTCTGGAAGCACAGATAAAAAAAGACGCTGTATATAATCAAGAGAATTTTGGCTTATTGTTTGCGTTTTTTGACGGTGAAGCCCTTCTTTTTAAAACTTGTTTATGAATATTTACCCAACGAGAAAATGACTAAAATAACACTAAATTTTTTTTTTTGTCACAAATATAACACTTAAGAATAAAAATGATCAAAATAGTAATAAATGTTTTATCAAACGAGATAAATATACATCTATATCTTAATGATAAATTCATTTAGACATTAGGGTTTAGAGTTAACTGATGAGATTTAGGATTTAGGGTTTAGAGTTTAGGGTTTATGGTTTGGAATCTAGGTTTTAGGGTTTAGAATTGGGGAGTGGAGTTTTGGAGATAAGATTTCAATTTTTGAAAAATAAAAAATTTTAAAAATTTTCAAAAGATAAAATGCTATTTTAGTCATTTTAGTTTTGAGAGCTATTTTTGACATAAATTTAGAAATGTGCTATTTTGAAGATTTGCCCAAAAATTATGTTCTCTTAAAACTGGGCGATCTCAATCGGGTTTCAGTTTCGGATTTTTTCAGGCTTAGTTTGGGTAATTCGGGTTTATGAATTTTAACACTATTTGAATATTATAAAAATTCGAGGTAAATTCGGGTATTTATTGGATTATCTATTCCAAAAATATTTATATACTATTATTTGCGAAGTGATTTCTCGCAAGGAACTCTCACATTAAAAGTTAAATCGGTTAATATCATTTATACTCTTAATGAATAATAGAATATATTAATATATAATTAACCATTATTAAAAACGAATTTTATAATTATCAAAACCTAAAAATAATTTATAATGATTTATCTAAATCTAAACAAATATTTTATATAATACTTTTGTAAAAGTAAAGATAATCAATATATGTATTATCATTAATTTGATAATTAGCTTTATCTAAAATAGTTTATATTATATTATAAATTTTTTATTAACATTAATGTATCATTAGATTTATTAATATATAATCAAACATAAATTAAAATTGATTTAAAAATTAGTATTATAACAAAATTATTTCTATTGTATAATGGAAAAAATTATTTTACATCATAAAATATTTGTTGAATAATTATTTTACAAATTTTTAACTAATGAGTATTATTTTATTTTAATGGAAAATATTTATTTTAATATTTTCTGTTATATTTATTAATATTTTTGAAATTATTCGATCCGCACATGTAGACAAAACACCTAATTAGTTTATACTTGAATAAATTCAATATATCTTCAATATTTCCATTTAATTAGATATAAAGTTGGTTAGGAGCATTTTGGTGATTTATGGTGATTTATGGACCTTAATCGGTTTTGAAATAGACTCGACTCGCTAATTTTTCATATTGAAAAATTTCAAAATCTCCAAAATTTTCCAAAAACATACATAAACCTGAAAACACTCTAAAACAGATTCCAAATAAATATAATAGACTCTAAAAAAGTCTTGTATTATGGCTTAAAACGATAAATTTCATGATATATCATATTGTAAAATCTGTTGAACAAAAAAAAATTGTATAAATCTAAAGTTTGTATATTTATTCATAACAGTAAAAAATTACTTCTCATATCTATAATATTATTTGAGAAGTTAGTTTCTTATTATCATGCTCACGTTAATTATATAGCTGCACTTAATGAATTAAAATTTAATTATCATTATTGAAAAGTATTTAATAAAGAGAAATTCTCTAAGATATACCTAAATTTTTTTTGTCACAAATATAAAACTTAAAAATAAAATGACTAAAATATACTTAAATATTTTATCTAAAAAAGTAAATATACACTTATACCCCTAGGGTTAATTAATCTAGACATTTTTAGAGGTAATAGATGAGGTTTAGGGTCCAGAATTTAGAGTTTAGGGTTTAGAGTTGAGGAGTGAGATTTTGGAGATTGGATTTCTAATGTTAATTTTTTTTTAAAAAAAATGCTATTTTGGTCATTTTAGTTTTTGAGTTCTATTTTTGTGACAAAAAGTTAAAAAAGTCTATTTGAAAGAACTGGCATTTAATAAATTATGTCAATTAAAATTTAATTTCCTTTCTCTATTTCCCAAATAACATATATAATAAAAATAAAATATTTACATAACAAAAGACGAAAATTATATTTACAATAAAAGAAAATTATGTAAGTTCAAGAAAGGAAAGTTCACAAAAAAACAGTTTTGATGTTGAAATATTATATTATTAAATAGCATATATACTAAATTAATAAATATTTATTTATATTAATCTATTTTATAATTGCTAGTATTCATATGTTTCTCAGTTTCTTGCACATTTTCTTTTTGTTATATTTTAATTTGTCACATTTGTTAATCCAACTACATCGCAGAAATCTATAAACTTTAATCAAACCTAATATACCACTAAATATTTTTAAGGCTTAATAATTTATTTATTTTGATTTTAAATTATTATACAACAAAATTTACCTATAAAAATGCATAAACCGCTGTGCAATTTTTTTGGTTAAGATTACTTATAATAAGTTTAAATTTATACTTTATACCTCTAAGTTATAAAGTTTCTTTGAATTTTTTTTTAAATATATTTTGTAAATTCTTATATCTTTGATGAGTTTTCATAATTTTACCAGTAATATTCGTTCATAAAAATTTGTATTTATCATCGTTTCAGTATTTATACTATTTTCAAAAATATAATATCAAATTATACAAAAGAAATTACAAAAATACATATACATATACATATTTAAGATGAAGAACTGAACTAATTCAATAAATAAACTAATCAAATTTATTTTAACTAGAACCAAAACTAATTGTGTTTCGATATGAAGAAATATGTGTAATTAAATATTATAAATCACTTAAAAAGTCTAAATTTTTATGCTCAGAATCAAAAGTCTAAATGGAAAAAAAAAGAAAAAAATAATATCAACATTTTAATATATTTGAGCACAAAAATACTACAGTTAAATTTTGTAGAATTAAATACAATTTAATAGACCCAAATAATAACCAAATCGGTTAAATATTATATAGTCAAACTATATGTTTAGTTTAAATAATATAATCTTATTTAAAATAAATCATATATATAAACTATAAAATAACTAAAATCAAAAACTTTGCAAACAACTGTTTTTTTTTGTCTATGTTTTGCGTCTCCCTAATAGTTTTTTTGTAACTGGTGTTTCTGTCACTATCAACTTCGTTGTTGAGCTTTATATTACTTTCGATGGTATATGCTGCACAATAAAAATATAACTTCAAGAAAGAAGTTCATTACAGAGTATGTATTAAAACATGGTGACCTACATGTATATATAGATATAATAATACATATGTTCAGACTATATTAGTATCATTTCATGGTACACAGAAGGGAAAGAAATAAAGAAATGCTGGATTTTGATGCATAAGATGTGATAGTCTAGACCTGTGGATTTAACCATTTACAAGTAAATATAAACCAACTATTTTCAACAAGCACAAATTTCATGAGAGCAATCTGGGCCACAATCATCGATGGAGTCAGAGAATCCTTGGTTACTTGAAGCTGCGATGATGATTACGTTCTCCTCTGGGTTAGGTTCTTGCGGTTCGATAAGATTCTCACTGAGTTCATTCAAGTCTTGGTCTGCCTGTGTCATGCAGCTATGTAGAATGGAGAAGCAAGTGAAACAAGAAAACACTAGATTGATTGCAAACAAGGCTATGCAGATGATAACGACTATACAAGTGTAAGTATCCATTCTTCTTGGGAACTGATCATGATGGGGTTGGTTTACAGAATATATAACAGAAACAATTCAAATGTAGAAATCAAGAAAAATGGTGGAACCAAAATATGTGTATATTGATTTATTCTCTGGTCCCTTCAGAGATATAAAGAAGAAAGAAAGCTTAAAAATCTGAAAATGTTTGTGTTTACACATCTCTTTATAAGAAAAAAATAACTTAGGACAAAGAATACCAATGCTATATTTTTGGTTAATGCGGTGGAGAGATTTTTCAACGGATAAAGGTGGTAAGCATGACATTCCCAAGAGCATTTGTCTCTTTCTTTCCTTTTCACCAAATCTGTTACCCTCACATAAATAAAAAGAATATCTATTAATTGTTTTAAGAAAATCATTACTTATACTACACATTTTAAAATTCTAAAGAATGTTAAGCACAGAAATGTGAAAGATGGCAATCAACTTCTATTGTGTATTTCAGATATGTTCTACGGTCAAAACACAGATTATTTGGTTTCTGTGACCATGCATATGTCTATTTCAGTGACCGGTTCAGGGTTTACAAAAGGAGTTTCGTACAAAAAGATTATCTGATGATAGCATTCAACATGTGGCTTAAGTGTGGATAAATGATCTATTAGCAAACTTTTTTTTGCAAGGCTTTGAAGATTTCTAAATTTGATGATGTATACGTCAAGAAAAGCATTACTACAAAATAAACATCATTTTATAAGATTAGCTTTCTGGCAATCTGAATTAGTAAAACTAGACTTGTTCTTCCACGTATCTGATTCACAGAGTAATATGTCGCAATAACCACACAACTCTATCACTGGCTACTTTGCATTATCCAGAAATGTTCAAAATGCTCCAATCTATTATATAAGTAACGTTGTGCAAGGACAGCTATAGATTCGAAAGCCATGAACGAACACTTCAGCGCTTTGAACTTTCTCCTTTTGGATATCAAAATATTTACCCATTCGTCTAGCTAGCAAGAAATTCAAAAATATAGATTGAAAGACGTACATGCATCAAAGCATATTTGACATTTGATCACGGAAGTCAAATCTTTTTAAAAACATGACAAGCTTAAACCAAGAAGTACGTGCCAATTACTTCCATGAAGTACGTGCCAGTTACATCCATGAAGTATGAAAGAGATTCACTTACGACTTTCCTCCGCTTCTCTGTTTATGCTTCGACTTCTCGGTCATCTGTTCTGTCTGAACAAAGGCTACTCAACTGGGCTCTCATCTTGGGCTCCATCACTATTGGGTTAATTATGTTCTAATATGAGTTTCTAATGGGCTATGCTCTTCTACTAGAGTCTTTGGGCTTTTGTAAAACCTTTTTAATCCTTCTGCAATTTAATATATGGAAGCCAGTTAAAAAAAAAAAAGAAAAAAAAGCATGAAAGCGATTCAGATGATTAAGGCAGACATCATCCAAAACTAAGAACCAGCAGCAGCTAAGAGGTAGGCAGTACTTATAGTCTTCTATTATATTCAGCCATTACATTTTTCATAATCACAAATTGAGATAAAAGAAAATAAACTAACAGACAATAGCATAGTGTTTTGGAATGATCCAGCTAAGAGGTAGGCAGTACTTATAATCTTCTATTATATTCAGCCATTACATTTTTCTTAATCACAAATTGAGATAAAAGAAAATAAACCAACGGACAATATCATAGTGTTTTGGAATGATCTTAAACGTTAAAACTATCGGTGTAAGTATAGGTTTGATCCTTGTTGCTTGGAGAAGTCACAGTTATTGATTCTTCATAGTCAGGCATGAAGGTTAGATACAAAAACAGAAATCATTCATAGGCCATGTTAAAGAAAAAGAATGAAACATGGCTTCAAAGCATAACACACATTCTAAGTCCAAAGACTACATAGGCTTTAACTGAAGCAAAGGCCCATACATCTAGGCCCGTCAAAAACAACACACAACTCTGCAACGGTAACAGAGTACCAAAACAGATGATGACAAAGTGTGGTCTTTGTACGTCCAATACAGCTCACGTCACACAGCTGTATAACCGATTTGATTCCTTAAAGATAGGGTCAGTCATATGCTGAGCTGTACCCTAGAGTCTCTCTTAGATTCTCTATATATATTGATAACTTGTATCCGTTGTAAGCAAGAAAGAAACATTCAATAAAAAGTTATCTTCTTCATCTTTTATCTCAAGCTTTTTTCAAGCTTTCATGGTATCAGAACCATGGATGGTGATCCCTATTTTGCTCCTTTAACTATCACTCAGTGTGTTACTCTCAAGCTCAACGACAAGAACTACCTCTCTTGGAAATTCCAGTTTGAACAATTTCTCAACAGCTAGTCTCTCCTTGGTTATGTCACTGGTGTCGAACTTCGCCCTCCGCCTACCCTTACCACTCGTACTGCCGACCAAGATGTCGAGGCTCCTAACCCGGATTATGCCAAATGGGTTCGTACTAATCAACGGATTATGGCTTGGTTAGTGGGTTCTCTCTCTGAAGATGTTATCAAGAGTGTCTATGGTCTTCGTTCCTCTCAAGAGTTGTGGTTATATCTGGGTCAGAAATAAAATCGCGTCTCTACTACACGCAAACTCGAGCTTCAGAGCCGTATTCAGTCGACGAAGAAGGGAGGTCGTTCATTGTCGGAATACCTCTCTGAGATGAAGTTGATTGCAGATCAACTGGATTCGATCTGTGCTCCTCTGGCTGAACAAGAAAAGATCTACGGTGTCCTTCGTGGTCTCGGACATGAATACGAGTCTATCACCACGGTCATCTAAAGTTAGATGGATGGGTTTCCAGGACCTGATTTTGAAGATGTGGTCTTTAAGCTCATTGGTTTTAGCGAGAGCTACTCCTGATGTCTCTGCCACTCGGGCTTTCTACGGTCAACGAGGAGGTCATTCTTCACGGGGCAGAGGTGGTAACAGAGGGGTACTCGTGGTCGTGGAGGTTATTCTACTCAAGGTAGAGGATTTCATCAACAAATCAGTCAGGGTTCTGGTAGAGGTTCTTCCTCCGAAACAAGACCTACTTGCCAGATCTGTAACAAGTTTGGACACCCAGCTTACAAGTGTTATAAACGATTTGATCACTCTTACCAAGCAGACGAGTATCACAACGCCTTAGCTGCTTTCCGTGCTCAAGAAGCTTCACCGGTTCCTGGTCATGAGTGGTGTGTAGATTCAGGTGCTACAGCCCACATCACTAATGATCCATCTCACTTACAGTCCGCTCAAGCTTATCGTGGCGATTACACGGTTCTGGTTGGTAATGGAGAATATCTTCCTATCTCTCATGTTGGATCGGCTATGTTTCCAAGTCTGCAAGGTAATCTACAGCTAAACGATGTTCTTGTTTGTCCTTCTATCACTGTCTCTCTTATCTGTATCGAAACTTACTACTGATTATCCATGTACTATTGAGTTCGATGCTGTCAGTGTTGTTGTGAAGGACAAACAGACAAGACAGCCTCTCACCAGAGGCACTAGGCAAAAGAATCTTTACGTTCTGGAGAACCTGCAGTTCACGGCTTTCTTTTCTCACAGACAGCAAGCCGCACCTGATGATGTTTGGCATTTGAGGCTAGGTCATCCTCATCATGAAGTTCTCCAGCGTCTTTCTCAGAATAAAGCCATCATCCTGAATAAATCCAGCTCTCGTTCTTTGAGGCGTGTCAGCTTGGAAAGTCTAGCCGTTTACTATTTTCTCGTTCAGAGTTTGTTGCTGTAAAACCTTTGGAGCGTGTGCATTGTGATCTCTGGGGTCCTGCACCTGTTGAATCAACTCATGGGTTTAGGTTTTATGCTGTTTTTGTTGATCATTTCTCAAGATATACCTGGTTGTATCCCTTGCGTATGAAATCAGACTTCTTTTCTATCTTCTTGAGCTTTAAGAAATTGGTGGAACATCAGTTAGTGTCTGAAATAAATTTTTTCAAAGTGTTGGTGGTGGAGAATTTACTAGTAATCAGTTCACTCAATATCTAGCTTCTTGTGGAATCAAGCATCAAATGTCTAGTTCTCACACTCCTCAGCAAAATGGACTTGCTGAGAGGAAGCATCGTCATGTGACTGAACTTGGTTTGTCTATGATGTTCCAAAGCAAAGTCCCTCAACAACTCTAGGTTGATGCTTTCCTTACTGTAGTGTATCTGATGAACTTTCTACCATCTTCTTCTCTTCCAGGCCATGTTAGTCCGTATGAGGTTCTAGTTGGTACTTAACCAGTTTACACAAGTCTTCGAGTGTTTGTAAGCAGTTGTTTTCCATTTCTTAGGCCCTACGGCAAGAACAAGTTTGATCCCAAGAGTCTTCAATGTGTCTTCCTCGGTTACAGTGAGAAACACAAAGGCTATCGCTGCTTACATCCTCCTACTGCAAGGGTCTATATCAGCAGACATGTTCTTTTCGATGAAACCACTTTCCCTTACAAAACTGTCTATTAACCTTTCCTTAACCCTGCTGAGACACCTATCCTCAAAGCTTGGCGATCAGAGTTTGTTACTCCTTCACCTGAGCTTTCAATACCGGTAGAGGACGAGGATATCTTTCCACGTCGTCAGCAATTTCCGAATGTGTCTTCTTCTCCAGTTCAGACACCTTCTTCTCCACTAACTCCTCTTCCTACAGAAGCAAGTACTCCTTCTCTGTCTCCTCAGGTTGAGAATGTTGCTCCTGTTCATCCTATGATTACCAGAGGAAGAGAAGGAATCAGGAAACCTAACCCCCAATATGTATTGATGAGTGTTAAACAGCCTATCCTGAGCCTAAGTCTGTTGATGCAGCATTGAAAGATTCACAATGGACTGCTTCAATGGTTAAGGAACTGAGTAACATGGAGGTTACTCATACATGGGATTTAGTTCCTCCTGTTGAAAATCATAAACCTATTAGCTGTGGTTGGGTTTTTAAGTCTCAGTTCAACGCTGATGGTACTTTGAAGAACCGCAAATCTCGCTTGGTAGCAAGAGGAAATCAACAAGAAGAGGGCATTGATTTTGTTGAGACATACAGCCCTGTGGTCCGTACTGCTACAATACACTATGTTCTTCACATTGCATCTGTCAAAGGTTGGCAAATCCGCTAACTAGACGTTGAAAGTGCCTTTCTCCATGGTGACCTAAAGGAAACCGTGTATATGAAGCAACCCCCTAGGTTTGAAGACTCCACTCGTCCTCACTATGTGTGTAAACTCCGGAAATCAATATACGGTCTTCGCCAATCTCCAAAAGCTTGGTTCGATAAGTTTAGTACCTTCTTGCTTGAGTTTGGTTTCAGCTGCACTCACGGTGATCCCTCTCTGTTTGTGTATCTACGTGGTGGTGATGTTATTTATCTTCTCCTCTATGTCGATGACATGTTACTCACTGGTAATAATGAAGTGTTGATCAAGAAACTAATGACTACTCTGAATGGTACTTTCCGCATGAAAGATATGGGACCAGTTCATTACTTTCTTGGCATTCAAGTAAAAGCCTATGAAGAGGGCTTGTTTCTTTTTCAGGAGAAGTACACGAAGGATCTCCTTGAGAGTGCAGGAATGGCAGGGTGTGATTCTACGGCTACTCCTCTCCCTTTACAGCTTGATAGAGTTATTGGTCAAGATAAACTGTTTGATCAACCCACCTACTTTAGGAGTCTTGCTTGTAAACTGCAATATCTTACCTTGACCAGACCGGATATTCAGTTTGCGGTCAACTACGATTGTCAGAAGATGCATGCTCCTACGGTTGCTGACTTCACGAATCTTCGACGTATACTACGCTATCTTAAAGGTATGCCTCATCTTGGTCTTTCAATAAACTCGAAGACAGGGTTTCTCTTGTATGGCTTCAGTGATAGTGATTGGGCTGGGTGTCGTGAAACACGTCGTTCAACTGGTGGTATGTGTACGTTTCTTGGCTCCAACATAATCTCTTGGTCAGCTAAGAGACATCGGACTGTGTCTCGATCCTCCACAGAGGCAGAGTACCGAACTCTTTACTGCTACTGAGCTAAAGTGGCTTGCTTCTCTGCTTGGTGAAATGGGCATTGCTCTTCCTGATACTCCTCAGCTATTTTGTGATAATCTCTCCGCAGTTTATCTCACTACAAACCCTGCTCTACACACTCGTTCAAAGCATTTTGATACAAACTTCCACTACGTTCGAGAGAGAGTGGCTTTGGGTGCGTTAGTTGTGAATCAGATCCCAGCTGCTCTGCAACTTGCGAATATTTTCACTAAGTCTCTAGCACATGAGCCTTTCTGCAGGTTGAGAGACAAACTTGGTGTTGTGGCACCTCCCACCACAATTTTGAGAGGGTGTCTAAGTCCAAAGACTACAGAGGCTTTAATTGAAGCAAAGGCCCATACATCTAGGCCCGTTAAAGACAACACACAACTCTGCAACGGTAACAAAGTACCAAAACAGATGATGACAAAGTGTGGTCTTTGTACGTCCAATACAGCTCACGTCACACAGCTGTATAACCGATTTGATTCCTTAAAGATAGGGTCAGTCATATGCTGAGCTGTACCCTAGAGTCTCTCTTGGATTCTCTATATATATTGATAACTTGTATCCGTTGTAAGCAAGAAAGAAACATTCAATAAAACACTATCTTCTTCATCTTTTATCTCAAGCTTTTGTCAAGCTTTCACACATAATCCACCAGCATGTCAATGTGTGTTCAAGAACGAAGGAAATGACTCCGGGCCTTCAGCTGGGGCAATTTCGTAAGATACAGGTCCATGATATGTTTATGGGTCAAGCGTTCCGGGTCGGGTGGGTAATACTGGGTACAGCTTTGTTTTTTACGAATGTTTAGTTTCTCTCTCTGGTGCCCTGCTCGAGCATCACCCACGTCTCAGTGTTTATCACAGTCCACAAATAGTTTCTTACACGATAATCCTTCCACTGTACTATTGAGCTACCGGAATTTTCAGATCATACTCCCTGTCATATTTGAATTTAAACTACCCCCCCCCCCTGACGTATGATACTCGTACGTACGTGTTCTACAGCTTTGTTTCTAAACTATTTGCATTGATTGCCTCCTCAAAAAATTGTTTATATATATTGGATATATTCTAAAGTAATCTAAAACTATTTTATAGTTTGGATTTTAGAAAATAGGCCTGGAGTATTTACAAATCTTATAACAAAAATTGTCAAAATATGTCTACCTATAAAACAATGGTAAATATGAAAAGATAAAACTAATAATATATAAGAAAATAACATTATATTGTTATCAATCTAGTTCGGTATAAAATATATATAAACTTGATAACATAAGATTATATCATAGAAATAACTTTTATACTTCTATTTTATTAAAAAAATAGCTCAAAATAAGAAACAGTTTAAACCTTATTAAAACTAAATATAAAACTGTATTATAAAAAAAGAACAATATCATACAGTAGATCATCCAAACATAGGATAATTGATGACCGAACTGTTGAGACAATTGTTGTTTGGAACTTTGATGATAACACGGTTACAACAATTGATGGTTGGTAGATAGACATTATGAAGATATATAAAAGCAGTCACATGGGGTTGTCACTTCAATTTTTTTCTTCGCTTTGAATCCACTTACTCATTTTTAGCTTTGGCCACTCCACTTTCAATCCTACACACTTTATTAAGTTTTTAAATACCCAAACTTTTTCGCTACCCAGTTTAATACCCTAACTAATTAAATTATCCATTTTAATGCACAAACTTTTATAAATGTGCCCATTTTAATACCCAAATTTTGTTTATTTTAATTAACAATACGAATAAATTTCCAATAAATTTTTTAAAATTTCTAAACTTTACAAAAAAATTGATTTTATTATATGTTATGGAAATGAAATTAAATAAATATTTTATAATCTTAAGTTTTGTAAAAAGTTTTTTAAGTTTTATATATTGAATTTAGTTTGTTTTCTGAAATAAAAAAGTAAATTATTTTTTTTTCCTTCAAAAATATTTTTTTTAAACATTTAAATTTTCTCCAGAGTTTATTTACCTTATTTCTTAAATCTTAGAGTAAACTTAGAAAATTTAAATATTTTTTCTTAGATTTTGGAGATTTTTTAAAATTTTGTTTGAAACTTATTAGTATTGTTAATTAAAATAAACAAAGTTTGGGTATTAAAATGGATACAATTATAAAGGTTTGTATATTAAAGTGGGAAAAATTATTAGTTGAGGTATTAAATTGGGTAGTGAAAAAGTTTGGGTATTAAAAAGCTTAATAAAATTTAGTTGGGGTATTTATATGGAATTTTCCCTATTATAAATGATAAAGTTTGCAGAGACATGTTTGGTCCATTGTGGTTTATGCGCACACTAGATCACAAATTCAATTTTATTAGTTTGGATCAAATGACCAACTTCTTCTTTAATTATTTTTTAAAATAACATGTAATAAATCATCATGTTTAGATATAAATATATATTACGAATGTTTAGAGCCGTTGCTCTAGAAATATTGATACATTATAATCTAAATAGAATAAAATTACACATTTAGAAGTTAAACTAAGATGTGTATAGGGTAAAATATTATTATTAATCAAACTGAATAAAAATGAAGAAATTATAATAAATTTATACTAACTTTGAGTATATTAAATAAATCAAAACAGAAAAGAACATTAAATTTTTTATTTATTCTTAATTTGTTTCATATATGACAGTACTTTTTATATGTATTATCTATGTCACGATCACATATAAAATAATTAATTTGTGACTATTAGTGTTATTGTAATGTTATGTACAGTCAATTGTTTTTGCTAAAACTGTATAAAGTAAACCTATTACTCAAAATGAAACTAACTCAAATTTTTTTGTTATGAAGTATTAAATTGGTTAGTAGATTACCCTGAAATAAAAAGACTAATGAACATTATCTAGGAACTAGACTGTCATTCACTACATGTGCACTCACATAAATCACATTGAGGACCAACAATTGGACAACTGTATTTCTTTTCTCTTTAACTATTGACAAAATAATTGATAATCTTTCAAATACTAACAATCTGTATATATAACAAGTATACATTGCCTATCTGTGAGCTAATGAAAAACTGACAACCCTATATGTGGTATAAGATATGAGGTAATGGCAACATACTTCAATTCAAAGATACAACTTCTGTTTCCCACTAATTTTTACACTCAAAACGAAACATTGATAATCGATTTCATGATATAATAAATTTATATACCTTGTGAATTATTTTTACTTACAATAATCAATGAATTCTCTCTAAGATGATTTTCATACAACTTTTCATTGATTCCTTTTTGTCAATAACTAAATTTGTTTGACTGGAAAATGTCCAATACCTTTTTGGTATCATATCTTCATTCGTTTTGATTGGAATTTGAAATCAAAATATTAGAAAATCATATAATTGGGCTTTTCCAAAAGTACTATTAATACTTACAAATTGATTTATAATAATTTTTCAATGTAGCAAATTTGTATTATCCTAAACTGTTTCTCATGGAGAAGTAAATGGTAAAGAATTTATGTAGGCTATAGAAAGAAGTATTGATTAGAAATATTTATTCACATAAATCACCCCCTAGGTTTTAACCAATTGTTCATTTCTAGGTGGAAAAAAAAAATAGTCAAATAAATATTATTCTAGACGATCAATTTTGGAAAACTTTGAAAAATTCTTTAAACAAAATAATTATATATTATATAATTAATCTGATGTTATACATATCCAATATAAAGTTTATTTTGTTACAGTTTATTTTTTTTAATATGCATATCTAACCGAGGATTCAGTGAACATAGTATCACTAATACATACTCTCTATGTTTTAGAGTTTTCACACATATTAAGAAAATATGTTAAATGTATTATTTTTGTGATTATCTATTTTTTTTCATAATTTTTAACCAAGTAAAATTTATTAAACACAATTAATGTCATAGATGTTTACAATATACTTTTAAGCATTGAAAATATAAAAATGTATAATATTTTTCAAGTAAAAATATATAAATATATGATATTAGATATCTTTTACTTGATCTAGGTACAATAAATTAATATCGACACTATAATGTTTTATTAGTTGACATGTATTTTTTTTCTTGATTGCTAGATTTTTTTAAGACTTTCATTGTTTTAGTTTCTTTATTAATATTTTATGATAATATAGTTTACTGATTTATATAATATATATGTATATTCAGTTTTTTTTCTTTTCATGTTGCCATTAAGACTGTATTCAAATATAAATATAATTTATATATATATATATATATTAGTAAAAATAATTTATTCGGTGAACCTCTTTTGCTTTTTTAGGTTTTCATATATTTTATTAGCTTTGTTCTTCAAATATACATATTTTTATATAATTTGTGTGAGATTATTTTTAATTTTAAAGATCTTGTTACTTTTATTGGTGAATTACCTTACATGATGTAGAAAAAGTTACTGTGTACTATGTTTTATAAAAAAATTTCATATAAATATATTTGATAAGTTTAATGAAGATTTGGATGATTATAATTTCCGGAGAAATATTTGTGTCAAAACATAATATAGTAGTTTTATTAAAACTTAAATTGTTGATGAGTAAACAAATATGTTTATTCATTTGATAAAATGCATTTTGAAAAATGCATAAATACACAAATTTATCAACAATATGTTTCTTAAACAAGTGAATTACTTTTATCATCATACATTTTTAATAAAAACTTTGTAACCTTATTTTAAGCTAAAGAATGAATTGATTCGATAAAAAAGAACCAAAACCAACTATTTTTAAAAAAGAACTTGTGTAATATTTTATAAATTTAGATGATTTTTTATAGCCAACGCCATAAATAAGAAAATTTAAATACTAATATCAGTGTGATTAAGTTTACTATTTTAATATTATATATATTTTACGTATTTTTGGCATAACTTTATCAATATTTGACATTAATGTTTGCAAGAGTAAGAATATATATTAAGTTAGTTTCTTTTTACTTTTGTTGTTTGTTATATTTGTTTTTGTAAATTTTCAGATTTTTAAAATATTAAATCACGATGCTGATTGACATATTTTGATATTTTAAATTATATGTGAAAATATTTAATAGTATATACTCTCTATCATAGAAAGTTGTGGTCCTAATTTTGTTTTCTTGTCTTGTTAGACTCTTTTTGTATTAAGTTTCCAATAAGGTAGCATAAATACCAAACTAACTTGTAAGATAGTTTATTTTAAAAATTAAAATATTAGTTATAGATTAAGTTAATTATTTTTGATAAACAACAATGTTTGCTTACCTTCTTTGATTTTCATTTATATTTGAGAGAATTAATTTTCAGAATTTTATATTTAAAATTATCAAATTAGGATGCTGCTTGGGTATATTATTAGGAGAATTTCTCTCAAATATATTTTAAAACGTTTTTATTCACCAAAATAATTTTCAAAGAGGAAAATGACCAAAAGAAGTTTCATTACAGAGCCAAATCAACTATTTTATACATACATAAATATGAAATAAATATAAAACTTTTATTCAATCTTGGATTATATGTTTTCAAATTCGATTTTTTATAATTTTTTTATCGAGTTTGTTTTTTTGACAAAATGTTTTCGTTTTGAAATTCGAAAATACTTTTTGAAACTATTTAAAATTATTTTAAAATTATTAATATTTATTTTCTATTTTTGAATATTTTAAACTCCACACCAAAAAGCCGCTCCTTAACTCTAATCAAAAAAAAAAAAAATTTAAGGCTAATTAACCATAAGAGTATAAGTGTATAAGAGTATATTTACCATTTAATAAAAATTATTTTGGTGATTTTAATCTTTGGGAGTTCTTTTGTGAAAATAAACTAAAAAATGTTATCTTAGAGAATTTCTCTATTATTAATGGTATTTGTCAATTCTATGTTTTTTCTTACATAAAAAGGTTATTCGATCGTTGAAGTTTGGGGTGGTCTAAGAATACATACCGAGATATAGCTACCAACAAATATTGGATATCTATGAAAAGATCGAGCCATTATGGCAAACGTCTGCAGTCTTATTGTGGTTCCTTGGGTCAATTTTATGAGTTTAAATAATATATAGACTCATTTTCACATAATATGTGCTTTAGATTCTGATGGTCTTTATTATTTTAAATTTTTGTATTCAATAGTATTTATTTTATGTTAGTTAATTTTATGTCATTCTTTCAACGACTTAGTTTATATATCAAATTTCTTCCTTTGACGATTTTGATTTTTTTTTTGTTTGCTGAACCTAATGTTCATTTCTTTTTTATTTTTACAAAAATATTTTTAAATAGTATCTTCAAAATATTAATAACTAGATATGGGCCCGTGCGTTGCACGAGTTTTATTTGATGCTTTAATATTTTTAAAACATATAAAAATAATAATTCATGTTATAGTTTGAGGATTTGTTTTGCATATGTTGTGTGAGATTTATTTTAGAAATTAAGAATGTGTTTTCCCATAAATTTCTGGTTAGTATTTGTATTTTAATCAATGCAGATTTTATTTGATGTTTTAATTTTACAAATAACATAAAATAATAAATTATTTTATATTTTAGGATTATTTTTTCTATATGTTGTGTGAGATATTTCAGAATTTAAAATTTGTTTACCCATATAAATTGTTGTTAATATTTGTATTTTAATAATTATGCTACATAAGTGAATTATTTTTAACTTTATACTTAAGGACAAAGAAAATACTCATACCTAACAGTTTAAACCAAGTCTAATTCAAATTAAGAATTAGAGTGAATTAAAAAAATTGAAAGTTGAATAAGGTCAATCAAGTTAATGACAATATCATACACACACTTGTTATGTACCAATTTAATGTTTGTTTATTTGACGTTAAATATGTTATTCTTATTGTTTAAATTTATTCTGATGTTTATTGGTCATTTTAGTGAACTTTTATTGTCACTGTAAGATTTTTTAACTTTTAAGGATTTGTGATCATCAATATTTTTTGGTTATGTGTTTTTGAATTTTTAATCATTCAACCATAGAAATAATTTTGATCATCACTTTTATCATGTAACTAGTGATAATAAAACCATCAATACATATATCTTATAGCCACAATAACTTTTAAATAGCCTTTAGTAGTAAAAATCATTTTCATCAACTTACATAAATAATATTTGAAATAGTTATTTTACAAATATTTTCTGTATAGGATTTGAAAAATGGAAAACGACTATTAAACATTCTTTCATAATTTTTCTTATGTTCAAGATTTTAGAAGCGGAAAATTACTATAAAAGATTTTTTTTTTATTACCTTTTCTTTAGGATTTAAGGAAAATTCAAATCAATTAAAATAATTTCCAATTTTTTGTTTTGTTCAGAACTTTTTAATAGAACATGGTTTAGAACATTTGAGATAATTTTTTTTAAATTAATTTTAGTAAAGATCATTTTCATCATCTTCGTATATATATTTTGTTAATCTTGATATATTTCAACATATATAAAATTTCTAAAAGGGAAATTACTATCAAATAATCTTTTTTTTTTAGATTTTAGAGAATGCAAATTTGTAATAAATCAATTAGTTTATAAATATTTTTTTTTGTTTAGGGTTTGTAAAAAAAGGAAAATTGAAATTAAACACTCTTTACTTTTTTTTTTCTACTTTTGAACCATATTTAAAATTATTATTTTCAAAATTCGTTTTTATGATTTCAAATCTTTTTCTTTAGGATTTGTAAAAGGAAAACTATAATTAAAAAACTTTAACATTTTTTTTTTAATTTGAAAAAAAAAATTAATATCTTAAAAATTAGTTTTTATTATCTTAGTATATATATTTGTAATCATAAGATATTTTAATTACATCTTATTACTATTACATAATATTTCTAAATTATTTTGTTTTTAAAAATTCGTTTTTTCATTATCTAAATAATATATTAAAAGGAACATTATTATTAAATATTTTTATGTAAATATCTTTTATTTATTATTTAAAAATGGAAAATTACTATTACTTAATATTTCTAAATTCTTGTTTTAACAATATTCGTTTTTTTCATTATCTAAATAATTATATTATATATATATATATATATATTAATTATGAGATAATTTAACACATGTCACAATCTTAAATATATAATTGTCATGTGTCACAATCTTGTTAATTAATAACTTTGAAGAACCAAGATTTTCCATAATATTTCTAAATTATTTTTTTTTTAAAGATTCGTTTTTGTCATTATCTAAATAATTATATATATATATATATATATATATATATATATATTAATTATGACATAGTTTAACACATGTCATAATCTTAAATATATAATTTTCATGTGTCACAATCTTGTTAATTAGTAATTTTGAAGAACCAAACTTTATATAATAAAATAAACAAAATGGTATTTCATTTTTTTTTTGGTGTTATGAAATAAGGTGTAGACTAGATGATAACCCGCGCGCATGCGCGGGGGAAAATTTTATACTAATATTTATTCATTAAATGGTTTTTAACATTTTGCAATACTACAGTATTTATCGATTATAAAATGATGAATACAAATGTTGGTATCTTAAATCATCATAGATCTGGACGGTTGAGACTTCGGCGGTTTTAGTTTGATTGACACGTATTTTCAGATTTTGGTATTATTCTCATAAATCTTATTTGAATTTTACTAATTATCGGATTAGATTCGATTTGATCTTCTCAATTCAGTTTGGATTGGATTGTAACCAATATCTGAAATCATCCCAAAAAATATTTGTTAAACATTAGAAGCTGACAAAAAAAATTAAAATATTTAAACTATTAATAAATCTAATTTAAAATTAGTTAAATTATCTAAACAAACTAAAAGATATTAAAAAAGAAGCAAATAAACAAACTACAAAAATCTTTCGAATACTATAATTTGTATCTATTAACCTCAAACCTTTTCACTGAAATTTTTAAAATAACATTTTTATAGTATGAATATCTACTAATGATACTTCATATTCGTACGATTTATGATAATTTGTATCTTCTTTAGAAAAAAAACAAAGTTAAACCATTGATCATAAAATTTTCAATGTGGGATTTTACAATTTTTAGTTATTTATGGTCGTTTTAAAAAATTAAAAATATAGCCTATAAGAAAAAAATTAATTTTTTATGATATATTTAAATGTGATTGTTTAATTTGTTTTAATAATTTAAAATTAAACAAAAAAGAGAGAGTATACAAAAATATGTATTATTCATAATCATCAATTACATATATATGTTAATCATATTAGGTAATTCCGTAGTTTTTATTTAAGGAAATAAAATATATTGTTTTATACCTAGTAGAGTTGGTCCCTTAAAAATGTCTATATATTATAGTCCTAAATGCAAGAAATTAAATGTTACATTATTTCATTCCTAGCAAAGTTGATTCATTAAAAAATTAAAGATGAGAAGCTCTGTGAGCTTGACACGTAAGCATGCTCTCCAAGGTTGTGCATTTATGAATGCTTCAGGATTAATATATAAGGGATATTCTCAGTGATTTGTACCATCAACTTATCTACAGTATATATTATTTTTGAATATTTTCAGTGATTTGTAAGTTTACCATATTTGATACTGATTTATTTACGATATCAGTTTTTGATTTTCGATTTAGTGTTTGAAAGTATTGACATATAATATATATATATATATATATAATTAAAATGACGACTTGTGACAATATAACTAGTGGTTCTTAATTATCATGTGGATACTTATAATGGGTTATAATTTCAATTTTATATAGTATATATTTGAACAAGTGTTTTAAATTTATAAAATTATAGTTGTTTAAGTTTTATATGTTTTAAAATTAATCAGTATCTTGTAATTTTAGGTTAAATTCGAATTATTATTACAGATATTTATTTAATTTATTTCTAATGTTTTTGCTTTTGTTAATTTACCATCTATGATGTTGATTCCTATTTTATTTTGAAATCAATAACTTTTGGAAACTTTTGCCATTTGTTATTTTTACGTTAAATTTGAAATATTAAGTTATAAATTTAATTTAATTTATAATTTTTTTTACTTATTTTAATTTATCATTTATCATATTTATTCCTATTTTATTTTGAAGTTAATAACTTTTTTGGAAAATTTTCCATTTGTTATTTTTATGTTAAATTCGAAATATTATTACATATATTCATTTAATTTATTTATAATGTTTTCAGTTTTGTTAATTTACCATATATGAAATTGGATCCTATTTAATTTTGAAATAAATAATTTTTTTGGAAACTTTGACATTTAAAAAAATAATCAATTAGAATGATGATTTGTCATTATCTATTCTATTAAAATAAAGTCATTCTTTTTATCTACTGATACAAGTTGTCATTTAAATTTGTACCTTTTCTAGAGTGTTACAAATAATACAAGTTATATAGTTGATTGAACCACATTACTTAAATTAAACCGACAGTTATTTATGGAATAGAGTTTTGGGCTTACTTTGTTTTTATGACATTTAATTGTTTGGTTTTTGGGCTTAGTATTAAAGAAAAACTCCAAAAAACATTAAATAAACTTTCCACCTTAATGGATCAAAAATCAATTACTATTTTCAGGCCCAAAAATATTTAATATTTTCAACAAAACAAAATTATCTATTATTAATCACTTATTTAAATCATGTACTTTAAAACATGTTAATATTTTTTTTATTTTAAATAACAATCACTCCATCTTGATAAATTTTAATGGTAACTTTTAAATAATTTATTGTTTTATTTTTTCTTAAATAATTTACAGATTTTAAAAAAAATGTAAAGCAAAACCAAAAACCAAATCTAAAAACTAAAATCCAAAACCAAAAGCTGAAAACGCAGGTTATATATATATATATATATATTTTTTTTTTATTTACAAAATAATGTATTTCAAAATTTTTAGAAAATTATTTTATCATCTTTTCAGTTTTAAATTATATGTTAGATTAATTGAGATTTGTGTGTTGGTAATATCAGTTCAAACTAACTCAGCGGGTCTAAAAATTAAAAAATTAAACCAAAAGCTGAAAATTAAAAATATAAACTTAAAAATTAAAAACCAAAAACCAAAATTTAAAATAAAATCTAAAAATAAAAATTGAAACTAAAAACTAATGAAAAACAACTATCACCACAAATTTTGGTAAACTAATTTTATACCAAAACATTCTTTAAATTAAGACAAAACTCAATTATATAAATTTTAATCATAAAAAAATTTCGCGCTTTTAAGCGCGGGTCAAAATCTAGAGTGTTACAAATAATACAAGTTATATAATTGATTGAACCGCATTACTTAAATTAAACCGACAGTTATTGATGGAATAGAGTTTTGAGCTTACTTTTGTTTTTATGACATTTAATTGTTTGGTTTTTGGGCTTAGTATTAAAGAAAAACTTTACCTTAATGGATCAAAAATCAATTACTATTTTCAGGCCCAAAAATATTTAATATTTTCAACAAAACAAAATTATCTATTATTAATCACTTATTTAAATCATGTACTTTAAAACATGTCCCAAAAATATGTAATATTTTCAACAAAACAAAATTATCTATTATTAATCACTTATTTAAATCATGTACTTTAAAACAAGTTAATAATTTTATTTTAAATAACAATCACTCTATTTTGATAAATTTTAATGGTAACTTTTAAATAATTTATTGTTTTATTTTTCTATAATTTACAGATTTAAAAAAATGTAAAGCAAAATCAAAAACCAAATCTAAAAACTAAAATCCAAAACCAAAAGCTGAAAACGCAGGTTATATTTTTTGCTTTTTTTATTACAAAATAAACTATTTCAAAATTTTATAAAATTATTTTGTCATCTTTTCAGTTTTAAATTACATGTTCGATTAATTGAGATTTCTTTGTTGGTAATATCAGTTCAAACTAGCAGGTCTAAAAATTAAAAACCCAAACCAAAAGCCGAAAATCAAAAATAGAAACTTAAAAACTAAAAACCAAAAACCAAAATTTAAAACAAAATCTATGAATAAAAACTGAAACTAAAAATTAATGGAAAACAACTATCACCACAAATTTTGGTGAACTGATTTTATCCCAAAATATTCTTTAAATTAAGATAAAACCCAATTACATAAATTTTTAATCATAAAAAATTTCTGCGCTTGAATTATATTTTTGCTTTTTTTTTATTACAAAATAAACTATTTCAAAATTTTTAGAAAATTATTTTGTCATCTTTTCAGTTTTAAATTACATGTTCGATTAATTGAGATTTATTTGTTGGTAATATCAGTTCAAACTAACTCAGCGAATCTAAAAATTAAAAACTCAAACCAAAAGATGAAATCAAAAATAGAAACTTAAAAATTAAAACCCAAAAAATCAAAATCTAAAAATAAAAATTGAAACTAAAAACTAATGGAAAACAATAATCACCTCAAATTTTGGTGAACTGATTTTATACCAAAACATTCTTTAAATTAAGACAAAACCCCAATTATATAAATTTTTAATCATAAAAAATTTAGGTAATATCAGTTCAAACTAACTCAGCGGATCTAAAAATTAAAAACTCAACCAAAAGCTGAAACCAAAAATAGAAACTTAAAAATTAAAACCCAAAAACTCAAAATCTAAAACAAAATCTAAAAATAAAAATTGAAACTAAAATCTAATGAAAAACAATCATCACCACAAATTTTGGTGAACTGATTTTATACCAAAACATTCTTTAAATTAAGACAAAATCCCAATTATCTAAATTTTTAATCATAAAAAATTTCTGCGCTTTTAAGCGCGGGTCAAAATCTAGTATTAAGAAATAATGCTTACATCATATGTGGACGCTTTCGATGACTTATATCTTGAACTTTTATATAGTATAGATTTGTGTATGTGACTTTTTCAAACAATATTATTGTCTTTCAAAATTATTTTGGGTGGGTTGTCTATCAACCAGACGAGACTCATCTTTAAATTATACATGAAAAATCAGAGTTTTGGACAAACAAGAAGTATACATAATGAAATGTAAACAAACTGAAATTAATAACTATCAACTCTATAATAAAAATCACTATTTAAACTTTTTTAAAAAATTAACATTATTTAACCTTTTGAAACAAACTTATTCACAGTCAATTTCTTTTTGGAATTTTGAGTTTTTTGAGTTATTGGGAATATGCATTTGAGTTGGGTTTCGGTTAAAATCATAATCTAAAATACAGTAAAATAAGATATATTCAGTATTTATGTAGGGTTGGAGTTGGTTTGGATTTTTTTGATGTGGTTTATTTAGCCAGCTCTAAGTTATATAAACAAAAATTGTATGCATAGGGTCATTCCATGAATTATATGGGTTTACACCAGGTTTCTTTTTGTCTTTGGGCCCAATATTTTCTTAGTTTCATCATATTCCCAGTGTTATTTTTAATATCGCATAAAATTGGCGTGGGGAGAATAAGAAGCGGATTGTTTTGAAAATCGGTGAGCCCTACAATTCGAGAGAGAGAGAGAGAGAGAGAGAGTGGAGTGCGAGCGTAGCAACGAAAGTGTTTCCGTTGGTATCTTTCGTCAATTTCTCTTGCTTGCGTCTGCCTAAAGATCACTTGTTCTTGGATTCGACTCTGTTTCGAGGTATGATTCCTTGTGAAACCCTAGCCAACAAGTTTTGATTTTTCATGGTTGACTATTGCGAGTTAAGACTTTCTGCTCATGGGTCTTGCTTCTTCTTTCGTTATCTCTTCTGGGTTTGCCAAATTTCACTCAAACAATTCAAGAAAGATAAAAAAAAGTCTTCTCTTTTACGCCTTAGATGTGTCTTATCTCTTTGGTTCTGTAGAATTTTGCTAATACCTTTCTTGCATCAAATTTTGGAGCATTGAGTTAAAGTTATCAGTTACAGTTAGTTTGGTCATTTCTTGAAAATATCTAGACGTCTGTGTGCATATTCGTATCTGTTCTGTTCTTTAAACCGACTGAGAATTATAGATTGTGACTTGTGAGTGTTGAATTATAAATCAGGCAATAAGCTGAGGATATTGGATGTCTCTTTGATAATTTTCTTGCTTGTGGATCATTGTTTTGCTTCATAATCTTAATTTCAGTTTTGATTATGAGTGTTGGCTAATCATGTCTGCTCTTGAAAATCAATGTAGAAACCTGCTGCTAGCTACCGAGATGAATTCATATCCATCACGAAACCAGCTGCAACAAGCTACAAGCACAAGCAAGGACACTGGCTTGCCTACGTCTAATCCTCATTGGTTGCATTCCTATTTCCCTGTTTCAAGAACTACAGGCATTGATCTTTCTCAAGCCCCTCAACCAGAACCTGCGGAAGTTGTCATGGTGCCTCAAGTTCGCATGTTTCCTCCTCTTACAAGAGAATCTAGAAACGATATGGAGCAGAAGTCCACGAAAGCGCTGAAGCCAAAACCACAAAGTAAGAAACGCTCTGCACCCAAAACCCCAAAGAAGACATTGAGCATCCCGGAAACAAAGCGTGAGAAGAAGAATCCTGACATCAACGTTGTAGACATCTCAAGCTTCGATGTTTCTGGGGTTCCTCCTCCTGTCTGTTCCTGTACAGGCGTTTCAAAGGTTTGCTACAAATGGGGCATGGGCGGTTGGCAATCCTCGTGCTGTACCATTAGCATATCGACATTCCCACTACCTATGAGTACCACAAGACCTGGAACTCGTCTCGCTGGAAGGAAAATGAGCAATGGTGCTTATGTCAAGCTCCTTATGAGGCTTGCTGGTGAAGGCTATGACCTCACCCACCCGGTTGACCTCAGAAACCACTGGGCCAGGCACGGTACTAACAA
The DNA here is from genome assembly GCA_932364175.1 of Eruca vesicaria subsp. sativa. Taxonomy (NCBI): domain Eukaryota; kingdom Viridiplantae; phylum Streptophyta; class Magnoliopsida; order Brassicales; family Brassicaceae; genus Eruca; species Eruca vesicaria. The sequence continues at coordinate 130,195 of CAKOAT010448487.1, read as the reverse complement.
ATTTGTGACCATCAAGTAGTCGTTTCATCAGTTAGGGTTTGGTTTTAGGGTTTAGCTTTTGTGGTTTCCGTTTTAGTTTTACCTTTTTGTACATATGTTGCGTAGTGGCTTGAAAATCATGAAGGAGATTCCAGTGTCGATGATAGGACAAGACAACTTCTTAGTTTTTAGATGTGAATGTTTCTTAGTACTGCAACAAATTGGTGTCAACATTGTTCGGTGGAAACCGGAACAAAACAACACAATAGAGTATTGCTATTCTAGACAAGGGCCTCGCCACGGTGATTAAGCCTCACAATCTTTTTCTCTTTATTGTTTAAGCAAATTTACTCATCTAAATTTTTAAAACAATGATAAGCTTTTCAACAGCCTCAAAAATTTCTTTAACTTTTCTCTATAGAATAGATCAACTCTTCCAACAAAGGTTGAATATGTGATGATACACCCCTAAAAAGTACCTGATACTCCAAGGCTTCTAGTCTGGATATTACACACCAAATCAGAGAACCCAAGGCTGGATATTACACACCAACATAATTGAAAAAACTCAAAACAAAAAAGATGATAAAAACGTTGATTGATTTATGGAGTGTGATGCTTAAAAAGTAAATAAAAGAAAACGTCAAATCCCCTAATCCTTAACCAAATTGACTTACTCTAATTCTAATCCTAATTGAGATTGGTTTACCCTAGTTTAATCCAAAACGAATCTGCCCTTGGTACAAAGTAAAAACATTACTTAAACAATCAGAGATTAAACCAATAGTTTAACTTCTTTTCCTTCCTGGTTATCTCCTCTTCTCTTTTCCACGCCAAAAGCTAAGTGTAGAATAGTCTGTCTCTGTGTTTGGCCATTGATATTGTGACTGGTCCAGTTGAGAAGCTAATGCGTCCTCCATCAAGCTAGTATGCCCATCTAATTGTTGAAGCTCATCCTTCTCTCTGTCTAATACTTCATAGATCATACCAGTGAGTCCTTGAAACTGCCCATTCAACCAAGCTTTGATCAGTGTTTTGGCTATCTCATACCATGGATCCCAGATCTTGAGTTTGAGCTTGCTCAAGATCGTACCATACTCTATCCCTTCAAAATGATTTGTCCTCAAATCCAAATCTTGTAAGATAATAGAACCATGACCATCTCCTGGATCAAATACCCAATATTGCAATCCTTTTCCATTCCTCAGCAAACTCTTCGAACCTTGCTCAATCAACTCAAAATTCAATACTCTTTTGACAATGCTTTGGTCCCTATTTCTGCACACACACACACACCTCTTCTCCTGGCTTGAATACAAAGTGTTGAAAGCCTCTCACGTGCCTTAGATGTATCTCATGGCAAATAGAACTTAGAGCAACCAGTCTTTCTTCTTTATTAACTTATATCCAACTGCTGCTGAAGTAGCTTCTCTCCACTTATTCCATAAACACGCCTCAACCATGGCTATCTCAGCATGTGTTCTATGCTTTCCCTGATAGGATAGGAGAATTAGATCTCCAAAACCAAGCAGAAACTTTGCAGCTTGTCCTATTGTCTGAATTATCCCATTATGTTGGTGTAGAAGAATACTTCTGTTGTCTGTCAAAGCATCTTGACCAGTACACATTTTAACTTGGTTTTTATGCTGCATAAAATCAGGTGGTCGTGTGCAGTGATCCCCATATTCACTTTCAAGCTTTTGTTTCTCTGTAACAATAACAAGTTTCTCTGTAACAATAACCAGTACACATTTTAACTTGGTTTTTATGCTGCATAAAATCAGGTGGTCGTGTGCAGTGATCCCCATATTCACTTTCAAGCTTTTGTTTCTCTGTAACAATAACAAGTTCTAATCAATTATGGATCTGATCAAGGACGTGTTGCCTCCTGTTCCTCCTCTATGTTTACTGCAGCTACTTAGGATCACAACATCCTCTCTTCCTTCAAAAAGATTTGACCTCAACTCTTGTTCTTCAGGAGTGAATGAACCTTGCAAATCAAGCTTGTGAAACTTTTTTTCTGAACCAGATTGTTGTTACTTCTTCTACTAACACTCAAGCTTCCTCCTGGTTCAAAAACAACTTGTTGTAGGCCCTGGACATTACAAGAAAACTTGGGCTTACCGACCACATGTTGCGATGACAAAGCTGTAGTTGTAATTTTACGTCTACATTACGACTAGATAACAACCAAAACATAAATCGTCGTAAAGTATACGTAAAATTGGGATCATAACTTTTAGTCGTAAATAGAAGGTAAAGTAACCTCTGTTTTATGACTAAATGAATATGTGGTCGTAAAGGAGTCGTTTCCGACAACAACTTTACGCCTAAACCTTTAGCATCTAATTTATGTCTCGTTTAAGTAAAAAAGTAGTTAATTCGTAGTAAAATGATCTGGTAGTAAATTTGTGGTAACATTCCATGTCAATTTTTTAAAAAAAATATGATCTCATCTCTCATTGTTTAGATACACCAAAAAAAAAACACGAAACAAGTTTGAGTAAAAAAAATGTCACGAGATATTTATGAGCTTTGAAGTTGGATGTATCCACATAAAGATTCGGAGGGAAAGGTGACAAACGAGTTCCTCAACGGGACATAAATATTCATGTACCAGGCCGGAAACACGTCTCTCACACAGGAAACATGTAAAATGTTCTGTCTCTGTTGTAAGTGCAAGAATACCAAATTCGCTCTTAGTGAAACAGTTTGGAAACATATAGTGAATAGATGATTTACTCCACATTACTACATTTGGTTTCATCAGGGAGAAGGTGATAGTAGAAATGAAGCTAGTAGTAGTAATCATTTTGAAAATGTTCGTAATAGAGAACACCATTTGCCTTCGGAAAGTTACCTTCAGGAGAATCAGGTGGTAGATCACGATAGGATGCATGATATTGTTACTGATGCATTTCGTGAAACAAACTCAGTAATTACTGCAGAAGTAGCAGAAAATGTAGAGGTAGCAATAGAAAATGTAGAGGGGCCTAATTTGGAAGCCAAAAGATTTTATGACATGTTAGCCGCCGCAAATCAGCCAATTAATGAAGGTTGTTGAGAAGGTATTTCTAAATTATCATTGTCAGCTAGAATGATGAATATCAAAACCGACTATAACTTACCCAAGTTTGTATGGATGCATGAGTTGAATTGTTTAAAGAGTATTTGCCTGAATATAATGTGTGTAACAACTCTCAGATGCTCCATTAAACTGAACGGAAGTATAAAATAAACCTGGTTAGGAACCCCCAAGTTAAAGACTGAAAGCTTTCACCTTGATCAATCAAAGCATGCGCCAATTCAGGAGTTGTTGATGACTCTCCAAGCACTTTTTGTTCTTGCTTTTCTTGATCAGGCACGTGCATACACAACACTTGTGCTTCTCCATTCTGTTCAGCCGCAATCATAAACAATGAATCCCTTAGTAGTGAATCTGGTTGTGCAATTTCCTCCAAGTAAAAGCCGGAATCTGATTCTTCTGTTGGTGTAAAAAACCATAATCTCGAAATCAACGTCTACGATAACTTCTGGAATCATTACTTTCCGCAAAAGTCATTTATTAAAACTCGAGAATCGTTTTATAAAACTCGACGATCGTTTTATAAAAACTCGAAGAACCATTTTATAAAACTCGAGAATCGTTTTATAAAACTGAAGAACCGTTTTATAAAACTCTATGATCGTTTTATAAAACTGAAGAACCGTTTTATAAAACTCAAGAATCGTTTTATAAAACTCGAGAATCGTTTTATAAAACTCGAAGAACCGTTTTATAAAACTCGAGAATCGTTTTACAAAACCGCAAAAAACCGAAACCGCCGCAAAACGCGAACTAGGAGCCACTCCGCTAGTTCGCCAGCAGGCGAACTAGGAATACCCTGACTAGTTCGCCTGCAGGCGAACTAAGCCGAGCTGTCTTAGTTTGCCAGCAGGCGAACTACAAGCTCCTCGGACAGCTAGACCGGACCACTCGATTCTCCGTACGCTGGACCGATCATCCCGAGCCTTGATCTCCCGTATCCCCGATTCGAAACTTACGCCCTCCGACATGGTCGCATTCTGAACCACGGCTGAAATGTCTCTCGTTTCGTCTCGAACCGACTTATCGTTCAAGTTGTAGGATAAAAACCGTAAAACTCCGTTTTCCCGAAAAGAACTCTAAGAAATCGTATAAAACGGTAACGGTTAAGCAAGACACCGAACATCGCCTAAACTATACGATTTATTCTAGATTTTTCTTTAATATTATAAAAAACGCATTTTTATCGAGAAGATCGTAAAAAACGGCATCGGATCAGGAAACGGTCTCGTTAAAGTCGTCAAACGGTTTTTATCGTAAAACGGCCCGAAAGGTCCTAAAACACGATAAAAACCCATCTTGCGATATTAACGAAATCAACCCGAAGATCCGATAACGTTTTGACGGTTTAGTCGCAAAAGGGAAATAAAAGGCAAGTTTGAAGATAAATAGAAGATTTCCGCGGGAAGAAAGGAAGGATGGAGAAAAAAAGGAAGTTTCCCGATAAACTTGAATCCGGGCAAAATGGAAAGAATAAGCCGCTTGGGAAAGGAGTGTATAAGCCAGAGGCATAGGGAAGAGAAGGGGGACAAAATTCAGACCTAAAAAGACGGCTGTTAGCTTAGGAATTTAGGACTTAGCGTTAGAATAGCAATCCAGATCCTTAGAACGTTTCGACCTCTAAGTTCTTCAATTCTTCTTATAACAGTTNAGTGTATAAGCCAGAGGCATAGGGAAGAGAAGGGGGACAAAATTCAGACCTAAAAAGACGGCTGTTAGCTTAGGAATTTAGGACTTAGCGTTAGAATAGCAATCCAGATCCTTAGAACGTTTCGACCTCTAAGTTCTTCAATTCTTCTTATAACAGTTGTCGATTCTTTATTTAATAAAAGCTTTCATACAAGTTCTTTCAAACAAGGCTCTGGAATCGGCATCCGACTTGCATCCTCGATGGGAGAAGTATTGGAACAGTCATTCCGATTAATTTTCCACGCTTCGAACAACGAAGCCGAGTATGAGGCCTTGATCGCGGGACTAAGACTAGCTCACGGACTAAAGATTCGTAATCTTCACGCATACTGCGACTCCCAGCTAGTGGCTAGTCAATTCAGCGGAGAATACGAAACAAGGGACGAAAGAATGGAAGCGTGGCTGATCTTGGTAAAAGATCTAACTCAGAAGTTCGATCAATTCGCCTTGACTAGAATTCCTCGAGCGGAGAACGCCCAGGCAGACGCCTTGGCCGCCCTAGAATCCAGCTCGGATCCTGGTATGAGCAGGGTAATTCCCGTTGAATTCATCGAACACCCTAGCATCGGACCGCCCGTAGTCGTAAATCTGATCAATGAACCAGAGGACGATATGGAGGAGAGCCACCCAGCCGAAGATCACTCCGATTACGGATTCGGTCGTCCGTGGATGGAAACGATTCTCGCATACATAACCAACGGAGAACTTCCACCGGAAAAATGGGCGGCCCGAAAGATAAAAACCCAGGCCGCGCGGTATGTCGTAATGGACGAAGAACTTTACAAATGGAGATTCTCCGGACCACTGATGACTTGCGTGCAAGGGGAGAAAGCACGGCGGGTTATGCAGGAAGTGCACTCCGGATCTTGCGGAAACCATTCTGGGGGAAGATCCCTCGCAATAAAAATCAAGCGCCACGGATATTTCTGGCCAACGATAGTAAAAGATTGCGAAGATTTTTTGCGAAAATGCGAGAAATGCCAGCGGCATGCTCCGACTATTCACCAACCCGCCGAGGTTCTTTCATCTATCTCGGCACCATACCCGTTCATGCGGTGGTCAATGGATATAGACGGGCCAATGCACGCATCAAAACAAAAACGCTTCCTTCTGGTTCTGACCGATTTCTTCTCTAAATGGGTCAAAGCCGACTCTTACGCAAGCATCAAAGATGCCCAGGTAGAAATTTTCGTAAGGAGGAACATAGTCTGTAGACATGGAGTACCATACGAAATCGTGACGGATAATGGATCCCAATTTATCTCGACTAGATTCGAAGCTTTTTGCGAAAAATGGAAAATACAATTGACCAAATCGACTCCAAGATATCCTCAAGGAAACGGACAAGCCGAGACTATTAATAAAACTATCCTCGACGGCCTCAAGAAACACCTCGACGCCAAAAAGGGAAAGTGGGCCGAAGAACTCGAAGGAGTTTTATGGTCGCACCGCACAACCCCGAGGCGAGCAACGGGCGAAACTCCTTTTGCCCTCGTATACAGAACGGAATGCATGATTCCCGCAGAAGTCGAATTTCCAGGAGTACGCAGAAGACTGCTCCCAGAAAGAACAGAGGCAAACAACTTAATGCTTCTCGTCGAACTCGACCTGATTAACGAACGGCGGGATCACGCGCTCGTTCGAATTCAAAATTATCAGCAAGCGGCCGCAAAGTACTATAACGCAAACGTGCGTAACCGCAGATTTCACGAAGGTGAGCTAGTCTTACGCAAAGTCTTCCAGAACACCGCAGAACGAAACGCCGGTAAACTGGCAGCAAACTAGGAAGGACCGTACAAGGTCATTAAAGTAGTCCGACCCGGAGCATACAAAATCGCAAACATGCAGGGCATCAAAATTCCCAGATCCTGGAACGCGATGCACCTCAAAAAATACTATCACTAGGCGGCACGCCCGCAGAACACTGAACTACGAGACGGCTTGATCCCCTCGAAAGGGTACGTAGGCATCTTGTCGCAAGACAAGACCAGCTGTCTCCCCTCGTTCAAAAGGGGGGGGGGAGTAGGTTTAAATAAAAACTGATTGTCCATTACGAAAATAAAAAGTTGCCAAAGCAACAAGGGATTCTAAGCCGTGAAAAGGCCAGTCCGAAGTACAAAAGCCGTACTCGGAAAAATACATAGAAATCTAATTTTTAAAAGTCTCGTATGAGACTACAACCTCAAACATCCTCCGCACACGGAGCCTCATCCTCATCCATCGCATTACCCCCACCCTTGACAGCAACCTCCGGGTCGTCGCTCCTGTCCGCATCAGGCTGAGGTACGTCTTCAGCAGCAAGAGTTGGATCGGAATCACTTCCCTCGACAGGAATAGATCTTTCGGTCACGCGGACAGCCGATTCCTCGAAACTCTTCATCTTGCGCTGAAGCCTGCGCAGCTCTGAAGCCTTGGATTTCTTTTCATCCTTCGCCTTGATCAGAGAGACCGCGTTCTTCCCGAGGTCGCGCTCTAGATCGCTAATCCGAGCCTCGAACCGAGACACCTCCGCGGAACGCACATCTTCAATCACCTTCAGTTTCCCCTCGAGCTGAGCCGACCTCTCCTGCGACTCGGCTAACTCCTTGGCTAAACGCTCAACTTCGGACCCACACTCCTTGATCATCCCATCGACCAACGAAACAAACTAGAAAAACCAAGAAAGATGGTCAGCTACGAATATATTCTTTAAAACGTATCTTTGCGAACCTGTACCTTGGTACGTTGCTGCGACATCGACATCAAGCTCGGTGTCTTGCTAGACGAAGCTCCGGTCTCGGAACCCTTCACGGCTCTCTTTCTCGCGGGAGCATCAGGGTTCGGACGAGTTCTCTTGCGGCCTTTCGCTGAAGCAGGCAGCGTCGCGCTAAGCGCCGGAAGTCCCAGGACAATCACCTTCTTGGCCGGAGCAGGAGGCCCCAGAATCGTGACTGGATCAGCCGCAGTAGGAGCTGCAGCCGGTTCAACTGCGGCAGGAGTCGTAACTGATTCAACGACGGTAAGAGTCGCAACCGGTTCGACCACGGTTGGAGATACGACCGACTCTACCGTGGTGGGAGCTACGGCTATTCCGACCTCAGCAGAAATAGCAACGTTTTCGGCTGCAAGGAGGGGCGAAACAGCGGGCACACCCGACGGTTCGATAGTAGCGCCCATCGAGGAGTCCGCTACCGTATCCGCCGTTTCGTCCAAAATAGCCTTGACCTCTCTCGCAAGGACGGATGGATCTACCGAGGGTACGTCTCCCGACACAGCATCTTCCTCAGCATCGCTAAGGTCCATCTCGTCTTGAAATAAGAGAAACTCGGAAATCCGAGCATCCTGCGGATGTGCCGTAGGGTTGTCATTGGATGGGACCTCATAGTTTTGTTGATCACCTTGGGAAGAAGACATCTTAAAATTTCTCTAGAGAGAAGTTGTAGAGAAATCTGAGAGGTGGAAGATATGAGAAGTAATGATCCAATACTTATAGAAAAAAGAGAGCTCTCCCTCGTAATGAGACAAATCTCAGCCGTAGATTCCGATTAAAAGCTAACTCCATCCGCCCGCAAAGTTTCCTCAAGAAATTGCAGGCTGGGGGCTAACTGTTGGTGTCAAAAACCGTAATCTCGAAATCAACGTCTGCGATAACTTCTGGAATCATTACTTTCCGCAAAAGTCATTTATTAAAACTCGAGAATCGTTTTATAAAACTCGACGATCGTTTTATAAAAACTCGAAGAACCATTTTATAAAACTCGAGAATCGTTTTATAAAACTGAAGAACCGTTTTATAAAACTCGATGATCGTTTTATAAAACTGAAGAACCGTTTTATAAAACTCGAGAATCGTTTTATAAAACGCGAGAATCGTTTTATAAAACGCGAGAATCGTTTTATAAAACTCGAAGAACCATTTTATAAAACTCGAGAATCGTTTTACCAAACTGCAAAAAACCGAAACCGCCGCAAAACGCGAAGTAGGAATACCCTGACTAGTTCGCCTGCTGGCGAACTAAGCCGAGCTGGCTTAGTTCGCCAGCAGGCGAACTAGAAGCTCCTCGGACAGCTAGACCGGACCGACTCGATTCTCCGTACGCTGGACCGATCATCCTGAGCCTCGATCTCCCGTAACCCCGATTCGAAACTTACGCCCTCCGACATGGTCACATTCTGAACCACGGCCGAAATGTCTCTCGTTTTGTCTCGAACCGACTTATCGTTCGAGTTTTGTGATAAAAACCGTAAAACTCCGTTTTCCCGAAAAGAACTCAAAGAAATCGTATAAAACGGTAACAGTTAAGCAAGACACCGAACATCTCCTAAACTATACGATTTATCCGAGATTTTTCGTTAATATTATAAAAACGCGTTTTTAATAAAAAAACTTCGAGAAGATCGTAAAAAACGGCATCAGATCAGGAAACGGTCTCGTTAAAGTCGTAAAACGGTTTTTATCATAAAACGGCCCGAAAGTTCCTAAAACACGATAAAAACCCATATCGCGATATTAACGAAATCAGCCCGAAGATCCGATAAAGTTTTGACGGTTTAGTCGCAAAAGGGAAATAAAAGGCAAGTTTGAAGATAAATAGAAGATTTCCGCGGGAAGAAAGGAAGGATGGAGAAAAAAAAGGAAGTTTCCCGATAAACTCGAATCCGGGCAAAATGGAAAGAATAAGCCGCTTGGGAAAGGAGTGTATAAGCCAGAGGCATAGGGAAGAGAAGGGGGACAAAATTCAGACCTAAAAAGACGGCTGTTAGCTTAGGAATTTAGGACTTAGCGTTAGAATAGCAATCCAGATCCTTAGAACGTTTCGACCTCTAAGTTCTTCAATTCTTCTTATAACAGTTNAGTGTATAAGCCAGAGGCATAGGGAAGAGAAGGGGGACAAAATTCAGACCTAAAAAGACGGCTGTTAGCTTAGGAATTTAGGACTTAGCGTTAGAATAGCAATCCAGATCCTTAGAACGTTTCGACCTCTAAGTTCTTCAATTCTTCTTATAACAGTTGTCGATTCTTTATTTAATAAAAGCTTTCATACAAGTTCTTTATTCTCTGTTCTTCATTGATTATCCATATTCTTTTAAATTCGTTTGTTTTAGTGATTTCCGCAGAGATCCAGGACCTCGGGAAAATTAGGGTTTCATCCTAAGTTTCCATTTTTGACGGAAAATCGACAGTGTGGATTTCGGTTCCCACATCTTCCTCATCCCATTTGAAACCATGCACATACTTAAAACTCATGATAATTTTAAGCTCATCCCAAGTGTATATTGGTTCTTCATCAGACCAACGAGCTTCTTCCTCTACTCTCCACCATGCTCTAGACTCACCTCTCAGCAAGCTAACAACAAAGGATAGGCTTTCCCATGAGTCTACTGGATTCTGCTCAAAGAAGCTATCTAGGTTATTAGCCCACGCCATGAAAGCTTCTGGACGATATCGTGGACATATCCCCCAGCAAAAACATCAGGATACATCATAGAAAAAATTCCAAGTCTCGTAGTTTCTTACTGGTGGTAGTTTCACTTCTCTGTCATTCTTCTCCTCTTCCAAACTATGTGGTGGTAGATCAGCTACCAAAGAGACAAAAATCGTGTGCAGTTGATGAAACCAGATTAAGATCTCTTATCCTAACCTTCAAGAGGCTCTGATACCACCTGGTAGAGCCCTGGATAGGCTGTAATTCCCAGGATCTCTTGTAGGTGGGTAAACGCTTTGATAATCTTTGTAAACAGAGAATCAAAGACTCAATCTGTTTCAAGGCTTGTGGATTGATGTGGGACACAAGAGGGATGGCTCGACTCCTGATACTCCAAGGCTTCTGGTCTGGATATTACACACCAAATCAGAGAACCCAAGGCTGGATATTACACACCAACATAATTGAGAAAACTCAAAACAAAGAAGATGATAAAAACGTTGATTGATTTATGCAGTGTGATGCGTAAAAAGTAAATAAAAGAAAACGCCAAATTCCCTAATCCTTAACCAAATTAGCTTACTCTAATTTTAATTCTAATTGGGTTTAGTTTACCCTGGTTTAATCCAAAACGAATCTGCCCTTGGTACACAGTAAAAACATTACTTAAAAAATCAGAGATTAAACCAATGGTTTAACTTCTTTTCCTTTCTGGTTATCTCCTCTTCTCTTTTCCACGCCAAAAGCTAAGTGTAGAATAGCATGCCTCTGTGTTTGGCCATTGATATTGTGGCTGGTCCAGTTGAGAAGCTAATGCGTCCTCCATCAAGCTAGTACGCCCATCTGATTGTTGAAGCTCATCCTTCTCTCTGTCTAATACTTCATAGATCATACTAGTGAGTACTTGAAACTGCCCATTCAACCAAACTTTGATTAGTGTTTTGGCTATCTCATACCATGAATCCCAGACCTTGAGTTTGAAACTGCTCAAGATCGTACCATAAACCTAATTCCCAATTTCTCTACACGATCAAACACGAAACAAGGTGGTAGATTCTTGATCAAACTCCCTTAGAACCGTGGCTTCAGCTTCACAGCAAGGTCAATTGTTCACAAAGAACATATTGAGAAGTACCCTCGAAGAAACAAGAAAGGTTTTGATAAAAATTTGGATGATCTTTATTCATGCATAATAGCCTCATTATATAGGGGAAATATAATCTAGGTTTGTCCATACGTAGGACTTCTAATACTTGTGAAGTGTTTAGGGAATGAAAATAACACTTATTTTTCCTAGAAAACGAAAACAAAGACTAAGATAAATTTGTTTTGACTAAAGACTGATTCTTGATATCTTGATATTCCTCCTTGAATGTGTTCTTGACTGATTCTTGATATCTCTCATTGAATGTGTTCTTGACTGGCTCTTGATATCCTTTCTCCAACAAATAGACTTATACTATACTATCTAATAACAAGAATAATATAATATTAGCATTTTTTCTTTGAAATTTTATTAATTTAGAGAGATATTAATTTATAAAAGTTTTCTTATTTAGATTTTTTATTTTAAAAATAGATTTATACAAAAATAAGAAAAATATTTAATTTTAGTGTAAAGAAATTAATTATTATTTTTGAAATTTGAAATTTATATTAATGTATTATATTATTTGGTGTATATAATATGAATTTCATATAATTTAAATGTGGTTTTAGATATACTATCACTAAATTTCATCAAAATATATTAAGGACTTGACTGGTTCTTCCGCTATCACCCGCAAACTCAGCTTTTGCGGTTGGTAGCGGTTGTTGGCGTTTGAAACAATCACAGAAAACGCTATAAACCGCTTCAAATCGCTTTGAATCTCTAAAATTCAAAAGCTGGTTCCAGCTAGGGTTTGCGGTTGCGGGAGGATAAAAAAAGATTTTTTTTCCAGAAAACTATAAAAACAAAAAAGTAAAATATTCAAGGAAAACTTTAAATTAAATTAATTGAAATACCAAAGTATTTATATAGTAAAATTTCCAAAAAATAATTTCTTTCTTTTAAAAAAAAAAAATTAATAGTAATTTTATCAATAAAATTTTTATATTTATTATAAAAAATATGATTTTAATATTTTGATAATTATATAAAATATAAATATTGTTAACTTATTATTTAACCAGTGCTGTATTGGGTAATAAACCAGTCATAAATATACTGTAAACGCAGCAAATTTTATCCGTTGACTCAGTCGTTTAAATCTCTTACTAATGCTTAAAACCGCAATCTTCCGCATCCGCATACGCCCGCAACCGCAATCGCTGCGTTGTAACCAGTCAGACTCTAAGTGTTAATTGTGAATATAAGCCAAATAATATAATGATAGGTTCTTATTTATGAAAATATGTATGCATATATATTATTAATTTATAATTTTAATGGACCATATATTTACATAGAATTTTGTACAAAAATATTATTTTATTATTTTATCGATTTGTGATAAGTTTTGAACATGTCCAAATTAGGATCAGTGAAATTTAATAATTTATAAAGATTATTAAGTTATCGAGTGTTAATTTATAGATGTTCTACTGTATCTATATCTGATAACTAGAATAGTATATATAGTACTCTCTTCGTTTCAATTTAGTTATCATTTTAGGTTTTTACCTATCTTCAAAATAAAAACACAATAACCTATACACCTAACCACCTTTCAACCAATGGAAAAATAGAAAAATATATAAAGTTAATAAATTCTGAATCAGAATTATAAAATGATACTTATTTTGAACCAGAAAATTTTCTCTACAACGACATGTAAACTGAAATGGAGAAAGTATTGGTCTTGACCAAATTCACCAAGGAAACAGCCAACCAAATGTGCTTAGACTCGTAAGTGTCTTTCCAGCTCAGCTCATCCAGGTAAGTGACAGTTCATCCAGCTGAAAAAGAGCATTCGGCTCGCCCTTAGTGATTAGAGCACCTCCATCAAAGATTTAGACAGGGGTTCACACGTTTTTCAAGAAAAAAAACTAAAATAATGTTGAACTTGTCCCTAGTAAGCTCCCCGAAGTGAATTCGGTTCATCACTGTACCGTGGACTTCACGACACGTGGCGACCCACTTATGATCCAATTATTAATTAAAAAAAAATAAACAGAAAAAAAATAAAATAAAATTGAAAATACCACTTGGCGATCCACACCCAGGTTTACTAACGGTGATGCTCTTAGCTCGTATTGTTTGTTTTGAGGCGACAATAATTATGTGAAGTGAACTCCAAGTATACACTAATTAATCACGAATGTTAAAAATGTTATCTCCAAGATATACACTAATCATAAATAATTCCATACATCAAATTATAAGAATAAAATGAGACTTACATGACTAATCTAATAAATATATTTTAATTGGACCAATAAATTTTTTCAAAACAATGCATTTCATTGTTATTTCTAAAATATAGTCACCAATTGAAGATTTGATTAAACGTCAAAAGAAAAAAAAAAACAGACATAATATTATGAAAAAGACAAAATGTAATCCGAGGACTAGGTAAAGTTATTATTTGAAATGCTCCATTGTTGAAAAGGCATTAAAACATTGTGTCTTTAGACACAAACTAATGCATAGAAGGATCAAGAACTTGACCAAGAAACAGAACCACTCCACTTCCGCGTTCTTTGACAAGGAAGAGAAAAGGATGATCAGCCACGAAGTCATACTTCTTCTCCGCAGGAACACAACAACCTTCACAAACTACAGCAGCAGCTGCTTCAGCTTTGGTTCCCACTTCATCAACCTCGATGCAAGACTTGTGGAAGATCCTCTCCAATGGTAGACTCAACCCCAAACTTTTCAGAGTTTCCGTGGCTTCAAAGTGAAAACCAAATTTAAACCTTGGAATCTTGAGTTCTCCGATATCTGCCCAGTGGCTAGGAATGTCAGGAGTAGAAGCTAACGTCTCCAGCATTGCTTGCAACCCATCTTTTTCATCAGGGAGATAGATTTGCATCGAGAAAGAACGACCGTCTTCTTCCCAATCACTTCCTTGTCTGTAAGGTAGGTTGAGGACTTTGAAACCTGGGTAGACATCGAGATGGTAAGTGAAGAAGTCCCCCGACATGAAGGGCACTCGTAATTTGGTTCCATCAAGTAGGTGGAAGTCTGAGTCTTTGGTAAGAGATGGATCAAACTCGTTATCCCATCTCCCGTAGAAGAACAAAGCATTAGCAAATATGTAATCAGTCAAAGAAGTTACAGACTTTGGTGGAAGAAGATCAGTGATGAGCCCATTTGTCTGTTTTTCAACCCATGCATTCACCTCTTCAGACACCTCATCAGCCTTTTTAAGACAAAACCAAAGAAAACACACACAAAGCTATATCAACATCAAACATCAGGCCGGATTGAACAATTTTTGGACCATAAACATTTAATAAAAACTTTAATTAAAAATCATAATTTGGATTTATGTATATTGTAGATAACATTAATTTTGGGGACTGAAGCTAAACTTAATTAAATCTTCAGACACTTCGTCAGCCTTTTTAAGACAGAAAAAAAAACTTTCAACATTTGTCTGAAGAAAGATAGGCTATCTAGAAATGTATATATATACCTTCGTGCGAAAGTCAACTTGGTTGAAAGCAGCCTTATACGAAGTCTCCAAGAGGTCTTTGAGAGACTGTTTCACACAGAGAGTCTTGTCCATCCAGAAGCCGTTCGCAGTCGAGATCATTGGCCCGCCAGTTGCGGCGCTGTCGGCGAGGACGGTGGTCACTATATGGGAGGACACGGCATTAAGCTCATCGGTGGAAGAAGACTTTAGTAAAGAGAGAATCTGTTCTTCGGTGGTTCCGGGAGACTTATAAGCGGCTATGAAACTAAGGATAACATTGATCAACGCCGGCGAAAACACGAGGTTCGAGGTCTTCCCGGCGGTGGTATTGATGACGTGGTTAGACAGCTTCCAAATGATGCCGTTTTGCTTCCTTACTGATTTTTGCAGGTCCATATTTTACGGCCAGACTGTAACTACAAAGGCCAAGTATCTAATACAATAAAGTTGGCTTTTGTCCCTTCTTAGGGTATCCACATCAGCTTTTAGAAGGGGGACAAAAAAAGACACATCAGCACTCATGAACTTAAATTATACCGGCCCAATTTGTTCAATCGTGTGTTGGTTTAATTTGGTTTATTTTTCTAGGTTTTGGTTTGTTGTTTGGTGATGGGCTTCGTTTTAGGGTGTTGTATAAGCCCAAATTTTTAAGGCTTCCGTGGGTTTGCTTTCGTTGTCGTAGAGTCCTTTTTTTTAGGTTTTCGTGTCTCTGCTCTCTTCCTTTGCGAGCCATTTCCTCATCTGTATCGCGCCGGGAACGTCATCTACACATTCGTAACCGCTGCCTTCTACCATAAATGAGTTCTTTACTCCCACCTTAGGAACCTTGACCACAGTTACGGCCATTATTTTCATCTCTTCCACTTCCACGCCCATAGGTTGAGTATAAATAACTCTGCATCGAAAGATGTCGATCTCATCCCAGACGCTCTCCAAGAAAAGAACAATCAAACGAATTCTGCGATGTCAAACTCCTACACACTCCTTGCTGAGTTGAAGGACGGCCGGTGCTCGAACACGGCGGAGGTTCGACTTCTTCGTTTTCGGGAGGCTTGAAACACCAGCCGGAACAGCAGCCGGTCCGGCGAACTGATGAGCATTGACATGTTGTTTATTGATGAGAATGTAAGGACACGAAAACCTCTAATTTCTCTATAGATTTCCCCCTCTTACAATGGTTTCTGTTTGTGTAGATCTGTGAAAGGTTTAGACAATGTTTTATTGAGATTATATATCGACAGTAATCTGTGTTTTATTTCGTGAATGATTTGTTTCCTTTATCGAAGATTTATTGCGTGAATGATTTGTTTCCTTTATCGAAGATTTGAAATATTTTTTTCCTGTTCTCAAATATTTTTATTTGTGTGATTTATTGGTTTACATTTACTGTTTTTTTTTAAAAAAAATTACCAACTAGGCTACGATGATGCAAGCATCCATTGCTGCGATTCGACAGGTTTAGCGAGGAACAAAAGATGCTGTGAGAGATGCGTTCTAGAGGAGGAAGATTATGATGATGGTGGTGGTGGTTCTCTTGCAAAATATCCTCCTACCATACCCAACCCACCTGCTGGGTTTATGATTGATGAAACTGGTAGAGTTCTTATGGCTTCTAAGAAGCGAATAGCTACTGTCGTGAGTCACTCTTCTTTCCTTCCCGTAAAGCTTCATTCTTTGATGTTTTTTCTGGGTGATAGAAGGAGAATTTTTGTTGTTGTGAATGAGACAGGTTGATCCGACAAACAATAGCCCTTTGGATTGTGGATATCGTTGCTTTAGTTAACTGGAATTCATGGTTAATGGTAAAAGAACATCATTAGACATTTAATAGTTATTTCTTGGTTTCAATAGGAAGGCTTTATCAGGTTGACTAAATCGTTCTTTTATCAAAGTTAATATTCAGATAACTTTTTAATCGATAATAAGTCTTATAAAATAATAATTTGTTTTTGTTGGATAACTTCATGATCTTAGTTTTAAAGTTTGACTCTTTTTTGTTGCAGGTAATGTTTATACAAAAGCCAACTTGATCTCAAGAGAATTCATGATAAATGTCAGTGCAACGATGTAAGATTTTTTAAAATTAGTAGTTTTTGGGTTAGCTTTTTGGAAGTAGAGAACTGAATCTCTTGATTTGTTCAGCGGATTGTGGAAGGAGAGAGTTCATGTAAGCCTAAAACGAGGAGAAGATCTTTAAATTCTGAAAGAGAAGATGAGAACTGTGAATTTCAAGTCTGTTGGAGCTGCTATCAAACTTGATCCTAACATGAAAGTACCTTGTTTGGTAAGTTTATAGTCTCTCTTTTCTGGTTTAGATTGTGCATATATACCTTTTCAACTTTATGAACTTCACTCAAACAGAAACTTCGTATAATAGGTAACAATCTAATAAAAAATAATAATCAGATTTGTATTCCGCAATCAAAAGATTTTGTTAACATTTACTTTTAGATTTATATTTATAACATAATTTTTCTAGACGTTCAATCTATAATTGAATAAAAATTGGGTATAATGTCTGATTTGGAACTCTTTTTCGACAAGTGCATCTAAATTTTATTTCAGTGAATTTACTACCATGATTGTTGCTTTTTTTGTCTGTATTTGCTATACCCAGATTTTTAGGTTAAGAAGCTCATAAATTTTGAAGAATTCTCTAAATTGAAACTTTACGTGTAGCTTTAGAATTCCTCTGTTGTCACAGTTGACAACTCCTTCAGCCCGTCTCACACATTACTTCAAATACGTTACGTTGATCACAGAGGTCTTCTCTATGATGTACTAAGAACCTTGAAAGACTTTGATGTTAAGTTAAATGTCAAAACCATGAAGGTATTATTATTAGTTATTTATTACAAAGCTTTTCTCTGTGACCATCTCTCAGTTTGTGTGCAGATATCTTATGGCAGTTTCTTGCCTCGGACACAAGGTTATAGGGATATAGAGCTATTTGTTCAGGTGAGAGATGAGAAGAAGATGGTGGATATTGATGAGCAATGTTCTCTATTGTTATTTATTGAAATTTTTTTTATTGTTATTTTCTCATACATAGCTTCTGTTTTTTTTTTCTATCTTGAGGCAAGAAAGTTTGCAGCCGAGTGCTAATATTGTGTGTATTTTAAACGAGTGTCTTCGCCAGATTGTAACCAATCTACACGTGACGAACTGATGGAACCCCGAAAGGCGGATGTGCATGCGTAGAGAAAATCTAGAAATCACATTGTTAGCTGTCTTGAGTTAGCTCGCACCATCTTAGCGTTTGTGTCTAAGTGTTCTTGCTCTTCATCTTTGTCTAAACCTATCTTAGATGCCAGAGATGTTACATTAGTGTTGTCCTTCCAGGTATCAGCTGATCAGAGTGGCATATTTGGAATGTCAATGGAGAGACTTGACCAATCAAGCGACATAATGAGGGAGAGTAGAAGATTAATGCTGGAGACAGAAGAGGTTGGCATCTCAGCTGTTTGGAAATCTGACTCTGCAACAACCAAACCCTCCTTCGCGCACACTAAGGTATACCGTGAAAAGAAGTTACAGTTAATCAGAAACTTATCGGGTTTGGTTTGGTATACATCATTAGATCATTAAGAAAAAACTCTTTTTGTGATTTGTATAACAGCTTCAGGGGGTGGTAATGCCATTGACATGAGCAAGAAAGTGACTGTGTGCATATATGATGGTTGATTTCTTTTAATGGGCCAAATGTTTACTTGTGTTACAAAAAAATCATTGTTTATTCGAGTGGAAATACTCCAAATATTTATTATATCTTCCCAACTTTTTTTAAATTGTCAATTATCTATGGTGTTCTGCAACTAATTACAATAATATATGCATTGACTTTAAATGCTTAAAGTGAAGAGGCTTTATCTTAAAAGAGCTTTATCTTAAAAGATATGACTCGTCCTTATAATCATTGAGCCTTGAAACCAATATGTGACTAACATTTTACGAGTCTTAGGCATTTTGTTGGATTTAATTAAGCCAACCTTAAAACTAACAATGGTTCTTAAGAATTCCCTTTGCTTTAGTAAATTCAAAACTCAAAACCCAACTTTTCACATATAATGCAATGGCCTTCCAAACAAATAATTGGACCAAACGATTGCTAAATTTCACACAATCAACGTCTTCACACCTATTCTAGGAACAATTCACACTGTTCATTACATATGTCAAAAGCATGAGATAATTAATACTAAATCAAAAAGAAATCTCAGCACCATTCTAGAGTAAAAAATTCAAAGTTTAAGAAAATCAAACTCGTATCACTTATTGTGATATACAATCAACCACGTCTAGAGGGATCCAACCGATGAAGGGTTCTTCTTTAACCTAAGCAACTTGAAAACAAAATAATATCCTAATATCATTGACCACTATCAAATTGATCGTAAAAGCAATTTTGAATTCATTAAAGAATAAAAAAGCGCGCCGAAATATCACTAATAATACTAAAATTTGAAACTCTTAAAAAATGTGCCAGTTATTTTTATTTTAGATTTTTTCAACTATATCAAGATGGAATAAAAATTAGAAGAAGAAAATATAAATTATTTTTTTTTTAATTTTATAAATAATTTTGTATTCATTAAAATTTTGTGATTCTTTTAACTGAAACCAACAAAAATTAATAAAAAAACTACTACATAATCTTTGGAGTTTATAAAAATCTGCTTATTATTTTTAGTTTAAGTATTTTTTCAATGTTCTAAAATTAAAATATATTTTATTAAAATTAATTTTTTTGTTAATATACCCGCCCGTAGGGCGGGCCAACCCCTAGTATATGAATATTATTACGTGAAGTAGGGTTACAGGTTACTGATATATATATATATATATATATATATATATATATATATATATACATATACATATTCTAAAATGCTAACGCATTTTTAATTTCTGCATTAACCCGATAATCCAAATTTAAACCTTAGATTTTAATAATTAAACAAAGAACTCAAATTACTTTCACAAATAAAAATTAATTACTTTTCATAGATGAAAGTTGTCCAAGATTCTATGAATATATTGTACATATTTATCAGGATTTTCCTATTTATAAGAAGATGTTATACTTATTTTAGAAGAAATTTTTGACTCATATTGAAAAAAAAATCATACAAATTCAAAAAGTTATTTTCTAATTTTAAGAAATATAATATAGCTATAAGGGTATAACTGTCATTTATTTTACATATTTGTCAGGATTTTCCAACATTCTATGAATATATTGTACATATTTATCAGGATTTTCCTATTTATAGGAAGATGTTATACTTATTTTAGAAGAAATTTTTGACTCATATTGAAAAGAAAATCATACAAATTCAAAAAGTTATTTTCTAATTTTAAGAAATATAATATAGCTATAAGGGTATAACTGTCATTTGTTTTACATATTTGTCAGGATTTTTTAAGATTCTATGAATATATTGTACATATTTATCAGGATTTTCCTATTTATAGGAAGATGTTATACTTATTTTAGAAGAAATTTTTGACTCATATTGAAAAGAAAATCATACAAATTCAAAAAATTATTTTCTAATTTTAAGAAATATAATATAGCTATAAGGGTATAACTGTCATTATTTTTCTATGAAATCTATTTTGATCATTTTGATATATGAGTGCTAATTTATGAAGAAAATCTTGTTTGAGAACTACTTGAGGCTATTTTCAATTAAAAATAACTATTTGTTAATAAATCTGAACTATTTTCATAAATTAAATTAACTAGTTTCATTTATAAAATTTATTTTAAAAATAATAATTTTCTAAATTCAAAAAGTTGATAATAATTATATTTCAGTTAATGAAAGTGTTAGTTTCCAATATTTATGAAACATGTATATTAATAGATTAATTTCATAATAAAATATTTCTAATAAATATTGTAGTAATGTTTTGTTAAAAATAGATATTGGTTAAGAATATGAAAGCAACAATTTTAAAAATAAAGTTTTAAAACTGAAAGGTATTTTAATCATATTTATAGTTAAATATAAGTATATTTACTAGATGATAATTCTCTATAAGAATGTAAAGCACTATTTAAATATAATCATATTTACTCGATGATACTTTTCTAAAAGGATGAAACTGTAACCTATGTTACATGGAATCAAAACCAGATACGCGGAAGCATAACCGTATGGAATCGCAAAAGTGAGATTTTAAAATTAAATTAGAAACCACGTAGGTGTTGTAAGCGGATAACCATATATATTTAAATATAATAAGATTTTAGAAAATTTATGAGTAAAAAATCTATGATTCAAATTTTAAATAAAGAATTTATTCATTTATAATAATTTGAAATGATTCCATATTAAACTGTGAAAATAAAAATAACTTAAGTTTATAAAATATTATTATCCAATTTATTACTTTTAAATATTTCAGAAATAATTGAAAATATATTTGAATATAAATATTATATCTCTAATAAGAAACTAAATGCATAAAGATAATTTATAGTATTAATTTTAATATAATATATTTATATTCTCTATTTCAATAGTATTACATTGTTTATAAAAGCAAAAAAACATGATTTTATATTTATTTATGAAATTGTGTTAGTTTAGATGGAGATGTGAATCAAAAATGGAAGCATAAACTTCTAACGTGTTTTTAAATATGATATTTTAGAATCGTTTTGGATGCACGATTCTAAAAGCTTCCATAAAATTTTGATTCTGATTTCAGTTCCAAATTAGGATAGCTCTACAAAAAAAAATTATCACAAAATAACACAAAATCAAAATTATCAAATTTAAGTTTCATTAAATAGGTGAATAACAATTATACTCCATATTGTATAAATATATGAAATTACAGAATTAAGAAAATATAATTGCTTTTATTTATGAAAAGATTTTGACTTTTTTCTTTGAAATTCATTTTTCAGTTTTTGTCAATCTGTTTTTCAATTTATTAAGACAAGATTTTATTTAAAAGTTATAAGAAAAGCTTCCTAAATATATGATTTCTTCCTGAATTTAAGTTTAAAAAGACTTCACGAATGTGTATAATATCTTCATGAATTTGAGTTTAGGAAACTTTATTGAATAAGTATAATATATTTCTAAAATTTAGAAAGGTATTGATATATATATATATATATATATATATATATATATCTTCATAAAATTTAGGAGTTTTTGTATAAATGTGTATTTAAAAATAAAATCTTAGATATGTATGTCGAAAACCTTCAGAAATTTATATTTATGAATACTTTACTGAATTTGAACTAAATGTATATAATTAAAAAATTTTAAGACATTCATAAATTTTTGGAAGGCCTTTATAATCCGTGATCTACATTTTACAAAGATATTATAGATATTTAAAAGAATCTTAGTAAATTTCTGAGAGATGTTATATATTGCATAATATTTACTTAAATATGAATCACATTCACGAAGAGGACATACACATTTAGAAATAATTTTTAAATATAAATACAAGAAGTATGTTTACACATTTATAAAAGCATTTCTAAATTCAGGCATTTGTTTTTACAAATTCAGAAAGATATCATACATGTTGAGGAAGGTCTTCCTAAACTTTTATTAGGAAAAATCAAGGTCCATGATCCATTTCCTCACGAAAAGTATCATGTAGTACCAAATATCCACGGAACTATGGCCCCGTTCTATTTACCCCCGAGAATAAAGTTCGCAATCTATTTCTTCACCAAATTTGGTTTAGTTATGATTTCTAAAAACCGAATTTCAAATCTCCACTCTTATATAATAAAACCGAGCAAAAATAAACCAAAACAAAATTAAAAACCCGACCAAACCCTGATCTAGATCAGAATAGTAACCTGATCCAACAACCGAACTTAAAAATATTCGACTGATTGAATTTTAATCCAGTTAGTCATTGACTTAATATGGTCTACGGTTTATTTACAAACAGTAAACCAATAAAAATCGATTTTGTGGGTTTTTAGATTTTGATCTTTATAAATGTGGAGAAATATCGATATAACGTTAATTTGGTGGGTAAATATCATTCGAATTTTATTTTCGGGGATAAATAGAACGAGGTCATAGTTTCGTGGACATCTGATGCTATACGATACTTCTCGTGGGGAAATAGATCGTCGACCCGAAAAATCGTGTTTCAAAAAGATAATTGAAAAAAAGTTTTGAAATTTTTTTTTTTGAAATTATTTTGAAAAATCATTATTTTTATAGTAAATTACTTTTATAAATTTACAAAGTTGATGATAAATTATTTTTAGTTAATAAAAGTTGTTAGTTTCCAATTTTTTTAAACATATATAATAATTGATTAATTACAAGGTAAAATATTTCTTATAATATATATTTTAGTAATATTTTATTTAGATATAAATTCTGTTTAAGAATATGAAAGCAAATTTTAAAATTACAAGGTAGTTTAATCGTAAATTTTCTTCTTTTTTTTGTCATCAACATAAAAAGACTCTATGTAAACTCTGCAAACCAAGTTAGTAACTCCGCATCCATGTGAAGACGAATGATGTTTGCTTTCTGGCATTCTGCGCCAAGCTGTCCGTCTTTGAATTTAACGTTCGGGAGATATGAATGATCTCTGAGTGGTTGAAACTTCCTTGTAGAACTTTTATGTCTTCCAAACAATCCGCAAAAGCTGGCAAGTCTTCTGGTGCAGAAACCATCTTAACCACTTGAATACAATCCGTTGCAAACGTAACCTGGTATTGACGTAAGTTCCTCCTAGTTTCCATTGCCCATATGAGGGCTTCAATTTCCGAGTGTAAAGGCGAAAGGCTTGCTCTCGTATTCCTTGCTCCCATTAGTCCCTCAAAGCCTGGTAGCGTACTGTACCACTTCCTGACCCGAGAAAAGTTCCTGCGATTTCCAGGACCTGTCCGTATAACACCAGCGTCTAGGTATTGAAGGTAAAATGAACTCCATGCCCTCCATTATTTATGTGTTTGCACTCGTGATTTGGGCTTGCACCTCAGCCCATAGTAAAGATTCTGTCTTTTCCAATTTTAGAGTGTCTCTTAGATCGACATCCATATTACTAAATACCTTATTATTCTTTGCTTTCCAAATGTACCAAAAAATCCAAGCAAACTAATGATCATCTATTTGCGGATATATTCTCCAATATAAGTAGTCCATATTCGTAAACAGCGGGAAAATATTTGAATTTCATGGTACTCTCGAGAGAGCCATACTTGAATCGCCGGGAGCACTCAAAATCCACATGAATAACAAAAAAAAAGAAGCTAAATAACCATAAGAAAATAGGTGTTATGATATTGTATATTATATGTATTAATGACCAAAAGGTCCTTTAACTCTCAGTTCTTTTCTTGTTTTTTTTTTTTTTTTTCTTCTTATTTCTTTACTTCATACGAATTGATTCCCATGTTTGGGGATTTTTTTATTTATTTAATTAATTCATCAGTCGCTTGTCTTCTGTGATTTTAGGTGATTCATTAGTTGCCTCAAAATTCAACTTTAAGCAAAAACATGGACATGCATAAATATAGATTGAGAAGAAGAATCAATGGTGAAAATACAAAGATGGTAGAATCTGGTTAAAAGATAAATGTGTATGCAATACAAATTCTAGAGGTAGCAAAATCATAGTCATAATTAATGTTCTTGTTTGTGATACTGCAGATTCATGGATGAAGAAGCGAACATTGGGTTGAATTGGAGAATATGAACAATGATGTGTTATTGTATGTTCTTTTGTATATTTCCCAGCTTGTATAGTATAGAACTAGGTGTTTTGCCTGCACTTGCGGGCTTAATAATTTTACTAATATCTATAAACAAATATATAATCAATTTAAGTAAATTATAATAAATTATTGTGCATACACTCAAAGCATTTAATAATAATCTAAACAGATTCTTTCTATATATAAAATTTTTCATTATCATATAAATAATTATCATTGCACAAATTAAATGTGAAATTCTCATAAATTTAAAATATTTAGTAATAAATTAATATGTTTTCTAGACATAACAAAAAGAAGTATAATAAAATTAACTTTAGTAATGTTTTGGATAACACAATATAAATTATCTATACATATATTCTTTGCAAATTGATTTTTTCATAATTAAATATATATTAACAAACATAATTATTTTTCAAGGTTTATAAAGACTTTATAACATAATATAATAAAAGTTAGATAAAGATAATTATCAAATTCATGAAATTCATTTTTAATTTAGAATTAATTATATATTAACAAATATAATTATTTTTCAAGGTTCATAAACATAATATAATTTTTTAAATAAGGAAAATTATCAAATAAATGAAATTCGTTTTTAATTTATAAATAATTATATATTAACAAATATAATTATTTTTCAAGGTTAATAAAGATTTTATAACCCAATATAAAATAGTTTTAGATAAAGATAAATCTAAAATCAATTGAAATTCCTTTTTTATTTATGTTTAATTATATATTAAAATTTTTAATTATTCATTAAGGGTATAAACGATATTAACCACCCTAACTTTTAACGTGAGAGCTCCGTTGCGAAAAATCACTTTGCAAATAATAGTATAGATAGAATCAAATTACATATCAATATAAATGTTATATTTCGCTGATATGATAGAATTGGCTATTTAGGGTTTCGATTAAGACAACCTTAATTTTTTTTTTAACATTGATTTATTATGATATTACAATTAGGCCTGGACGTTTCAGGTATCGTTTCGGTATCTGTTTGGTTTGGTTCGGGTATTTCGGGTTTCGGGTAGAGGATTAGAGAATACATTTACTACTTGACCTATTTTGGGTTTGGTTTGGTTTCGATAGTTTTGGGTTTGGTTCGGTTCGGATAGTAAAACTAGGAATCATAAAATACCTAGAAATTCGGTTCTTATTTAGTTCGGTTCCGGTTCGGGTAATTCGGGTAAATTATCAGTTATTTAGAATAAAATATCAAATATTTAGAACAATTTAGATACAAATTTCAGATATTTTGGATTACTTTGATATTTGGATAAAATTATCTGTATACTTTCAGGTAATTTGGATACTTTATAATTATTTAGTTATCTTCAACTATTTTTGGATACTTCTAATAGATTTTTAAATTAAAATCATATATTTGGTTATCTTATATGTATATAAAGTTAATATTAGTACTAGGTGATTTTCCCGTGCTCATGCACGAGCATAAATATTTATAAAATAAATATATTATAATAGTTGATTGATATTTACTTTAACTTTTATATTAATTTATAGTTTTATGTATAATTATATTAATAATATTATATTATTTTAGTTATATATAATTTTAGATATATTATATTTAGTTAGTTTATCATTTGGATATATATATATATATATATATTGGATTCTATCTATTTTTCTGAATTCAACTATAATCTTTTTTATTCTAAATATCTTAAATTTTTGATTAATTGTTTTATTTACATTTATGTTGATTGTTATCTTAGAAATATAAGTATATCTTAGTAAGATTATGTATTTTAATATTTTTTGTGCTTAGAACGAAAAAAATAAAAACTAAAGTGTCTGATTCTAAATTACATACATAAGTAATAATAAAATTTCAGAAGCTTATGAAAACATATCAATATTTACAATAATTAAAAATTTTAGAAATTTTAAATAATTTATGCCTTAGATTGATTGGATGGTAAACTGAAATTTATTTTAAATAATTTTTAAAATAAAGAATTATAATTTTCTTAAGTATTTTGATTATGGTTATATTAAATTCCACAAACATAAAAACAGAAAATTAAACATAAAAAGAGTTATTAAGAAAACATATAATTTTAACTATTAAAATATAATATATCTACCTTGTTAAATTATATAGTGTTATGATATTTTAAAAGAATTGTAGTTATCTGATCAAAAGATGTTTACCATTAAATTTATTTTTAGTTTTTTTTTTTAATATCTCTTAAAATATGCAGTAAAAATGTGATTGTTTTTGAGAAATTATATTATATAAGTAAAATATAATTTATATTTTTTGCTGTAACGGTAAGATATTATAATCAAATAAATATACTAATTATAATTTGTTTTGTCAATTAAACATATATCAGTTTATGTTACTTAATTATTTTATATAATCATCTAATAAAATAGATAGATATATACAAAAAGTACTTACTTTGAAAATATATATTTTATTGTTTAAATTATTTTTTAAAGAAAAAATATTTCTTTTTCTAATATCAAGATTATTTGTACGAAATTTTTTTTATGAAAACACATTATATACAAATATTTTTTTCATCTAAGAAGATATAGATATAAAGTATAATTACTTAAAAAGTATAATTTATGTTATTTAAAAATATATTTAAGTTAAATATTACTATTTTGTAAACTTTCCTTTTTTATGAAACGATATTATATATATACTTATTTTTCGTTTTTAAATAGTTTTGTAAATTTTAGAAATATATCCTTTTTGTTTTATATTGTTATTTGGAAGATTTTAAAAAGGAAATAATATTTTTAATTCATTAGGGGTATCATAGTAATCAACCAGCGTGAGAGTTAACGTGAGCGTGACACCTAAGAAAGTGACTTCTCAAATAATACTAGATTTTATACTCGCGCTACGCGCGAGTCTGTTTTAATAATTTAGTTTAATTAAAATAACTTAAAACTAAAATATTAATTGAGTAATATAATTTTCTTATTTAAAATATAATCTTTAATTTAGTATTTATGTTTTCTTATAATTATGTTATCTTATTAGCTATTTAGTTATTTGTATTTGTAAATATAATAATT
>CAKOAT010448487.1:88924-100194 GCA_932364175.1 Eruca vesicaria subsp. sativa | reverse complement strand
TAAAATGTTAATATTTATTTTGTTAGCTAAGTTATATATGGAATATTAATTTCGTTTTTAATATAATTTGGAAACAATGACATTTTATAAAAATAATAAACTAATATAATGATGTGTCATTATACGATTGGAGGACTTAAATCCTACGTGGACGTCCTCAATGGCTTATAGCCTCAACTTTTATATAGTATAGATTATAGAGATATATTCGGATACTTTTTCGGTTCTCGGTTCGGTTCTGGTTCTGGTTCGGTTATTTCATATATATAAATATAGGAATCGTTCGGATATCTAAGGGTTTCGGTTCCGGTTTTTTTGCCCAGACCTAATTACAATTATGAGAAAAAATACATAGATGATTCGATAACCGACAATATTATATGTCTTCTGAAGATCTACACCTAACTGCATCATCTGAGCCATCCTATGAAGATCCATTCTTGACCAGATTTGTTTGCACCATATTGAAGATCTATGTAATCTGAATTTCATGTAATCTGCAAGAAATTACATAGTTTGAGATTTAAACCCCAGATTTGGGTATAAAAATCTTTAAATCTTAACCAGTAGGCTACGGTGCTTCCACAACAACCTTAAATTTTTGTAACAAGAAATCAGTGAAGAAAAAGGGGGAAGAATTCAATCAAACAAGTTTCCACTGCGTTATGGGTAAATTGGAAGGAAATCTGCATAGACTATTCTATATAACGGATGTAGAATAATCGTGTGTATATTGTAACATATTTCTGCCGTTTGTATTGGAGATTTGAAAACCATAATTCTAAATGTTTTATATAGAATGTGTCCTCATATTAATCTTTCTCACCCATGTTTCCCTTCCACCTCCTCCTTGTCACTTTGTTTTTCTCTCCCATTTCCATTCAATCACTTTACCCTTCTCCTTTTCCACCACCTCCTCTTCTTCCTATTCCACTTACGTACACTAATCATGAAAATGGTATCTTCATGAAATACACTAATCATAAATGATTCCATACATCAAAATATAAGAATAAAATGAGACTTAAATGACTAATCTGATAAATATAATTTAAATGGACCAATAATTTTTTTGAAAACAATGCATTTCATCATTGTTATTTCTAAAATATAGTCTCACCAATTGAAGATTTGATTGAATGTCAAAAGAAAAAAAAACAGACATAATATTATGAAAAAGACAAAATGTAATCGGAGGACTAGTGAAGTTATTATTTGAAATTGTCCATTGTTGAAAAGGCATTAAAACTTTTTTTTTGAGTCTAAAGACACAAATTAATGCATAGAAGGATCAAGAACTTGGCCAAGGAACAGAACCACTCCACTTCTCCATTCTTTAACAAGGAAGAGAAAAGGATGATCAGCCACGAACTCATACTTCTTCTCCGCAGGACCACAAGCGCCAACGCCGATTACAGCAGCAGCAGCTGCAGCTTTGGATCCCACTTCATCAACCTCAATGCAAGACTTGTGGACGATAGTCTCCAATGGTAGATTCAACCCCAAACCTTTCAGAGCTTCCGATGCTTCAAAGTCAAAACCAAATTTAAACCTTGGAATCTTAAGCTCTTTTAAATCTGCCCAGTGGCTAGGAATCTCCTCGTCGTCAGAAGTGGAAGCTAACGTCTCAAGCATTGCAGGTAGCCCATCTTTGTCATCAGGGAGATAGATATCCATCGAGAAACCACGACCGTCTTCTTCCCTGTCACTTCCTTGTCTGTAAGGTAGATTGAGGACCTTGAAACCTGGGTAGACATCGATATGGTAACCGAAGACGTCATCGGACATGAAGGGCACACGTACTTTGGTTCCATCAAGACAGTGGAAGTCTGAATCTTCGGTAAGCGATGGATCAAACTCTCTGTCCCATCTTCCGTTGAAGAACAAGGCATTAGCAAATATATAATCAGTCAAAGGAGACACAGACTTTGGTGGAAGGAGGTTAGTGATGAGCCCATTTGTCTGCTTTTCAACCCATGCATTCACCTCTTCACACACTTCATCAGCCTTTTAAATCAAAACAAAAGAAAGACACACAAAGCTATATCAACATCAAACATCAGACGGGTTTTGAGATATTTAGGACAGTTAATATTTGATAAAAAAATTAATGATATTTTTTTTCATAATTTTGGAGCCAGAGAGACTGGTTGCTCGCAATGAAAATTAGATCCTTGTTGGGCATTAGATACCCTATGTGGACTCAGAACTCATAATTTATGTAACTTTGGGACCGAAGCTAATGTTTCACTTGCCAATTTATGTAAAGGCATTGCTAAGCAGTTAGGTTATTTAGAAAACTATACCTCAGTGCGAAAGTCAACTTGGTTGAAAGCAGCCTTATACGAAATCTCCAAGAGATTCTTGAAAGACTGCTCGACAGTGAGAGACTTGTCAATCCAGACACCATTCGCTGCCGAGATCATTGGTCCGCCAGTTGCTGTGCTGTCGGCAAGGACCATGGTTACTATCTTGGAGCACACAGCGTTAAGCTCATCGGTGGAAGAAGCTTGTAGTAAAGCGAGAATCTTTTCTTCGGTGGCTCCGGGAGACTTGGCTGCGATAAAGCTGAGGATAACATTGATCAACGCCGGAGAAAACATGAGGTTTGAGGTCTCACCGGCGGTGGTGGCGATCACGTGCTTAGCCAGCCTCCACTGGTTGTCATTTTGATTTCCTACTGATTCTCGAAGGTCAAAAAGGTCTCGGGCGCCCATCTTTACGGCCGGATGAGAACGTAACTTCGAAAGCCTAGATATGGTCGAGTAGGTCAAGTAGGGTTACTACTATATACATGTACCACCAGAAAAAAAAACTAAAATATATATATATATATCTTTTGATTTAAGAGATCATCCAAATTTAAACCCTAGATTTTAAAAATAAAACCTTTACTAACTAGGGATAATTGGTTTAATAGTTAGATTATTTTCATAAATAAAAATTAACTATTTCCAATATTTTGAAATCCAACATTTTTTTATTAAATAAGCAAATAACAGGATAATCAAATATCCTAAATAATCTCTTTTTAGTATTTCTGTCATTTCAAATTTTAAATAATTAATTATTAAATATTAAATCTCCTAAATAGTTTACTACGTTTTTTTACTAAAATTTTGAAAATAATAAAATCAAAAATATTTATTTCCATCTTCTTCAAAAACAAATTAATTTTTTTTTGGAAAATAATTTTCCTTTTTAAAAATATTAGGAAGAAATTATTGATACATTTATGATAAATTCCTAAATTTGATTTTATTCCTAAATGTATTTTATATCTTTCGGAATTTGTATTTTTTTCTGAATTCAAGAATGATTTATTAAATGTGTAAATAGACTTCTCGATTGTAAATTTATGTCTATTTAAGAATTTTTTTCTTAAGTGTTATGTCATATTTCTGAATTTGATTGATATGTTACTTAATAAACATTATTTGAGAAGTGATTTGTCATGTGTCATCACCACATTGATGCAAAATAAAAATGATATACATACCGACAATGATGACATGCTTTGAATCTTCTCTATTAAAAGAGGAGTACCATTTATATCTACTACAAAAAAGTCATGTTGGACCATCTCATTAATATGACATATTAAATTATTTATATTAATCAAACAAATGTATATAATTGGAAAAATATTTTAATAATTAATAAGATATTAGAAATAAATTTGTTGAGAAAATATTTTTATAAAATATGCATTATTTAATTTTATGATTAATATATATAAATATCTATATTAATGTTAATTCAAAATTGTTATATTTTATAATATAGTTATATTCTATATTATATTAAAATAAAATGCTATGTGAAATGAATATAAAGTATCTTAAATTGGTAAAGGAAAATACGTTATTTTAAAAAAATTTCTTTTATTCAAATAAATAAATATTCCTCACTTTTAAAACATATTAAAGTTTTGAAATCATATAAATATTTTACACAAAAAATTTTAAGATAAAATTTTGTAACTCAAAACAAATACATTATATAAAAAATATATATGAATATTTTTATTACTTTAAAACTTACAACAATATATTATATAAAACTAATTAAAATTATAAGATTATACAATTATACAATATATAACAATAGAATGTAAATCATATATATTTGAAAGGTATTGTTATATTTTTATAAAATGAACAAATACCCGCAAGGATGTGCGGGTTCAAAATCTAGTCTAATTATTACATGAATATTTATATTTAAAGTTGATTTATATTTTAGTAAATTTCAATAAAAAAACGGTAATAACTTATATAGCATTACGAATATATAAATAATTACTATCATAGTATATATAAAATTTAATAATATTTTACTATTTTCAAAATATTATTTAATTCTAATTTTATAATTATATTCAGTTTTATAGTAAAGCCATTCTTAAAACATTTAGGTGGTGTTATTCAATGTTGTATTTTAAATGAGTTTAAATCTAAACACAATCCACTGTTATTCAATTAATAATTCTAAATTCTATTTTAAAATTCAGTGTTATTCAATCTATGATTAGAATTTAGGTTTTAAAATCTGGTGTTATTCAATTTTTAAGGATTTTAAAATTATGTGAAATATAAATGGATTTCAAATCATCATTAATGGAGTCTAATGAATAAATGACTAAACTCAAGACCAAGGACTATTATAGAGATTTTAGAATCCATCTACTTTAACAATCTTAAAATTTAAAAATTTGATGGATTGCAAAATATCTACAATTGATTTGAAATTACTAACTGAATAACACCCACTTATGCATTTTTTTTTACAGAATTACCATTAGTTTCTTTTTAATATCTACAAATATTAGATATTATTTGATTTTACGTTTTGATAAATTTTCTTTTAGTTTTATAGAACTTGATTTGATTTTTTTTTAATCAAAATAAATAGAAAAAATGTTTCCATAATTTTAAGTATATACATATTTTATGTATAATTTTGATAGTTATCATTATATAAAATAGTTTTTTTTTTATAAAGTCTTTACTAATATTACTGAATAATTAAATTATTCAATAATTTGGTAATTATCTTTATCTAAAAATATTTTATTTTTTGTTATAAAATATTTACTAACCTTAATGAATAACTAAATTAGTTAAAATATAATTAAACATAAGTTAAAAAAATTTTAGTGATTTAATAATAATAATTTTATAAAATAGTTATATTGTGCTATCCAAAAAAAATATTATATATATATATATGTATACATGAGTGTTTTCAAATTTTTTTTATGTAATACAAATTATCTATGTTATGTTATGATAAAAAACTTTGTTTATATAAAGAATTTTTTTATTAAAATATTTGGAACATATTAACAATAATTATTTTCATATTATTTGAACTGATAATATATCTATTTATAAATATTTTAAAAATTAATAAATCCACATATGTAGGCGAAACACGTAGTATATATATATATATATATTCGTTAAAATTTTCCTAAAACAAAGTATTTATAGAGACACTTTCAAAAACATTCTTCAATTTTTGTGAAGATATTATATATATTTATCAATATTTTTCTAAGTTTTATGAAGATTTTATAATTATTAGGGATATCTTCTAAAATCTAATAAGATATAATAAACATTCAGGAGAGTTTTTTTAAACTCAAATTCAGGAATTTATCATATACATATTTATAAAGGTCTTCCTAAAATATTTTTAAGAAAAAAAATTAAAGCAAATTTTTTAAACATTTTTTGTGTAAGACAAAACCAAAACATATTGAATATTATATCTCTGTAGCACTAAAACCAAAACATATTATTTAGTTCCATCAATAGCCTAATGATGCAGTTCCAACGGTATCTTGCAACACAAACCACACAAGCTTCCTCAACTCCGAGTTTCCGCAACTGCTGTTAGAATATAGAAGAAATTAGTGATTGAAATGTTGAAATGTAAGAAAAAAACATGGATTCTGAAAAAAGTGCCAACCTATCTACGGAAATTCATCTATGTAATTCATCCACTGAAATCCATCCACAGAAATTCATCTACTAAATTCACCCAGTGAAACCTATCAACAGGATCTTATCCATTCGACCGTTGGAGAAGCTCAAATTTGAATAAGTAGAGCCTAAATTTTTCATATCACTCCTATTAGTTTATTGTTTGTTTAATCTTTTTCTTGTGTGTATTTAAATCCCTTGTAAAACTACAAATAAATCTAAGGAGAAAGAATCCTTCAATTTACTCTCTCTCTCTCTCTCTCTCTCTCTCTCTCTCTCTCTCTCTCTCAAACAATATTCTCCATTATCTCTCTTTACATTTCTGGATCACTCTCTTTTTCTTATTGTATATGAGTATTCTTCACTTGTTTTACTCTATTACTCTCTTTTCTTTCATGGTATCAGAGCATTAAACTCATGAAATCACAAAGATTTCCGCAAAATCATTCTTAGTTTATCTATTTTTCAGTTTTTTCAAATTTACATCAAAACCTAATCTATAATCCAACTAGATTTTGGACCCGCACATCCGTGCGGGTATTTTTTCATTTTATAAAAATATAGCAAAACTTTTCAAATATATATGATTTACATTCTATTGTTATATATTGTATGATTGTATAATCTTCTAACTGTAATTATTTTATATATTATATATTGTTGTAAGTTTTAAAATAAAAAAAATATTCATATATAAGTTTTAAATAATGTATTTGTTGTGAGTTACAAAAGTATATGTTAACATTTTTTGTATAAAAATATTATATGATTTAAAAACTTTAATATGTTTTAAAAGTGAGTGATATTTATTTATTTATTTGAATAAAAGAAAATTTTTAAAATAAAATATTTTCCTTTACCAATTTAATATATTTTATATTCATTTCACATAGCATTTTATTTTAATATAATATAGAATATAACTAAATTATAAAATATAACTATTTTTATTTTTAATTAACATTAATATAGATATTTATATATTAATCACAAAATTAAATAATGCATATTTTATAAAAATATTTAAACTTCTTAGTAAGATCTTGTTAGATATTTTCTCAACAAATTTATTACTAATATCTTATTAATTACTAAAATATTCCTTCAATCATATATATTTGATTGATTAACATAAATAATTAAATATGTTATATTAATGAGATAGTCCAACATGACTTTTTTGTAGTAGATATAAAAGGTACTTCTCTTTTAATAGAGAAGACTAGATTTTGACCCGCGCAACCGCGCGGGTGTTTGTTTTCGTTTATAGTTATATAAACATTTTGTTTTCACTTGTAAATTGGTATATATTATAGTAATCACATATTTACGATATGTATAGTAAATGTTTTTCAAACATAATAATATTATATAATAAGTGTTTTAATCAAATAGATTGTTTCAAATTTTCTATATTNCATCGAAATAAATTTATCTAATATATATAACGTATAAATTTTGTTAAGGTATATAAATATTACATATTAATAATCTGTGATTTTTGTTAATATATTCTGGATGCATTTAACTATTATTGACATATTTCCTTATAAATAATAGAAGATTCCTAAATTTATATCTATTGACATATTTTGCGTGACTAAGTTGGAAGGTGTGAGGTAATTTACCAAAACAAAATTGTTAAGCATATTATAAGATAAAATAATGATAATATTATTAGAGAGTTAATGTAACATAACTTTCTAGTAACAGTCCATTTTTTTAGAAATCACACATGAAATCAAGTCATGACTTCTGTTTTAATATATAAGATGGGTAAAAGCAAGCTTCCTTTGTTTTTCCTTTGTTGCTCTTGTTACTGCTTCAAGATGGAGAAAACAAGAAGCATGGCGATTTCTGTGGTGCTCAAGGGGTCAAACTAGCTTCTCTGGTGACAGAACTTAGAAGGAAAGGATTGTGGGAGCATTGTTCACAAGCAGCTCCAAAGCAAACGGGCTCTAAACTGGACAGTGGAGACAAATAGCAGCAAGAAGACCTACTGGTCTTGTTTGTTCTCCAAAGCTCACTTACAGTTCCTATTATGCAGTCTTACTCACACTGTGAGAGTGCTAACAAGCTTTGGGGGACTCTCTACAACGTTTATGGAAACTAATCCAACCTGAGCCGGGTGTATGCGCTCAAGAAGGCCATAAACAACCTGTCTCAGGAGGAGATGGAGTTTAATGATCACTTTGGCAAGTTCAACTCTCTGTGGGGTGAACTAGATTCATTGAAACCATCTACAACAGACCCAATCATCTTCCATGAGAGAAGAGAGCAATACAAGGTATTTGGGCTTCTTCTCACCCTCAGTCTAATGTATACTGACCTCATTAAGCACATTTTGAGGTCAGAGAAGCTTCCCACTTTGGATGAAGTGTGTTTCCAAGTCCAAAAGGAACTTGGCTCACACGGCTTGTTTGAAGGGACAATAAGATGGAGGAGGACAGAGGACACAGCTGTGAGCACTGCAATCATGATGGACACACAAAGGATAAGTGTTGGGACCTTCACCCACGCCTCAAACCTGCCAAGTTCAGATGAACCATCTCCATGGAGGTGCAAAGAACTAGCTCAAGTTCCTTCAGTTGTAAGCTAACCTCCTGAATATTAATATGAGCTTGTTTAAATTATTTTTAAGTTGTTTATGAGCTGTGTTGATCTAGGAGAGTTTTCTAGCCATTGGGCTTATCTTGTTGCATTGCTAAAGGTCTAGGAGATGTCATGGTCTTTTGTTGCATCCATGTGTTGTTTCAGATAATAAAATGAGTTGTCTAGTCTCTGATTTTGTCAAATAATCATAAGAATTTTCCAGATGCCTTGTTATTGATGAGTTATCATACCTGAGCATTTAGTGATGTTAGTTTGCATGGATTTGAACTGAATGAGTTGCTTAGATTCTGTCCATTGCATTTTTTTTTAAAACATTGAGATCAGAATTGGTGAGGTTTCAATGTTTGATCCTATTGTGTGTGGTCTGGTTCTTGCTGGAGTTTGAGTGATGTTTCAGGTACACAAGTGTTGTCTATGTCCATCATCAAATCAAGAAAAAGAAGAAGGCTTTGCCCATGCTGAGCCTACACATGATGTATATTTCTGTTTGATCCAGAGCCTACACATGATGTATATTCCTGACCATGGAGAGATTGTTGGTGAGGAGTCTAGGTGGGTAAGTCATGGCTGAGATAGAATATGGCTGAGCTTTGAAGATACTTCAGGAGTATTGATGGAGAGGCAGGCCAGCGTTTAATCAGCCATCCACCAAGCTGGATCTCTTCATGGATTTCAAGAACCAATTAAATTAAGCACAAACCCTTTGGTTGTTGAGCTCCTGGTTCAAGACTCACAAGGGCAGTAGACAAGAGAACACGAAAGGAACCGGTTGGTTTAAGCGCAGCTGTAGGGGTGATGCGCTCCTGGTTTCAAGACTCAGTGTTGCTCACTTCCAAGCTTGGTCCTTCACTCATTTTCTCCGGATCAAGCTTGAGGAGGGGTAATGGTAAGTTATCATGAAGGTCCAAGTCATCCATTGCCTCAGTTTCCTCCAAAGTCATTGTAAGAAGAATTCAACAAGACAGCAACAACTTGGTGTTAGAAAGTTTACCTTCTGGTTGGGAAGCTATGAATCATCTTCTACATGGAGTTAGAACAGTTACCTTCATTGGGAAGCTATGAATCAGCCCATAGCATGTGTGCTAATACCTGGTTGATGAAATGGTGATTTCAAAGTACTTGGAGTCTCTGCTGGTCATCCCATTACCCTACTGAAGATTGCAAGAAGTCAAAAGAAAGGGGGAGACATCAAACCGGCTTGAAGCAAAGATGATTCAAAACTGGTTATAAGGTGTGCAAGTTGTGGAGTTCACTCTTGCAGCACAAGTTAGGCCATGATCTAGAATCTAAGGACTCCATCATGAGTTATCCGAAGTTCTTTAGACTCACTGGCCAATTCCCAGGCCTTGTTGATCTCTACTATTTTTCTTAGCTGGTTTTGTCTCAAATGAGTTTTCTGGCTAAGGTTTTTAATGAGGGAGTTTCGTCAATGTTCAAGCTTACCCAAGGATTTCCTATGATTATTCTTGAGGGAGAGTGTTAGAATATAGAGGGAAGTAGTGACTGAAATGTTGAAATGTAGAATAAGAAACATGGATTCTGGAAGAAGTGCCAACCCATCTATGGAAATTCATCCATGGAATTCACCCACTGAAATCCATCCACGGGAATTCATCCACGGAATTCACCAGTGAAACCCATTCACGGGATCTTATCCATTTGACCGCTGAAGAAGATGAAATTTGAATGAGTGGAGCCTAAATTTGTCACATCACTCTAGTTAGTTTATTGTTTGTTTAATATTTTTCTTGTGTGTATTTAAATCCCTTAAGACCACAAATGAATATATGGAGAAAGAATCCTTCAATTTACTCTTTACTCTCTCTCTCTCGCAAAAAAATATTCTCCATTCTATCTCTTAACTTTTTTGGATCAGCCTCTTTCTTTTTCTTATTGTTTCTTCGCTTGTTTTACTCGATTACTCTCTTTTCTTTCAACTGCATCATTGACATTTCAATCTCCTGTTTGGTATACCAAGACTATTGTTGGGGTCAAAATCAGTACGACGGAATCAACAGCCGAAACTCCCCGCAGAAATATAAAAGGAATCGTTTTATAAAACCCGAAGAATCGTTTTATAAAACTCGAGGATCGCTTTATAAAACTCGAGGATCGTTTTATAAAACTCGAGAATCGTTTTATAAAACTCGAGGATCGTTTTATAAAACTCGAGAATCGTTTTATAAAACTCGAGAATCGTTTTATAAAACTCGAAGAATCGTTTTATAAAACTCGAGAATCGTTTTATAAAACTCGAGAATCGTTTTATAAAACTCGAAGAATCGTTTTATAAAACTCGAGAATCGTTTTATAAAACTCGAGGATCATTTTATAAAACTCAAGAAGCCGTTTTATAAAGCTCGAAGATCGTTTTATAAAACTCGAGGATCGTTTTATAAAACTTGAGAAGCCGTTTTATAAAACTCGAAGATCGTTTTAGAAAACTCGAAGATCGTTTTATAGAACTCGAGAAGCCGTTTTATAAAACTCGAAGATCGTTTTATAGAACTCAAGGATTGTTTTATAAAACTCGAGAAGCCGTTTTATAAAACTCGAAGATCGTTTTATAAAACTCGAAGATCGTTTTATAGAACTCGAGAAGCCGTTTTATAAAACTCAAAGATCGTTTTATAAAACTCGAGAAGCCGTTTTATAAAACTCGAAGAT
>CAKOAT010448487.1:69599-88864 GCA_932364175.1 Eruca vesicaria subsp. sativa | reverse complement strand
ATAAAACTCGAGAAGCCGTTTTATCAAACTCGAAGATCGTTTTATAAAACTCGAAGATCGTTTTATAAACCTCGAGGATCGTTTTATAAAACTCGAGAAGCCGTTTTATAAAACTCGAAGATCGTTTTATAAAACTCGAAGATCGTTTTATAAAACTCGAAGATCGTTTTATAAAACTCGAGAAGCCGTTTTATAAAACAAGAAGATCGTTTTATAAAACTCGAGAAGCCGTTTTATAAAACTCGAAGATCGTTTAATAAAACTCGAGAAGCCGTTTTATAAAACTCGAAGATCGTTTTATAAAACTCGAGAAGCCGTTTTATAAAACTCGAAGATCGTTTTATAAAACTCGAAAATCGTTTTATAAACTCGAGAAGCCGTTTTATAAAACTCGAAGATAGTTTTATAAAACTCGAAGATCGTTTTATAAAATTCGAGAATCATTTTATAAAACTCGAGAATCGTTTTATAAAACTCGAGAAATCGTTTTACAAAACCGCGAAAAAACTGAAATCGCCGCAAGACGCGAACTAGTCACGACTAGTTTGCCTGCTGGCGAACTAAGCCGAGCTGGCTTAGTTCGCCAGCAGGCGAACTAGGAGCCTCTCCGCTAGTTCGCCAGCAGGCGAACTAGGAGTCCCTCGACTAATTCACCAGCAGGCGAACTACTGACCTTACCCCACAGGTTTTTATCACCTAGTTCGCCATATGGCGACCTGGCCAAGCTGAATTAGCTCGCCGTACGTCGAGCTGACAATATCGAGCCTCGATCTCCCACATCCTTGATTCAAGGCATACATCCATCGACACGATCGTATTCCGAATCACGGTCGAAATGTCTCCCGTTTCGTCTCGATCTGTCCTATCGTTCGAGTTTTACGATAAAAACCGTAAAACTTTGTTTTCTCGAAAAGAACTCGAGGAAATCGTATAAAACGGCAACGGTTAAACGAAACACCGAATATTGCCTAAACTATACGGTTTATTCGAGATTTTTTGTAAAAATCGTACAAAACGCGTTTTTAATAAAACCTTGAGTAAATCGTAGAAAACGGCAACGATTAATCGAAACATCGAACATTGCTTAGATTTACGATTAACTCGAGAAAGTTATCTAAAAACGGCATCGTATCAGGAAACGATCTCGTCTAAAGTCGTAAAACGGATTTACCGCAAAACGGCTCGGAATGTCATAAAACGCGATAAAAGCCACTCGCTACTTTAAACGAAGTCCAACCCGAAGATACGACGATGTTTTGGCGATTTACTCGCAGAAAGAAGATAAATGTCAAACTTGAAGATAAATGTCAAGTTTGAGAATAAATAGAAGATTTCCGCGGGGAAAAAAGGAAAGATCGAGATAAATGGAAGATTCCCATTAAACTCGAATCAGGGCGAAATGGAAAGACTAAACCGCCTAGGACTGGAGTATATAAGCAAGAGGCATAGGGCAGAAGCAGAGGGACGATTTTCAGAGCTCTCATCTGAGACTTTCACAACTTTTCTAGACTTAGAATTTTCCGCACTTAGAAACTTAGGCTTTTTCTCGACAAGTTCGGTTTCTATGACTGGCGCTCAATCACTAGACGAACTCGCCCAGGCGGTTCGATCTCTTGTCCAGCTTAATCAACTGAACTACGTTCGACTTGATCCTCGAAAGGGGTACGTAGGCATCCTTTCACAAGGTTCAGTCCGAAATCATTTAAATCCTTTTTCTTATCTTTTTCCGTCTTTTGTTATCGAGCTGCGACTCGATTAGGTTTAAGGTTTTTATGTTGATAACTCGCTGACGGCCCTGCGGCCAAAGCCTTTGTAAACCCTTGTAACGATCGCAACGCTTTTACGCGAAATCGAAATAAGATCTACTTTTTCTTTAAATTCGTTTTATTACGTTTTTCATGTTTTTCCGCTTTATTTGGTTACTTATCGTTGGCTTTCGCTGAAAAACGCTTGACCAAAACGATGTCTGGATGTATGAAAGACAAAGTCGCAACTCGCAAAAACGCTGGTAAAACAACTCCAGCAGCGACTACTCGTACAGCCAACGCACACGTAAACGCTGTAGCACTCAACAAAATCGAAAACCTAATCGCG
Organism: Eruca vesicaria subsp. sativa; assembly: GCA_932364175.1. Classification (NCBI taxonomy): domain Eukaryota; kingdom Viridiplantae; phylum Streptophyta; class Magnoliopsida; order Brassicales; family Brassicaceae; genus Eruca; species Eruca vesicaria. Next base: position 86,770 of record CAKOAT010448487.1, on the reverse strand, counting down.
ACTCTTCGCCACGGGAAGAGCAACAAAACAAGCTCACGATTTCTATCTCAGATCACTAAGGGCAACGATAAAATCTATCAAACCCCATAGTGTTTTTCTTATTTCCGAGTTGGACAAATCTCACGGGTTGAGCATAAGACGTTTTCCGAGAACTTCTCGGAAAAATAAAACTTGCTCTCCCATAAAACCGCGGAACGAACCGTAAGTTACTCGCGAAATAAATCCTAGGTTACTCGCGGAAAAACTCTAGGTTATTCACGGCAAAACCCTAGTTTTTTCACGGAAAACTTCTTGGTTATTCTCGGCAAAACCCTAGGTCGCCCGCGGAAAGTCCCTAGGTTACTCGCGGAAAAAACCCTAGGTTATTCGCAGAAAAAACCCTAGGTTACTCGCGGAGAAAGCCCTAGATTACTCGCGGAGAAAGCCCTAGCTTTACTCGCGGAGAAATCCCTAGGTTACCCGCGCAAAAACCCTAGGTTATTCGCGACAAAACCCTAGGTTGCTCACGGAAGAACCTTAGGCTACTCGCAGAATCGGGCAATACTATCCAGCCGAAAAGACGGTGAGTTGGCCAAGCAACCCAGCATGCCATCTTGGCGAGCTGACCGGCTTTCTACCTCGTCCTAAAGGCACTGAATTTTCCCCGAGGGTCCGCACAATCCAATTCATAGCTATGGTGAGCCTGATCGTACTCTGAACAATAATCGCACTACTTTTCGTTTCGTTTCAATCGGACATTCCGTTGAGATTCTACGACGAAAACAAGTCAACTCGACGAATCGAGATCACCCGCGCCAAGCGTCTTAGTTCGCCGAACGTAGAGCTGAACCAAGCGCCTAGCTCGCCCAAGAGACGCTGACTTCGTCCCAAGGGTTCTTACCATCCAGATTGCCACACGCCGAGCTGAAAGTGTTCACCCGACTTGCCCTACGTCGAGCTGAACCAATCCTCGAGTTTCTCTCTCGAGTCTTGATCGCGCTGATTCTCGTTTCGACTCAATCGGAATTTCCTTCGGGATTTTACGATAAAACCGCAAAGACTTGTTTCTTCGTATAAGTTCGAATCAATAACTAAAACGGCAACGGCTGACTTAACATCAAAGTTGCCTAAACTATACGAGAAATCTGAACTCTCTAAACCCAATCTGGTTTTACGAAACTCTGCCACGCTAAGTCGAAAACATCCAATCATAAACACGTGATTTATTTTTTCGATATTCAAAGCGCACCTAGTCGGGCAAATAAAACCAGCAGTACGAAGAAACAAGAACATGAGCCCCGATGGTTAAGTCTTCTCCCCGCTCCGATACTCTTGTCGGTAATTCGTCGAAAATCGGTAAGTCAAAAGACGAAGAACGAAGAATAGACGATCCCAAATCATCGATGAAACTAAGGTATGTCCGATTTGAAAATATTATTAGACTTCTAATTTCTCGTAGGTAAGAAACGAAAACGTCTTGTAAACTGCCGTGAAACCTAGAGAACTTAGAATTTAGAGGATAGTCTAGCATGCTAAGTCGTAAGCAATTTTTGTCTATCTCGATTTGTTGTTCTCTAACCATTCAGGCATAACTCGCAAACCGATCCAATCTCTCGTACAACCGAGAAACGATNCTTCTAATTTCTCGTAGGTAAGAAACGAAAACGTCTTGTAAACTGCCGTGAAACCTAGAGAACTTAGAATTTAGAGGATAGTCTAGCATGCTAAGTCGTAAGCAATTTTTGTCTATCTCGATTTGTTGTTCTCTAACCATTCAGGCATAACTCGCAAACCGATCCAATCTCTCGTACAACCGAGAAACGATCGCCACGCGTTCGAACATACTCATTTCCTAAAAGAAAGAAGGAGCTAGAGACGCTGACGTCGTCTTAAAATTGACTCTCTCCTAGAAATTTTCGTATACTAGACATACTCCAAGTCATCGTCAGTCTACCACAGTCTTTAACCAACCCGGATTATCGATCATCCGAATCCTTCAAAGGAAACTCGTCTTTTTTCTTTTCGTCGAATATTTTCCCTCGCCTCGAGAAAACGCTTTCTATAAAGCAAACTCTCGCCAAAACAAGCAGAAAAATATTCGGACAATGCGACGCCTCGTCAAAATCATCCCAAAAGCAAACAACAATCCAAGAACCGTCTAAACGCTAAAGCCTGATCCAAAACCTCTGGGAAATAATCTCGAGGAAGATACAGTATCTCTCGGCGCAATCATGCGGTTAGAAAATCTCTGCAAAACTTCAGAGCAAAACTCGATGATTTGCCGAAGTCATAAAGATCTTCTCGAACTTGATAAAACAAGTATAAGAATCGAAAAATTATACGAGAAATCTTTAGGCATTGAAGCATTGATCTCGTTTTCCGTCAAACCAAGTGAGTCACGGAATAATGTCAAGAACATTTGCGGTGAAAGAAAAATTGAGAACACAAAGCAGCAATAGAGAACACGTCCTCCCTTCTCGCCGACTGATCCTATTGCTGATCATGTGATTCATTCCGTCCAAGAAACCCGCTAAAACATTTGCGATTAGATATCAGTGAAATAACTTTTGGTAAAACTCCGCGAGTGACTCCAAAAAAACCATCACCAAAGAATTAAAAACTAAGGGGGAAAGGTTTCTCGAAAAATCTGCGGAAACATTGTTAACCAAATGCGTCGTGCTGATTTACTAAATTCATCGCCCGTTGCTTACGCGAGAAATCCTTCGTATAGTCAGGATCATGTCATAACGAAGTAACTGTCGAAAATAAACGTAACAGGTTTTGCGAAATGTACATTCCTTATAGTGAAAACCAAGCTATACGATCCGGCACTAAGCAACCAATCTAAACTATTCTTCCTCGCGACACGATCTGAAAGATCTCACTCTTTAGCCCTTCGGTTCACGAGCATTCACTCTCATTCCTCCCGATTACATCCGAGAATGAGACCGCCCCGCAAACGACTCCGCACGGGCACTGCATCGAGCTTCTTAGGATCTGTCTCCCTCGAGTAAAAAAGAAACAACTTCCATACAAACAAAGGAAAGATTATACAAAACTTTCATCGTATAAATCAAACCTACAACGGAAAAACGTTTCCAATAATCACGGGCATACTTGGCATATCAAGCTCGACAAACGCTACTTGGCTATTGTCCGATCACGCTTCACCTTAATGCCAAGTTTACAAACCGACTCGACCTTTTCGATAGCACGAAAGTGACGTGGTCTAATCCTCTACCAAATACGACCTTGGCTGTGCGGTTGAACACAACCTTCACGCTAAGCCAATACGTTCAACGGATAATGCAAACTTGTCGAAAATCGGCTAAGTTCTGTATTCTCGCGATTCACTCTATTCCCGAAGCAAGTTGCCTACAAAATCCGACGTATAAGAAAACACTCATACCAGAACTCCTAAAGCCGTACGAATCTCGGAAGGTCAACACTTCACAAAGCACCGTAACGAAAAACGCTTCGTTCGGGGAAACAACTTACACGAACTCTCGGTCCTAATTTCTCTAGCACAAATCATAAAACTACCTAACATCCAAACAGGAATGTAAGTTTTAATTGCGAATATCCGCAAACGAACCAAAGTGTTCCTGCAAAGCAGGGTTAAAACAAAACCCTCGCAACACCGCGAAACATCTTCGAGCCCACAAACTTTCCGAACACGAAACGCGGCATATAAAATAAAAACCAACTTTCGGCACTGCGAGACGTTGCAGACGCCCGGAGATTAGTTTTTCGACATAAATACCTTCCTCGATAAAGTCATTTTCTTGGAAGACCTAACAGTCCGTCCGCGACTATAAAATTACGCAAAACTTCTTAACGTACGTATCCTTCGTGAAGGCCAAAACAACGTAAACATTTATCGCCTAAAAAGTTTGTTGCTGATCACAACAAACTCGCAACAGTCCTAAACAAACTTAAGTTCTCTCGCAGAGATAGCTCTCGAACACCCGACACAAGGGTAATAGCGCTATAAAAGAAATCCAAACTTTTGGTCAGCACTTCCGGGCAACTTAGAAATTGTTCCCGGTGAGATGCTCGGTTCCAACCAGACGAATCATATAAGCCGAGAACCTATCGCGGATTCTAAATCGGTATGGAATCAGGTTAAAATCGCAACAGGCNAACTGATTTTTAATAAAGCCGCAAAAGCGGCAGGGACTCAGAGCCGCACACGGCCAGTCCGAAAACTATAACGGCCACGCTCGGCCAGACCAAACGGCCTACGAGGCTAGTCTCAAGGCCGGCAAAGGTCCAGATGCCATCGACATCAATATGCTCGATAATTCCTACACAACATATAACTAGACCGTAAAGGTCTTGCCAAGAAACATGTCATACGAACCTTAACTCCGAAACGAACTACGAAAGGCTTGATCCCCTCAAAAGAGTACGTAGGCAGCCTTCACAAGGTGCAGCCCTAATCTTAAACGCTTTCTGCTCCCTGGAGAGTGGAAAGATCACTTTCAACGGACTTTTCCGACCATTAATTCCGCCTAACTTAACTAAAACTGGTTAACCACTCGCAAGAACCTTACGCTAAAGGCTCAAGATTCTTACGAGGTGGGGGGCTAACTGTTGGGGTCAAGATCGGTACGACGGAATCAACGGCCGAAACTCCCCACAGAAATATAAAAAGAATCGTTTTATAAAACCCGAAGAATCGTTTTATAAAACTCGAGGATCGCTTTATAAAACTCGAGGATCATTTTATAAAACTCGAGAATCGCTTTATAAAATTCGAGGATCATTTTATAAAACTTGAGAATCATTTTATAAAACTCGAAGAATCGTTTTATAAAACTCGAGAATCGTTTTATAAAACTCGAAGAATCGTTTTATAAAACTCGAGAATCGTTTTATAAAACTCGAGAATCGTTTTATAAAACTCGAGGATCATTTTATAAAACTCGAGAAGCCGTTTTATAAAACTCGAAGATCGTTTTATAAAACTCGAGGATCGTTTTATAAAACTCGAGAAGTCGTTTTATAAAACTCGAGAAGCCGTTTTATAAAACTCGAAGATCATTTTATAAAACTCGAAGATCGTTTTATACAACTCGAGAAGCCGTTTTATAAAACTCGAAGATCGTTTTATAAAACTCTAGGATCGTTTTATAAAACTCGAGAAGCCGTTTTATAAAACTCGAAGATCGTTTTATAAAACTCGAAGATCGTTTTATAGAACTCGAGAAGCCGTTTTATTAAACTCGAAGATCTTTTTATAAAACTCGAGAAGCCGTTTTATAAAACTCGAAGATCGTTTTATAAAACTCGAGAAGCAGTTTTATAAAACTCGAAGATCGTTTTATAAAACTCGAAGATCGTTTTATAAAACTCGAGAAGCCGTTTTATCAAACTCGAAGATCGTTTTATAAAACTCGAAGATCGTTTTATAAAACTTGAGGATCGTTTTATAAAACTCGAGAAGCCGTTTTATAAAACTCGAAGATCGTTTTATAAAACTCGACAAGCCGTTTTATAAAACTCGAAGATCGTTTAATAAAACTCGAGAAGCCGTTTTATAAAACTCGAAGATCGTTATATAAAACTCGAGAAGCCATTTTATAAAACTCGAAGATCGTTTTATAAAACTCGAAGATCGTTTTATAAACTCGAGAAGCCGTTTTATAAAACTCGAAGGTAGTTTTATAATACTCGAAGATCGTTTTATAAAACTCAAGAATCGTTTTATAAAACTCGAGAATCGTTTTATAGAACTCGAGAATCGTTTTATAAAACTCGAGAAATCGTTTTACAAAACCGCGAAAAACCGAAATCGCCGCAAAACGCGAACTAGTCTTGACTAGTTCGCCTGCTGGCGAACTAAGCCGGGCCGGCTTAGTTCGCCAGCAGGCGAACTACTGACCTTGACCCACAGGTTTTTATCACCTAGTTCGCCATATGGCAACCTGGCCAAGCTGAACTAGCTCGCCGTACGTCGAGCTGACCATCTCGAACCTCGATCTCCCACATCTTTGATCCAAGCCGGCTTAGTTCGCCAGCAGGCGAACTACTGACCTTGCTCCACAGGTTTTTATCACCTAGTTTGCCATATGGCGACCTGGCCAAGCTGAACTAGCTCGCCGTACGTCGAGCTGACCATCTCGAACCTTGATCTCCCACATCCTTGAATCAAGGCATACGTCCTTCGACACGATCGTATTCCGAATCACGGTCGAAATGTCTCCCGTTTCGTCTCGATCCGTCTTATCGTTCGAGTTTTAAGATAAAAACCGTAAAACTTTGTTTTCTCGAAAAGAACTCGAGGAAATCGTATAAAACGGCAACGGTTAAACGAAACACCAAATATTGCCTAAACTATACGATGTATTCGAGATTTTTCGTAAAAATCGTACAAAACGCGTTTTTAATAAAACTCCGAGTAAATCGTAGAAAACGGCAACGATAATCGAAACATCGAACATTGCTTAGATTTACGATTAACTCGAGAAACTTATCTAAAAACGGCATCGTATCAGGAAAAGATCTCGTCTAAAGTCGTAAAACGGATTTATCGCAAAACGGCTCGGAATGTCATAAAACGCGATAAAAGCCACTCGCGACTTTAAATGAAGTCCAACCCGAAGATACGACGACGTTTTGGCGATTTACTCGCAGAAAGAAGATAAATGTCAAACTTGAAGATAAATGTCAAGTTTGAGGATAAATAGAAGATTTCCGCGGGAAAAAATGAAAGATCGAGATAAATGGAAGATTCCCATTAAACTCGAATCTGGGCGAAATGGAATGACTAAACCGCCTAGGAAGGGAGTATATAAGCAAGAGGCATAGGGCAGAAGCAGAGGAACGATTTTCAGAGCTCTCATCTGAGACTTTCACAACTTTTCTAGAAATAGAATTTTCCGCACTTAGAAACTTAGGCTTTTTCTCGACAAGTTCGGTTTCTATGACTGGCGCTCAATCAGTAGACGAACTCGCCCAGGCGGTTCGATCTTTTGTCCAGCTTAATCAACTGAACTACGTTCGACTTGATCCTCGAAAGGGGTACGTAGGCAGCCTTTCACAAGGTTCAGTCCGAAATCATTCAAATCCTTTTTCTTATCTTTTTCCGTCTTTTGTTATCGAGCTGCGACTCGATTAAGTTTAAGGTTTTTATGTTGATAACTCGCTGACGGCCCTGCGGCCAAAGCCTTTGTAAACCCTTGTAACGATCGCAACGCTTTTACGCGAAATCAAAATAAGATCTACTTTTTCTTTAAATTCGTTTTATTACGTTTTTCATGTTTTTCCGCATTTATTTGGTTACTTGTCGTTGGCTTTCGCAGAGATCCGGTTCCTCTGGAAAATTAGGGTTTTCGTAAGTTTCCTTATTTGACGGAAATCGACAAGTGTGAATTTCGGTTCCCACAACTATGAGCCAAGCCAATGATACATAAGGGTTCTGCAACAATGCCACCATAGATTCAAAGATTTCTGCTGAAACCCTATAGGGATCATCAGATAAATTGCATGATAGCTATCAAAAACAAAGGTTTTTTCTTTACGATATTTTGAGTTTTTCCTTTTCCTTTAAAAATATTTTAGTAGAGCCCAATATTCCAAGGTTTAAGTTTGCTTTTGATTTCGAAGTCTAAAGCTCTGAAAAAGGGTTTGAATCTACCATTGGAGAGGACTTTCCACAAGTCTTGCATCTACGTTGACGAAGTGGGATACAAATCTGCAGCAGCTGGCCAGCTGCTTCTGCTGTAATCGGTTACCTCTGTGGTGGTTCTACGGAAAAGAAGTCTGACTTCGTGGCTGATCATCCTTTTATCTTCCTCGTCAAAGATTGCAGAAGCAAAGTGATTATGTTCCTTGGTAAACTTCTTGATATGCATTAATTGGTGTCCTAAGGCACAAAGTTTTTTTTGTCTTTCCACAATGGACTACTTCTTTGACCTAGGCCTAGCCATTTGGAATCGTTGGGGTTTTTGAGGTTTTATTGAATTTTTGATATCATGTTAATAGATTTTATCTGAGTTGTTCTTAAATTCTGAATCAAGTTGATTTAGTTCAAGATTGGCTTATATCATAATCTTCAAAAATATTCTGATATATCTAAATTATTTTTAAGTTATGTAAAATGATTAATAAGTTAATTAATTTGATACTTCTGGATACTCTTTTGGATTTCTGTTTGGGATCAGATATAATATCGAAAGGGCCTAACCCTTAGGTTATATTCAAGTATTTATTTTTAAAACGGTTTGAATCGGATTCAGATTTTTTGGATCAGATTGTTCGGATATCTAATTCAGTAACAAACGCCCAGACTTAATTTGACCTATTGAATCATTTACTGTCTCACCATGTCAATGCCAGTAGTTATTTTTTTATGGCAGAAGATTATTGCTTGCTTACCATTTGTTACATGTTTCGTCCAACAATGTGCTTTGCCAGTTAAATGTTCCCATGGTAATATGTTGTGTGTTTAAGATCTTACTTTACTTAATTTCTTGGGTACAGATGCTATGCAGACAAAGATATGGCTTCAAAATTCTCTGGTGCTCAGAAACAATCCAACTCAACTCCTCAAGCAGCAATTTGACGAATGACCAGAGAAAGTACTTCATAGGACCCCTGGGAATGTATCTCAGATGGTAGAGTGCTCGATTAGCATGCGGTAGGTGCAGGGATTGATACCCCGCATCTCCGTTTCTTTTTTCACCAAGAACTACTGCATAGGATAGTGTGTTCCATACTCTTACACAGTACCGGCTGAAGGCAAGTGCACAAGGTGCTTTTGCACTAGGTCTCTCTATTTTGTGATAATTTCTCTTACGAAATTAAGACCCTGATTTATAAAAATAGTATAGATAAGGATTCTAATTTTTAATTTATAATAATATCCTTAGGAAAAGAAGATTTTTTAGCACAAGGTCTTTAATATAACTGGGCCGGGCTTGCCCTTACATGTGTGGTGGAAGCACAAGCACCACTCATGTTTGGGACTTAACAAGCTCTCCCCACCACAAGGTGGACGCGGGTAGACTCAAGATTCATATTAATATATGATGATGAATGTAAATCCGTCTCTTCTCAGTTGTGTGATTGTGTTCTAGAAGATGACGAGCCAAAGGAGTGGATGACTCAAGTAGAGCCCGATGTTCACATTACATTTGTCTCACTTCCCAGTGAAGTAAATTATATTAAATGGATTCGATTAATTATATAATACGAAAAAAGTGACTAGAATGTCTCTTGAAAATATGTTGGCTGTATTCTTGTAAGCCTTTCGATCCTTTTTTTTTAAACCGCCAAGATGGACAGTTCCAAGCCGGTTTAGTTAGTTTTGAGTGGCAGTAGTGATTTAGATATTTCACTTGACATGAGAATGAGGCTAAGACATTACTTGTGTTCTTGTTGAAACCGGGAGGTATTCGAAATTTAAACATTAGAGATATCTTTTTATCATCATTTTTGTTTGGGTCAGTTGAGTTGTGGCCGTCTAAGTTGTGTTCACATTACATTTGTCATGTACTCATGTGGACAAGAGAAGGAAAACATAGACATAGACTCATGTTAACAATTTCATTATAACAAATTCATATCTTTCAATAAACCAAGATAACCAAAGCGCGAGTAAACCCAAAATTTAAAAATTCTGTGAATACAAGGAAAGCATGAATCCATCGTTCTAATATGAGATTGTGTCATGCGCTCTGATCTGAGAAATAGACATGTTCTCATCAACCACTCTCTTTTAAAGTTCTGGCTTTTAAAGTCTGGAAAAACTACAGCCACAACATTGACCATCCATAAAGAGATAAAAGAGTTAGATCCACGATAGCTATCACAAGCTCATCCATGTTAGATCCCAAGCTCATCCACAGCAAATCTCGAGCTCGTCCACTCTGAAACTCGACTGCAGCTTCTCTGAACTCACTCACGGCAGATCCCGAACTCACGGTAAATTCCAAGCTCACCCACTCTCTGAAACTCCGAATCAGCTATCATGAGCTCACCCACCACGGATTCCGAGCTCTCCCATGTCGAATCTCGAGCTCTCAAACTCTGCACACCTTCCTCAAACTTAATCACGACGGATCTCGAACTCACCTATGATGAATTCTGAACTCATCCTCTCTTTAAAACTCCACAGCAGCAACGCCGAAGTTAACATCCCGAGCTCACCCATCCTCTTAAATTTCTCATCCACAGCGAATCCCCAACCATAACCACAAGAATAAATAAATTTTATTACAAGCTTAGATCTCCTCAGTTTCTCTGATCTTCTCTTGATTTTTTTTAGATTTTTTAATATTTGGGTTTGAATATTTGGAGAAGTATAACTGGAATAGGAAACAAAAATATTTTCTGGTAACGAAAAAAAGAGGAGAGAGCTTGCTTGGTTTCGTAACAAAAAAAAAAAAAAGAGGAGGAAAGAGAAAGTCAGGTTTTTTTTTGTAGCACAAATTCATATTAGAAAGCTCAAAGAGCATTGAAGTTTACAACTGGATTAGAAAAATCCGGAAGCATGCTCAACGGTACAACACAAGTAGAAAGCATTAGGAAACATAGAAAGATAAAGCCTATAAGAGGCGAGACAAGCTCAGCAAGATGAAGAACCCCATGAAGAAGTTTCACCTTAATCCCTAAGGCGATTGTTCGTAAGAACAATTGATAGTCGAAGTCGACGTTGATACACCAATAAGAAGCGGTTGGATTGTTGCCCGGCAAGAGCTTTTGGTGAGAAGCTCCATAACCTTGGACAATACCGAGAAGAAGAATTCCTATCTGACTTGATTTGATACTGAAGTTGGCACGGTTAATTTTAAACTCAACAAAGCTTCTCAATGAGACTAGGTGAATCTCAAAAGCTAGCTTAGCCTTCATAAGGACACTTTGGAAAACGTCAAATACGAGGCAGAGTGTTACACTATGGTTGAGTCTCCTTGCACTAGACTTTGGAGTGTTCCTCCGAGTTATTGGAATGAGAGCACATGGCAGTTGAGGAGCTAGTTGTCCTTTCTCAATTTCTTTTCTCGAGTACAGTTGAATGTGTGAAGAACCGTCGATGTTTGAAACGGCATAATGTGATGGAGACGCAGCAGTGACATAATAGCTAGCAAATCTGGCAAATCCATACTCTTGCACAGTAGTTTCAACAATGAAAAGATTAGATGGACCACGGGCCCGGATTTGTGAAGAACCATCGATGCTTGAGATGGCGTAGTGTGATAGAGACGCTTCGATGAAATAAAACTGAGTAAATTTGGCGAAACAACACTCTTGCACAAGATATCCGGTTATGGAGGAAGAGAAACAGCTGTTGAAATTGGAGTGAGCGACCGTGTAGAGGGAAAACGTCGGAGGGTCGTGATGACGAGCCAGAGAGATTGTATCTCGTCTGATAATGATACGTTTCGGAGATGACATAGACCTCGGTAGATCTGGCCGGTGACGAACAAAAACGAAGCTTGATAGGGGTTTTTAAGCCTTAGAGCAAATCAATGTAGTAAGGTAAGTAGAGTGTCAATCCAATCCTGAGAGCTATTGAACAAAGAGAATGCAAGACATTGCTTAATCTAAATGCAATCAATGAGGGTTTGTTTTATAATTAACTAGTAACAAGCAATATGTAAACAAGAATAACTAAGCTTTGGTTTCTATGAGATAAAAGAGCATATGGATAAGGGTATTGACTTTGGGTGATCAAGTTACCATCGAGGGTGATGTTTCAAGCAATCATTCATATCCTATAGGTCTAGACACAATTCTAAGCTAGTCCTTGGTCAAGGTAAAAGCTCATTTGCTATCAATCTTTAAACACAAATGGTCATTGGTCTAAATCAATCAAGCAATCATTGAGAACAAGTCTACTAACCATCTAAGCCTTCCTAACATGAAGTATCCTTGGTTAAGTAAGCAAAAAGCATTATTACTTTGGTTCAAGCATTTCATCATACACCTTGTGGGCAAGAAATGCCTAATGATCTAGTTTAGAAGGATTAGGTCTAATCTAGCATTGGGAATAAGTAATAAGCATAGGACAAGAAGGATCTAACACTAATCAACCTAGATCATCACTTAATCACCCTAATCACCCTAATCCATAAGCTCAAAGAGAGTCTACTCACTAATCTTCATGTTTAATCTTAAACCCATGATGGATAGAAGACTAATCATGATTAGAAGAAGAGATACACTCAAATTACTCAAGAAACAAAGCTTATATTAATCAAGGATTCAACTTTTCAATGTGTTTTTGAGAGAAAAGAAGATATCATCCACTTAAGGTCTAATACATATTTATATTAAGCTAAAATCCACACGGCCGCAACCTCCTCTTGGCTGCGCCACTAGCTTGCGATGCACCCATTTTGGCCGCGGCCTTCACATCCTGCGAAATAGCCTGTGAAATCTTCCTGTCCAATTCGTCGTAACACTATCGCGGGCATCGATATCCTGCTACGATTGCCTGCGGCGACGCCGCGGCCATCTATATCCTGCTACGGTTGCCTGCGGCGACGTCGCGGCCATCTTTAGCCTGCTACAGTTGCCTGCTACTGCACTACTCTCACTCCTTTGGACTTTATGTGATTCTCTAGGCTCCAAATCATCATTAGCACTACTCCAAACCTAATAAGGACATATGAATGCAATATGGACCTAAAGATGCCTAAACCTAAATCTATATGATGATTTATGTACAAAATGAAATGTTAAAACTATGTAAAATATGCATCATATCAACTCCCCCAAACTACTCCTTTACTTGTCCTCAAGTATTTAATTAAGATCAGAGAAAGAGAGAATGAAAATGGGAGCTCAAAACCAAAGGATACACTTCTTAAACTCAAAACCACATCCTAGACAAACATAACCTATAGCATAAGCAACCTCAATTATTACAGTCTATCTTCACAAGGCCTATCAAGACTCTTTCTTTTAGACAAGTTGTGGATCACCAATCAACAAATCTTTTCAACCAACTCTCACATTCAATTAAGCATAAGCAATAAGGTGAAGTCTTGCAAATGGAAACTTGATCTCAATCATTTGGCTTGGTAAGTGAAATGGCTAAATGAGAATAGAGGAGGGGTTTCAATACATTTCTTTTTAGTGGCTTACACTCAAGAATAGGATCTTGATCATTATGCAAAATCTATCTAAGAAAAGGAGCAACTTATGCATACATTGCTTGTTCTTATCAATCTACCCTTTTCCTAGACAACTTCAAACTCTACCATTTTCCTTGGTGTAAATTTCAAACCCATTCATTCCCAAAAACATTAAGATCACTCTCTTATTTCACTCACCCAATGAATTCATTCTCTTTTCTTTTCTTTTGAACCAACTAGGGAATTTTTCTTTCACTTTTTACTTAAGCTCTACTCTTATTTTTCTTATGTCTTCCCCCAAAGTCTTTTAGAGACTCTTTTCTTTCTTTCTTTTCTTAGCCTAAGGGGTTTCTTATTTGAAGTTTCTAGAGCTTTTGTTTCTTTTTCTTTTGATCCCTAGTGGTTTTCTTTTGTTTTTCTTTCTTTTATTTCATTCTTTTCACTCATCTAACACCCCAAGACCCAAGATAAACTCTTTTGCATCACAATACCAANATCCCTAGTGGTTTTCTTTTGTTTTTCTTTCTTTTATTTCATTCTTTTCACTCATCTAACACCCCAAGACCCAAGATAAACTCTTTTGCATCACAATACCAAATTTCCCATCCTAATTGCTAGCTCTCAAGAGGTCCTATAGCTAGCCTGAGATAAGAACAACCAATGTCGCCCCTAATACTCTCAAGTTTTTGCACATGACAAGCTATCAAAAGAGACCTCACATAAGCAAAATGATTTAGGTTTCAAAGAATGGTAAGGGTCTAAAGGTAAGGAGTGCCATTTGGGTTGGAAAGAGATTGGTATGAAGGGTAAGTCCAACCCAAATGTGTATAATCCATGATCAAGCATGCAAGAGTCCATAAGCAAGACTAATTAAGTTCATTTTAGCTTTTAAATTCATTTTGGAGTTGGTTTAAAGAGGATGCCGATCTCACACAAGCAACAAGTTTAAAGAATGAGTTTTCAAGGCTCAAAGCATGCAAGCTTTTTAGGAGATGCTTATGCTACTTGCTATGATCACCTAGGGTGTGATTTTGAGTTCTAAGCATGTGTTTCCTTATTAGGTCAGCTCCAAATGCATGAATGCAATCTAAATGCTTCTTGACTCAGTCCTAAACATGAAAATGATGCAACCTAAATGCTTGTTTTTGTTTCTTTTTAGAATTTTTTCAATTTTTTTTTTTTTGATTTTTCTATGCATATATGTATGTGCAATACAATGCATGAGACTCGAAATCAACACAGAAAACATGATCAAATACTTGGTACCTCCCCCAAACTTAAATCACACAGTCTCTGTGTGAGTAAGCGAGAAGAAGATACCGAAATATGATAAAAGAAATGGTATATACAAAAAATGGTTGGAGTGATACCTCAAGAGGGAAGGAGCAGTGTTGTGGCTGTTGGTGTTTGGGCATGACCTTTGAGCATATTGAGGAGACCCCCAAACTTGTTCCTGACCTTATTCAACACAAAAGAACAACAACATATACAAAGATAAACATGAGAATTCCTCCCAAGTGAGCTTGTTTAAAGTCTCGTAGCTTGACTACCTTTGTTTACCTATGTAGAAGGAGGATCCTTCCCACCTTCAAGGGTGATGGTGAGGACGTGTGTAAGGAGCTCTTGGAGCTTGAGTGGATCAGCTTGGAGTTTAGGAGAGATAATGCCCTGGCGCTTGAGAATGGCTTCGATCTTCCCTTGCACTTGATCTTATACTCAATGGCTCCATCCTTTAGCTTTAAAGGGTGTAGTGTGAGAGTGTGTGGCATTTTGGCAAACTTTGGAGATAGAGAAGCTTTCATCTTCTTCTTGTTTTGAGTAGGCTCAGTAGCTTCACTCACCTTCTCTTTAGTAGCATCTCCCAAGTGCTCTACATAACTCTTCTTTGAGGAACCTTCACCAAGAACTTCTTCCTACTTAAAAACCAATTCATCTTTCAAAATTGTTCCACAATAACCTCCATTCAGCATTGGTGATTTGATTGGATAGGAGACTTCCTTGTTGATATTGTGGAGGACCACCTTCTTGTTTGGGAAGTCTATACAAGCTCCCACAGTAGCAAGGAAGGGCGTGCCTAAGAGCAATGACATTCTCCTCTTGCTTGCCATATCAAGAACAGTGAGATCTATGGGGATGGTGCAATCTCCAATCTTCAAAGGGAAGTCCTTGATGAGACCAATAGGTGTTGTTGAAGAAGAATCCCCAAACATGAGGGAGGAGTTGTTTGGCTCCATGCCTTTGATCTTCAAGCTCTGCACCATCTCCAATGAGATCACATTCACACAAACTCCACTATCCACAAGAGCATCATCAACTTTGAAATCACCAAGGGAGCAAGGCAATATGAACTTCCCTTGATCTTCTAGCTTGGGTAGAGATTTTGGTGGAGGTTTAGGATCCAGCAAAGAGGAAGAGATGTCAAGAAGCTCTGTCACCTTTTCTTTGTTGGCGATAATGTCTTTTATGAGCACTAGCTTGTCACAAGCCTCTTGCATATTGGAGATCTTAGGGAGATTGATTCCAACAACACTCAATTCCTTCCTAAACTTGGAGATCACCTTCTTTTGAGCTTTGGTGATGATCCTCTTTGGGAAAGGGAGTTTATCATAGGGAGATATCTGAACCTCCTTGTCTTCTTCAAGCTTAAACTCTTTGAATCCTTCAATCCCAACCTTTGTCAACTTCTGGACAGCTTCATTACCAACCAGAACCTCAGCCTTGTGCGAAGCTTGTTTCACAACCTCTGCCTTATCTTTTTGATCCACCTTGGTTGCAACTTTCTCCAAAGCTTGGAGTTTACCACTGTCCACGACCTTAGCCTTAGCCTTCTCCACAATCTGAACATCAGCCGTGTCTACACTCTGGTTCTCATCTTGCACAAATTCAGAGCCATACAATAGTCTTTCAATCTCATCTACCTCTCTCTTATGATCAGTCAAGTCAAACTTAGGGGTAGCATTGGAGAGGATAACATTGCAATGTTNTCTCATCTTGCACAAATTCAGAGCCATACAATAGTCTTTCAATCTCATCTACCTCTCTCTTATGATCAGTCAAGTCAAACTTAGGGGTAGCATTGGAGAGGATAACATTGCAATGTTCTTTCCCTGGGCGTTGAGAGGTGGAGGTCATAGAAGAGAACTGATTCTCCAAGGCTTTAAACTTGTTGTTAAGCTCACCATAAGCTCCATCAATCTTTGTGTTGAGGTTTCTCAACTCAAATCCAATATGCTTCTCTTGCCTCTGCTGAGCTTCTAAGATGGTTCTCAACATGGCTTCAGTGTCAGCCTCTTTAGTAGGAGAGGGAGAAGTGTTATCTTGGGGTGGAGGAGCTTAGTTGTTTTGGTTTGTTTGGTAATTGGGATTGTAGGGAGGCTTTTGGTATTGGTGATTTTGGTAATGGAAATTTGGTTCCTTCCTATACCAAGATCCATTGGCATTGATGAAGCATACCTCTTGGTTTCCCTCAATACCCTCAACAACATTCAACTCAGGTGTATCCTCTTGAGCACCCACAAGGTTTACCTTCTCTTGCTTGATTGGGGGTGAAAGAAGCAACTCAAGCTTGTCAATCTTTTCTTCAAGAGATTTTAGATCCCTTCTAGTGTCTTCACCACCATCTCTATTGATTCTATCAAACTCATCATTGTAAATTGAGTCACTCTTGGCCATGTTCTCCACAAGCTCTAAAGCTTCAGCTTCAGTTCTTCCCAAGAAGAAACCATTGCTAGCAGTGTCTAGCATGCTCTTATACTTTGGCAAGACTCCTCTGTAGAATGTACTAAGCAAGCGCTCCTTACTAAAACCATGATGAGGACACTGAGTGATGAAGCCATTAAACCTCTCCCATGCTTCACCAAAGCCTTCAAGGTTCTTTTGAATGAAACCAGATATCTCAGAAGCTTAGTTGTCCTTGAAGTAGAGAAGAATTTGGTGAGGAAGGCTTTCTTACATTCATCCCAAGTGGTGATAGAGTCTCTTGAAAGGCTCTTCTCCCAAGTGTGGGCTTTGTCTCCCAAAGAGAACGGGAACAACCTCAGCTTGAAAGCATCTTCAGAAACACCATTGATCTTTGTTGTCCCACATAGCTTATCAAAGCTATCAAGA
>CAKOAT010448487.1:26834-68866 GCA_932364175.1 Eruca vesicaria subsp. sativa | reverse complement strand
GGTCTAATCTAGCATTGGGAATAAGTAATAAGCATAGGACAAGAAGGATCTAACACTAATCACCCTAGATCATCACTTAATCACCCTAATCACCCTAATCCATAAGCTCAAAGAGAGTCTACTCACTAATCTTCATGTTTAATCTTAAACCCATGATGGATAGAAGACTAATCATGATTAGAAGAAGAGATACACTCAAATTACTCAAGAAACAAAGCTTATATTAATCAAGGATTCAACTTTTCAATGTGTTTTTGAGAGAAAAGAAGATATCATCCACTTAAGGTCTAATACATATTTATATTAAGCTAAAATCCGTGACACGGCCGCAACCTCCTCTTGGCCGCGCCACTAGTCTACGATGCACCCATTTTGGCCGCGGCCTTCACATCTGATATCTTGTGATTTTCATTGAATTAACTAACCATTTCTTATGCATATTAGAGTTTAGGATTGCATAAAAGCATTTTTAGGTTGCATATCCATTTGCATTTGTTTACATTAGGTGATGGAGTACCTCAAGAAGCTTTTAAGGGAGTTTGGAGTAGTTTTGGTTCAAGAAAGGCTGAAATGACCAACTTGCGAGTTTCAAGTGTCACAGCGAGGTCTGAGAGCGACATTAGGGGGTCGCAGTGTCTTGAGCGAGCTTCAGCGCGGGGTCTCACCCGACCTTTAGACCCAGCTCTGGACAGAACTTACCCGGAGATGAGTTGTGCATCAAGTGTCACCGCGGGGTCACACAGCGACCAAGGAGGGTCGCTCCAGCTTGAGCGTGCACCAGCGCGGGCCTTTCACCCGACCTTTAGACCCCGCAGTGGACAGGACATCCGGAGTGCATCAAGCAAGTGTTGGAGCGAGGTCACACACCGACCTTGGGAGGTCGCTCCAGCTCAAGCGGGCACCAGCGCGGGGTCTCACCCGAGTTATGGGGGTCGCTCCAGCACTATTCACACTCGAGTTTATGTTTTATTTTGGGCCTAATTAACCTATGAGTGAAGCCCATTAGCGTTTTTAAGTACCATATAAATACCTTTAAGCATGTTTTTAGGGATCTTATCTTGTTTTCTCTCCTAAACACTTGATACTTTGGTGAAAGTTTATTCCTTTGATCTAAGTTTTCATCTTTTATCTTGTGTTCTTGAGATTATTTAAGTGTTTTCTTTGCTTTCTAATCATGATTTACCTTAAATCCTTCATAGGTTTAAGTGTGATCATGGTTATTAGTGAGTAGACATCTTTGGATTCATGGGTTAGGGAGATCAAAGGGGGATTAAGCTAGATCTAGGGTGTTAGAGTATAGATCCATCTATTTCCTNATCTTTGGATTCATGGGTTAGGGAGATCAAAGGGGGATTAAGCTAGATCTAGGGTGTTAGAGTATAGATCCATCTATTTCCTTGCTTGTTGGGTGATTTTAATGCTATTTTAGAGTTGGCCTCTCTAGAATTGATCTTTAGGTATTTCAAGCCCACAAGGTGTTTGATGAAATACCTGAACCAACTCTTCATTGCTTCTTACATTCTTTACCAAAGAGATTTGATGTTAAAGTTGTTTGAATGGTTAATAGACTAGGTCTTAATGATTGTTTAGATAACATTCAACCTAAGAGATTAGATGTTTGAGTTATCTTTGCAAATGAACATTTGTCTAGGGATAGAATCTGTTTAGGAATGTGTCTAGACCTAAGGATGATAGATTGAATGAAAAGCTTACACCTTTAGATTGAACTTAATTCCCCCAATATCAGTTCCCTTATCCCATGAGTTCTACCTTCTCATTTTGAAAGAAAGCTTGATCTTTATCGCTTATTTAGTATTCTCTTACTTTAAAAAAAAAACCATCTTAATATTGATAGCACTTAGATTAAGCTTTGTCTTGTAGTCCCATTGGCTTATGATTGCTTAGAATTGGTTCGATATCTTTTATACTTTGACATTTGAATAGGAATCTGAAAACTCCTATTATCAAATTGGCGCCGTTGCCGGGGATCGAACCCGGGTCACCCGCGTGACAGGCGGGAATACTTACCACTATACTACAACGACCTTAACCCTTCACTAATTATCCTAAATCTACCTAACCCATGGATTCAATAATTGTCTACTCAAAAATCTCCATGATAAACCTTAAACTCATATGAGATTTAAGGTTAATCATGTTAATGAGAAAGAGAAACAAGATATAATATGAAGTACTTCCTTAAAATGATACAAAGATTCAAGCTTTTACAATGAAATACAAAATTCTAGAGAGAAAATGAGATAAGATCCCTAAAAACATGCTTAAAGGTATTTATATGGTACTTAAAAACGCTAATGGGCTTCACTCATAGGTTAATTAGGCCCAAAATAAAACATAAATTCGAGTGTGAATAGTGCTGGAGCGACCCCCATAACTCGGGTGAGACCCCGCGCTGGTGCCCGCTTGAGCTGGAGCGACCTCCCAAGGTCGGTGTGTGACCTCGCTCCAACACTTGCTTGATGCACTCCGGATGTCCTGTCCACTGCGGGGTCTAAAGGTCGGGTGAAAGGCCCGCGCTGGCGCACGCTCAAGCTGGAGCGACCCTCCTTGGTCGCTGTGTGACCCCGCGGTGACACTTGATGCACAACTCATCTCCGGGTAAGTTCTGTCCAGAGCTGGGTCTAAAGGTCGGGTGAGACCCCGCGCTGAAGCTCGCTCAAGACACTGCGACCCCCTAATGTCGCTCTCAGACCTCGCTGTGACACTTGAAACTCGCAAGTTGATCATTTCAGTCTTTCTTGAACCCAAACTACTCCAAACTCCCTTAGAATCTTCTTAAGGTACTCCATCACCTAATGTAAACAAATGCAAATGGATATGCAACCTAAAAATGCTTTTATGCAATCCTAAACTCTAATATGCATAAGAAATGGTTAGTTAATTCAATGAAAATCACAAGTATCAACATCCTGCGACATAGCCTGCGAAATCTCCCTGTCCAATTCGTCGTAACACTATCGCGGGCATCGATATCCTGATACGGTTGTCTGCGGCGACGTCACGGCCATCTATATCCTGCTACGGTTGCCTGCGGCGACATCGCGGCCATCTTTAGCCTGCTACAGTTGCCTGCTACTGCACTACTCTCACTCATTTGGACTTTTTGTGATTCTCTAGGCTCCAAATCATCATTAGCGCTACTCCAAACCTAATAAGGACATATGAATGCAATATGGACCTAAAGATGCCTAAACCTAAATCTATATTATGATTTATGTACAAAATGAAATGTTAAAACTATGTAAAATATGCATCATATCAAAGCTTTCACTGAAGACTTGAGAATACTCGACAGAGCTTGGCAGAAGTTCGACAGAGAGACCCACAGATCTGTTGGGTCCAAGCCTGTACTGAGCAGATCTGGAGGTGACGGTGAGGCGAGGAGAAAACCAGATTTGGTAAACTCAAAGGTGATAGATCCGGCGTGTTTGCTCGTACTGAGTAGATCCGGGAGAGGCGACGATGAGAGGAGGAGCGGGAGAGACGACCATGGCGGGATGGAGAGTGGTAGAGATGACGACAAGAGGCGAGGTGACGACGGCGAGAACAATAGAGATGGTGACGACGAACATACGGAGATGAGCTCCGGCGAACAAAAGAGCGACGAGACGAGATGGTGACATGGTGGGATGCGAGATAAATTCGGTGAAGAGCGGGAGCAGAGATAAGCGGCAACGCCGGCGAGCTAGAACGCCGCCAGCGTCGAGAAATTCAGACGTGAGCAGCGGCCTCGTTGAGCGTTTCAGAGAGCGAATGTCAACTAGGGCGAACTCTGATTACTTATTTCTTTTTAACTGTTTGGAGTCTAAAACTGAAAAATTCAGATGATTTTTTTTTAGAAAGTGAGGTTTAATCTAGTTAAAGTCTTTAAACATACACAATGTGTGTGGCAAGTCTAATGTACCTCCAGTTGTAATTGGAAACTCATAGAATGTCTTACGGCTTGATTGGTAGAGCATTAACATAAGTATTATGCTTTCTATTATACAATCAATATTTGCCAAAGAAGCATTTAGAAAAACATATACCAAAGACAAATGTTCTCCAAATGCTATTTGTTGAATGCTCTCATATAGAGCTTTTGGGAGATCATTTGCAAATAGAATATAGAAAACTTAAAAATAATTATGTAAAATTGATTTATTTTTGTTTAATAATATAAACATAAATTTATATTTTTAAAAGTAAGAATAAAAATTATAATTAAATATTTTCAATTTTTTATAAGAACAATATTTCACATTTGAAATATAATATAATTTATATAATTACAGATATCCTTCATTATTTTTAATAACAAACATAACATAATATATATTTATATATTATAGATATAAAACTATTATTTAGACACTAATAAATAAATTATATAACATATATTATTTTTATCCTAATTTTACACATGAATCATTTATTTTTCTACCAATAAATAAATAATAATAATTTATATATAATTAATTAATGAATTTAATAATATTAAAGTATGTTTATATCCAAAAATAATTTAATATTTTAAAATAAATTTTACATTTTTAAATATAAGATATATAATGAATAAGATTCATTATTTTTAATAAAAATATATTATTAATATATATTATAAATATATAAATATTATTTTAAAAGAAATATATTATTATACTAACTATTATGATAATTTTAAAATTGTATACTGTTACTGCTCTACCAATCACTTTATTAAAATTTTAATAAAAGCATACAACTTCTACATTATACTGCTTATATAGCATACTGTTACTGCTTTATCATATGTTATATCAATCGAGGTTTTAGAAGTTAAAAAATTCTTGGTTTTGTATATTATTTTTGAAAAGACATGGTTCAGTTAATAACTTCTGGAGTGTCATCCTTGAAGTAAACGACGTCTGTGAGTTTATATTTTAATACCAAATATTTAGTTACTAAGAAACAATAACCTCTAGTTTATCAAAAAGATTATTTAAAAGTTAGTTTGTATAATTAGTTGAAAAGGATTAATTTTATTTTAAATACATGTTCAGTTCTCGACCATTATTTATTTGTTCTTTAGTATATATTTATATAGTCTCGTCCACTAAAAACCCGAAAACGCACACCCCCACATGTCTTGCATATGATAAAGAACCAGCGCACCAGTACAATCTTTTAATTTATTATAATAAGCTTGAATATAAAACTAAAAAGTTTATCAGAATCTTATAATACTTGATAGTCCTCTTCAATATTATATAAACCTAGTACAAATTCCATTTATGTACCACATCAATACTAACCTTTTGCTAAATTCAGCTTCAAAGAAAAAGCGTTAGGTCCAGCGTCCACCTCCATCCACGAAAGTTAATCTAAAATATCTTCTTCTTTTATCTTTTTGGTTATGTTTTGAAAAAAATAATAATAATAAGAAAAGAAAAGCTCGATTATATATCCAGTTCTTTGTATTAAACACAAGATAAGGTACATAATGATGTACTATGACCATCTATATTATTAAAATAAAAGTACACTTAGTAATTCATCCTAAATTTACAATTTATTTACAAGACAATATCATTGAAGTGTTAAATAATCCTAACTTTAAATAATCATTGTCTTTTTATATTTTAGTAAATCATTTTCTAAATCAAGTTAGCTAAATTTTTCTGATCATCAACATATTTACTAAAATGATTTAGCTAAATTTTAGGAAAATTCAAATTAAAAACGTTTTTAATAATATAATATAGTAGTTTTCAAGTATCATATAAATTTTTAAGAATATATGTTTAACCATTATCACTAAATATTTTAAAGAATAAAATTTATTGATGTTTATAATGAAATATGTTTTTCTGATGTATCTAAATCTCACCATATGATCCATATATAAAAAAATATTTAAATTATTATTATATTTGAAAAATAATTTCGTGTTAAAAAGATGTTATTCAAACATGTCAATGGTTTAATATTTGTCAAAAGTTTATTATGGCGCATAGGTAAATATTTTTGTACAACATGTAAACTATTTTACTATAGTGTATAAAAAGTAATATATGATAAATATTTTAAAATATTGACTAATAAACATTTTAAATAATATTTTTATATATAAAAGTGAAAATAAATATCCGCACGAACGAGTTCTAGTTTCCAATTATTTGTCTTGTTTATATAAGTTACACTAAAATAATTTTGAAACTTTTTTCTAACCTATTTCCTTATTTCTCCTTAAAAGATATTTTAAATATATAACTTTTATTTATTTTTACTAGCATATTTTATTTGACTTAAAACTATATTCACTTAGTTTAAATTTTAAATATGTTGTTAACATATGATTTCAATGAATAAACATATATTATATTAAAAAAATTACATAACGGTATAAAGGCAAAAATGACATTTTTAAACATCATTATTACTATATGTTTTCACGCTAATCAACACATTTCGAATAAAACACATCTATTTTTTCTTTCAATCATCTATATCAGCTCATAAACTTTTGGACTCAAGTATTTTTTACCTTTATCAATTAAAAATTTGGACATGAGATGTCCTTTTCACTGTAATCTATGCACCGTAATCATGTTTAAAAAGTGTTATTGTATAATATATCTTCTTTTATAAAGGTTTGTCAAAATTTTAAGATTAAAAAATAAAAATTAGCACCAAAATAAGTTTATTAAAATATTTTCTTAAATATAATGAAATACTGTTTATAATTTCATTTTAATTATATTTAAGAAAATATATTAATAAACTTATTTTGGTGCTAATTTCAAATTTCTTAGGAATTTCTTATGGAGCATTAAAATTTGAGGAATATATTAATAACCAAATTTTAAGATATTTTCTTAATATGTGTAAAAAATCACATATATATATATATATATATATATTGAAATGAAAGGAGTATAATATGGCTATAATAACAAGAATGTGTAAAACAGATTGAAAATTCTCCCAATATTCTGATGTGCTTTCATTCTGATGCACACTATCAGAGATATCTTGATAAATTGGAATTTAAATATTAAGAAACAAAATTAATTGTAAAAAACAGTTATTAAATAAAATCACTGAAACTACAAAACGGTAAAGTAAAAAATAAGTAGAATTGTAAAACAACTGAATATCAAAAGAATCTATTAATAAAAATATGTTTAACAGCTAGCTATAAAATAGTATGAGTGAAATAAACTGAAATATCAATTCATGATTTTTAAATTTGAGACATTTATTTTAATATAGATGTATTTAATGGAATATCTTTTCTTTTTTAAACGTTAGAGTGTTTAAATGACGTAGATCCCTTATTTCTTTTATTGATTGAGCCACTACTATATAAGTTTTTTTTTTTCTAGTTTTGATGGTATTCGCATTTATGTATCACGTAATATTTTTATATTTGCGTGTTGTTTAGCAATAGTATTAAAGTTTTGCACGAGTTGCTACCAAACATCTACACAAGTCCCATACACTATACAGCTCGATTTTGTCGAGAATATTACCTTTTCTAATAACATATGTTATTGTCAGAATATTTTTGAAGACAACCTCTGTTAAGTGCTAACCTATAACTCGATCGAATAACTCTAAAGAGTCTCACTGAGTTTGATTAGGGAAACTAATTGGCATATGGTAGAATTGTGATTAACCTGGTTCAAAATTTATCTGTTACGTGAAAATGTTTTTTGATTCAAACGGAAACCATTGTATGTTGCAAGTTTTCTTTTTCTTAAGAAAAAATCTCAAGATGATCTGATTGATTTCTTCGTCAAACCATCTTTGAACTTAACATCAATAACTAGGGACATAAATTAGTTTCTAAATTAAACTACTATCGTCTTTGAACATAACATCAATTACTAGCTTGGGACATAAAACTAATTACTAAATTAAACGAATACCAAGTACTAAACTATCATAACTAGCAGAGAAATAAAAATTATTACTACGTATGATAAAAATATTTATAGATTCATAGCTATACATTTATTTAAAACAAATCGTACACTGTTTGAGCTAATAAAAAAATAGACCATCAATCATGTAACTTTATTTTAAACCGAGTAAAAACTACATATAACATGAAAAAAAGAAAGGAAATCTCAAGGCTCAGCATAAAACAAAAACAACCAGAAAATAGTATAAACACCCCAGGAGATATCTTCATGGCCTTATGTAAAGGAAGAATGAAGAATCACTTTGAAGATGAAAAAAAAACGCTGATAACATTTTCTTGTTCGATCCACGTTCATGTACGCTCCACAAGAAACTGGTATGCAACTTCTTCTCTTCTTCTTTTATTTTACCCAACGTAAAACGACACACAAAATATCAAAAACAGACAAAGCGGTACATTTCTCAAGAACCAAATAGGTATTTTAAGAAGGACCAGGAGGGTTCTTGTGTCCGATACCTTGACTAGGACCCTGATGAGTTGGCCTGAAAGCATCTTGTTCGATGTTCTTGAAGCGGTTGATCTTGTGGTACCACACAAAATCATCTTTAGGCGGCTCAGGTGGTGACCAGGAAACAACCGGCGCATGTCGAGCTGCCGTCGTGGTCTTAAAGTGTAGTTGTATCACCAAAAGAGTTAAAAGAAAACAAGACAAAATTGTGACTGAACAACCACGATTCACCATCACTGAGGAATTTGTGTTTGGTTAGGATATTAAACCTTTTAATAAAGCGTATGCTTAATTAAGCGGTTGCTTTCTTCTCACGAAAATATAAGAGACGTGTATGATTTAAGAAGGATTGATCGAAGGGTAGAGGACCTCACAAAACCGTATGACTCGATGCTCAAGACTAGTGTTAGAACATGCACACTTATATAGCTAGTTCTTAAAGTAAGAGTGTATTCTTAAAGGCATCTTTTGAAGGTGCCTTGGAGGTGTACATGCACTTAAGCCTTGACACTTAAGATCATTTCTAATGGGACTATCTAATGTGAATCTCTCACATTTCTGGAAACAAAACATAAATAAAATATCACATAAATATCTTTAATAATTTTTTTAATATCTTTAAAATTTGAGAAGTTTGTAAACAAAATCTCAAATAAAAAAAAAACTCTAATTGGATGGCTTTCTTAACTTTTATTGAAATATCTACCTATTATATGAGATCAAAATTCTCGTATATTTATTGTCTAAGCCAACTTTTAGAAAAAAATTATTGTCAAATATCTACCTACTAGGTGATTTTTCCGTGCTCATGCACGGACATAAATATTTGTAAAATAAATATATTATAATAATTAGTTGATATTTACTTTAAATTTTAAATTAATTTATAATTTGTAGGTATAATTTATATTAATAATATTATATTAATTTAATATATAATTTTAGATATATTATATTTTGTCAGTTTTATTGTTTTTACGGTTGATTTAGTTATCATTTGGATATATTAGATTCTATATATTTCTAGGAATTCAACTATAATCTTTTTTATTTTAAATATATTAAATTTTTGATTAATTTTATTATTTTTATTTATGCCGGTTGTTATCTTAGAAATATAAGTATATCTAGTAAGATTATCTATAACCTAATATTTTTGTGATTAGAAAGAAAAAAATAAAAACTAAACTGTTTGATTTTAAATTACATAAATAAGTACCTAATAAAATTTTGGAAGCTTATGAACACATATCAATATTTACAGTATTTAGATTGATTGGATGGTAAACTGAAATTTATTTTAAATAATTTTAAAAATAAGAATTCTGATTTGCTTAAGTATTTTGATTATGGTTATATTAAGTTCCAAAAACATAAAAACAGAAAATTACAAATCAAAAGAGTTATTAAGAAAACATATAAGTTTAACTATTAAAATATAATATATCTACTTCATTAAATTATATAGTGTTATGATATTCTTAAATAATTTTAGTTATTTGATTAAAAAAAATTTATTATTAAAATTTCTTTTTAGTTTTGTTTTTAATATCTCTTATAATATGCAGTAAAAATGTTACTGTTTTGTGAAATGATATTATATAAGTAAAATAAAATTTATATTTTTGCTATAATTGTGAGATATTATAGTCAAATAAATATACTAAAAATAAAAAGAATATTTCAAGAATACTAATTATAAAAAAGTGTCAATTAAACATAAATCTGTTTATGTTACTTACTTATTTTATGTAATCATCTAATAAAAAGGATAGATATATACAAAGAAAATAATTACTTTGAAAAAAAAATATATTATTGGTTAAAATTATTTTTTTAAAGAAAAAATATTTCTTTAAAGAAAAAAAATTTTCTTTTTCTAATATCAAGATTAGTTGTGTTGAATTTTTTTATGGAATCACATTATATACAAATATTATTTTTTATCTAAGAAGATATAGATATAAATTATTTTTGTTACTTCAAAAGTACAAGGTGTGTTGCCCGCACTTTCGGGCTTAATAGTTTTACTAATATCTATAAATAAGTATATAATCAATTTAAGTAAATTATAATAAGTTATTGTTCATACACTCAAAATATTTAATAATAAACTAAACAAATTCTTTCTATATGTAAAAATTTTCATCATCGTAAAAATAATTTTCATTAAAAAAAATTAAATTTGAAAAGACTCACAAATTTAAAATATTTAGTAATAAAATAATATCAAATTTTTAGACATAACAAAAAAAAGTATAATCAAATTATCTTTTATTTCTAACATAAAATTAAAACACTCTTGTATACATAAAATTATATATATATATATAGGGATTTATCTTTCTTTTATTTTTAAAAGTAAGATGTACAATAATGTTTTGGAAACAATATAAAAAGGTTAGGTAAAGATAATTACCAAATTTATGAAATTCGTTTTTAACTGAGTTAATCATATATTAACAAATATATTTATTATTCAATGTTGATAAAGACTTTATAACACAATATAAGAACATTAGATAAGGATAATTATCAAATAAATGTAATTCGTTTTTAATTTATAATTAATTATATATTAACAAATATAATTATTTTTCAAGGTTGATAAAGACTTTATAACACAATATAAAATAATTTTAGATAAAAATAATTCTAAAATCATTGAAATTCGTTTTCTATTCATGTCAAGTTATATATTGAAATTTTTAATTATTCATTAACGGTATAAACGATATTAACCAGTCTAATTTTTAACATGAGAGCTGCGTTGCAGAAAATCACTTCTCAAATAAAGTATAGATATATATGCTATTTAAAATATATTTAAATTAAATATTACTGTTTTGTGAATTTTCCTTTTTTATGAAACAATATTCATATATACTTATATTTTTGTTTTATATAGTTTTGTAAACATTATAAATGTTTCCTTTTTATTTTATATTGTTATTTAGAAAAAAATTAAAAGGAAATAATAATATTTAAATATATTTTTTAATTCATTAGAGGTAACATAATAATCAATCAGCGTAAGAATTAACGTAAGACGACACATAAAAAAGTGACTTCTCAAATAATATTATAGAGATTGCTTGGAGGTGCACATTCTCACCAAGGAAAAAGCACGCAAAGCTAAATACAAATGACCGGACGATCTAGTTATAAACTTCGCATACAAAATAATTGTAAGTAGTTTTTTTTTTCACTTCTGTGTGCAATTAAAATTATATATAAGTTCAAAAAAAAAATTAAAATTATATATAGGTTATACATAAAATTAGGGGAACCGCACATAAAAAAGAAGACACATATCTTTGTTAAAAAGAAGCGATTAAAATGGTTTAGATTTTCGTAATAGACTCTAATTTCTGTGTGTATTTACTCAGAAACAATTAACAAAATGTCTGTTATGTTAGATACATGTCCATTACGCATGCTAGATTCTCTCTGTTTTTTTTTTAAAAAACGGTTTTCTAAGTTCTTATCTATACTATTAAAACAGAACATTTTATCTACTTACAAGTAGTCTAGGTTAAAATATTATATTTATTTAGTTTTATGTTAGATTACATACAACAAACTTAGTTATTATTAAATAAACACATAATATTAATATAATATTTAAATATATTCAAAATAAGCTATCAAAAAGATATTCTTAACTACTTTTTCATATTACATTTTAACACTATATTTAATATATTTTATTTTAAGATTAAATATTTTTTTTTAATATTATTTTAATAATAAAAACGTAAAATAAATTAAATTAAAAATGAATATTAACTTGTTTTGATTTATAGCATAAGAAACAACCTTCTATAATATATATATATATATAAGTATTTCATATTTGTAACTAAAAATTACAAAAAATAAAATTATAATATAAATTAATCTACTTTATAAATTATAAACTAAATGAATTACATTTAAAAAATAACAAAATACTACCGTAATTTATTTAAAAAAGAAATTTTTTATAATTTAATATACATATCTAAATCAAAACATTAGGATATAAAAAATTAATATTCAATTATATGTAATTGATACACGAAACAATTTCTTCAAACCCCCGCCAATACATAATAATATAATAATCATAGATTAAGTCTTAAAATCTTTTATACATATATATATTTTTTATAAAATAAATATAATAATAACTACTATTAAGATTTAATTATATGATGAAACATGTTATTACTGATATTCTTATGATTATAATTTTACGGGTTACTCAAATAACCAGACAAAATGTTTATCAAATATAAAATTAATTTAACAAAATATAAAACATAATTAAGTTATGCTTGGGAGTTCAAGTACCTATTGGGATACGAGTCGAATATTTTGAATCAAAGTTAATTTATATCACATCATAGGTGTCATAATTTGTAAGTAGGCATGTTTGTAAGTATGAATCAGAGTCATATAACACGTCGGGTTTGGTTCTAATTTGTACACTTCCTAAAACCAATAAAGTAGCCATATATCGTTCGGATTCGGGTTATATTGGTTTGGAAATCTACTTAAAACCAAAACAAAAAAAAAAAGATACTTATTTTTTGGAATTGGAAATTAAATTACTTATTTGAAATTTAGATGATTAATTTTAAATATCATTTCAAAATAAATATAGAACTCAATATTTTAACTAGATATTTATGTTTCAAATATTTATATTTATGATTAATTTAGATATTCCGATTGATTCAAATGTTTCCACATTTTCGGCTTTTAGGTTATCGTCCGGGTCTGGCTAATAACACTTTGATTCAGATATATTTTGTACCACCCTACAAAACTCATTCTGATATATTTTAGATTTTTGACCGGTTACAGATCCAAATTTTTTGTCTAGATTGAGTTTAGAGTTATGAATTTTTGCACATGTCTACTATATATAAAACAAAAATGCAGTCATATATTGTTTTCACCAAAAGATTATCCAGCATTTTTTAAAATACTATGTTAGATAAAATTAATGATCTAAACAAGTCCATCCCACATTCTACATGTATAGGAAATGCGATTATATAAAGTTTGCATCAAACATAAATCTGCGTTTTGAAAGCACGGATCAAAATCTAGTCTTATATATTAAAAAAAATGTCACCATTTTGATTCCTGTGTGATTTTTTAAAAAAATAAACCATTACTAGAAATTTTTATTATATATATTTCATTAAGACTAATAATATATAAAATATTTAAAATACTTTAATCATAATATCTTTTAATATCGTTTTATATTAAATATAAATATATTATTTAAATTCTAACAATTTGGTTTTGGTTTGGTTATTTTGATTTTTGTTTGATTCAAATATCAAAGTTTAGAATCAGCTAATATCTAAAAAATCAGGTCTAACTCGGTTCTCGATTTTTGAGTAATTTTCAGATAGTATAGGAAAAATATTGGATAATTCGGGTTTTCCAATTTATATTGGATAATTTAGGTTGGTTGAAACCAATTCAGTTCCCAGTTTGATTCATGTTCAATTTTTATATCATCGATATAGATCCGTTCGATTAATGAAATTTTGTTCAGTTTCAGTTCTTCTAAATGTATCGAGACTTATACACTATCTTATATTGAAATTTATAGGGAGCTCAATATATATAAAAGAAAGTTTTTGATTCTGAAAATAAACCGTTGCTTTCAAGCGCATGTCAAAATTTAGTAGTCTATAACTTGGCTTCTTCCCTGGTATTAACACATGTTAACACTAATTGTCCGCCGTATTATACTTTGCATTATTATGTTTTTTTTTTTTTTGAAACACCCATTATATTAAGTTCTGGCTTCAAATATAAAAGAGAAAGGTAGTGCGCCATCGAATATTTTCCAAAAATAGAAAGTTATACTCATCGATCGTATCTTTTCTTAGCCAGTAATCAAAAAAAAAAATTCGAGAAAAGATTCATTAAAAGAAATGCAGGCACTGTTCTCGTTCTCTCTTATTTTGTTTCACAGCACTGTTCTTGATAACACAACCCTATAATATATCCATTAGCTTCGTGCGTAATGTATATTTGTTTATATCTAGTCGTGCAAGTTAAAGAATATTAAAGTTTCAAAAAAGTTAAAATATCATTATCACCACAAATATTCGAACAGGTAACTTTTCCGATAATCACAGTTTTTCAAAGATGCGTACAGTTTTTTTTAAAGACAAAGATGCCTAGAGTTGTACACTTCACTTCAAGATTTGAAAATGATTGGCTTTTGTAGTATAAAAATGCGCATGAAATAATTTAAAAGCAAAATTATTATTTATATATTTGAAAACATCATGGAACTTTGAATTCTAGCCAATCAGAATAAAATAGAATTCCTAGCCGTCACCATCACTAAGATATATTCTTTTTCAGTTAAGGAAACCCTAACCTTAAATGGTCTATTCAAGGAACCAACATAAAAGCTGATAATACATATATTCGATTTCACGTACGTTTATATTCACAAAAAGACTACTTTTCTTTATTTCGAATCTTGCAAAATCAGACGGTGACTATTGTTATCTCCTTTGTAATCAAACCATATAACTTTATTTTACACGATATGGAAAATGAGAATTATAATTCATGTTTGTACTCTTTGTTTCTCGAAGCTAGGGTTCTATAATCCGTTCAATTTCTCTGCCCCCTTAGTATTTTAGTAAGTACTTTCATTATAGTCACATGTTTCAGTGTTGGCATATTTTATTTATTACAGGAAATCAGGTACGATGGGTCCGTATCATTAGATAAAAAGATATCTTGTATTAGAGTGTACATATCCTTAATCAAGTCTACATACATTGTCTTGAACAAAAGAAAAATCTACATACATTGTGAATAGCTTAGTACATGTGTGGTATAAAATTTATATACAAAATAAATTATTGAATACTAACTTTGATTATCGAACCATCGTTTCATAAGTTCTCAAACATATTTTTATGGACCGTTAATATAATTGTTGAGTATCAGGCCATATTAATAACCTTTTTTAACCTATTTAATTTACTTTGGATTTCAATGATATTACCGAGATGTTATCATTCACATTTTCACTTCAGTATAAAGAATTGTATTTCTGAAATGATGTGATCAAATAACATTTGAGATCCACGCTTGGGCAAAATGAATATTAATTATGTTTTTCTACAAAAAACATTAATTACATATACCAATTATTCAAACATATAATTAATTTTTGTTCATTTACGTATTACGCAATAATAAATACAGTAAATAATTGAGAATTAAGTAACTATTATGTATATAATTAAATTGGAGTAAGCACATAAAAAATTTATTTACAATAATTTTGTTGGTAAAAAGCAAGAAAATCATTGATTTATTTTATACGGCATACAAAACAATTAAATAATATTGAAATAAATAAATATTATATTTTAATAGAAATATTTATTATTAAGGTTTTGTACTCCTATGATTTTCTTAACATTTTAATATTTGCTGGAATTATTTTTTTCTTTTTATTAATAGGAATATTTCAATTGATGCTTCCTACTCAATGATATTTATTTTATTGATATATATATATATAAATATTTAATCTGATTATATATTAAATGAGACTTCATATTTATATGATTTTATAATTGTTTGTATTTTATTATAACAAAAAATTAAACCTTTTGATCACAAAGTTTTCATAGTAGAATTTTAATAGTCTTAGTAATTTATATTCGTTTAAAAAATTCAAAATATACCATATAAGAAAAAATCAAAAATTTAATTATATGATTAATATGATTGTTTAATTTTTTAAGAATATAAATTTAAACAAAAATAATGGAGGATACAAAAATTGTTATCAAAGATTTGTTATTCAAAATCATTAATTGTCATATATATGTTTACCATATTAGGTAATTCCGTAACTTTTATTCAAGGAAATAATATAGAATATTCTTTTGTACATTACAAATTAATTTGATAGTTAGTTTAATAAAAACTATAAGATATGTTTAGATGGGCTAACATTTTTTTCTAAGGATTATAAGAATCATTGTGGTGATGACACGTGGCTACCAAAATATATTGTAAAGTTTCTCAATTAATATATAGGGGATAAATAGTGTGTACCATTAACATAAAGAGGTTTATGAAATTTTTATCATTTATAACAAACTAGATTTTTAACCCGCGCTTAAAAAGTGCGGGAACTATTTTTGTTGTTTTATCTACAAATTGATTAAAAAAAAACTTTTGCTTTGATGATATAAAATTTTATATGATCAAAATCAAATTTCGGTTATGCGGATATGAAGAAAGTTTTAAAAAGCGTGTATATTTTTTTGTTGACCTTAAAGACAAATATTAATGGAATTTATAACTATTACTATATATCTATAATATTTAATAGCTGTTCTATTATTATTATTTCAGTTTGGTACAATGTTTTCATTGAGTTTTCATATCCGAGTGAGACTTATTGATCCATTTGTTCATATATTAATAAATATTGGACTTGGGTAAGAATAAATACTTTTGTACATAACATTTGATTACGAATTTGCGTTATTTGTAAGTTGTCGAAATCTATTTGAAGATTAAGATCAGGTATCTATACTATTAAAAAAATGTTATTAAATTTATTTGTAAGTATATTAACTATCAAACTACATAAATATAGAAAAAATTATTACTTGTTTATTTTTAATTTTTTTATTAACAGTATCTATTCTTAAAAACTTTTAAAAGAAAACAGTTTGAGGCAAATGTTTTATTATTAAAAGTCTACATTATTTTTAATATGGAAAGACAAATATGTGAGAATAATAGCATATTCTAATAATGATTTCTTGCCTTTTATTATTTATAAGCTACGATAATAAATTTATTGGCATGAGTCAAAATTTAATAGTATAGATTAAAAAAATTTTATGCGTACATTTGAAATCATTAATGATATATATGGTCATATTTATTTTCCATTCCAGTATTTTTAATCGAAATTTATTTTATTATTTTTATTTTCAGATTTTTATCACGAAAATACTTTTATTATTTATTTTGATTGATCTGAATAATAAAATGGTTTTATTTTTGATTGATAAAATATAAATAAAAAACTGAATAAGATATTGGCCCATTAATAAAATCCATTAAATATATATTGATTGCACTTAATTATATAGTTTTGATGTCCAAAAAACAAAAGACAATAATGCCATTAATGGAAATTTTAATTGGTTCATAACATTATCGGTAATTTTGGAAAACGTAAATATTTCATTAAATGGAATGATCATCTTTTAATGGTACTGATTTTATCTTGTTCTCTCTCACTTTCATTTATCTTTAGCCTTCATAACTTATTATGGTATCAAAGCAAATATAAATCTTCTGCTACGTCTTCGTCTTCAATGTTTCTTTCCATGAGTGTATCACGATCAATCTTGATTTGTGATTTTTTTTTCGGTACAAGCCCGTCTTGTTGGCAAATGTTACACTCAGTGATAGGGTGTTGACTACATTGATACCTTCTTGCCTGTTTCTAAGCTTGTGTCAGTCAAAATAATGCTTAGCTAGCTTCACGTCAAAGAAGGATATTAACCTAAGTGGATGTATCAAATGCTTTTCTTAATGGTCATTTGGAGGAGGAATCTATATGGTTCTGCCTCTTGGTTTCACACCTCCTGAAACTACCTTACTTCCTAATCATGTTTTACGACTTCACAATCTCAAACAGGCTTCTTGCCACTGGTATTACCGTCTCTCCTCTGTTCTTTTTAATGTGGGTTTAACTCAATATGCTTCAAAAAATTCTCTATTTGTCATAGTTGATGGTGATATTTTGTGGCTTTTCTGATTTATGTGGATGTTACATTGCTAGAAATGATGACAAAGTTGTTACTACTATCAAGAATGCTCTAGCAAATGCATTCAAGATCAGTGACCTTGGTCCTCTTTGCTACTTTCTTGGTTCAGAAATTGCACGTTCTGCAAAAAGTTTATTATAGTATGTTAGAGAAAATATGCTCTTGATATTCTGCAAGAGACGGGTCTTTCGGTGTGTAAACCGAGTAATGTTCCAATGGATCCTCATCTCAATCTGAGTTATGAAATGGGTACACCTCTTCCTAATCTGACACCTTACAGAGAACTTGATGGGAAGCTTCTTTATCTTACATATACACGGTAAGATATTACTTTTGATGTTCATAAGCTGAGCCAATATCTTTCTCAGCTTACTGATCTTCACTTTCAAGCTGCCCACACAGTCATCCGCCACTTAAAATCTAGTGTTGGAAAATAATTATTTTCTCTGTTGATAGAGATTTGTGCCTCAATGCATTTGTTGATGCTGATTTGGGTACTTGTTGGGATTTTCAAAGATCAGTATATGGCTATTGGCGTTTACCTCGGCACTTTTCTAGTTACTTGGAAAACTAAAAAGCATAGAGTTGTTAGCAAGTGTATTGCTGAATCTGAATATCGTTTAATGGCAAATACGAGCTGTGAATTGATTTAATTAAACAAGATCCTCCTTGACTTTCATATCACTCCTTCTGCGCCTGCAAAGCTTTACTGTGATAGTAAATCAGCTATCTACATTGCTTTCAATCCAGTATTTCATGAGTGTATTAAGCATGTGGAGATTGACTGTCACAAGGTTTGTGATCTCTTGAAGAGTGTCTTTCTCAACACCTTTCATGTTGGCACGAAGAATCAACACACTTAAATTCTCACAAAACCTCTCTCCTCAGCCTTAATTCCTTTCATTAATGTCCAAAATATTATTGTCAAGCCTCTTTCTTCTGCATGATCCAAATTAGGCTTGAGGGGAGGGTGTATTAGAGAGAATGCTTACAGACAATGTAAATAGCTTAGTATAAATAATGGGTACTGTTAGATTAAGAAGTTAATGAGTTTTTTATTATTCATAACAAATTTTATCTCATTCTCTCTCACTCTCGTTCATTTTCAAGCATTATAGTGTAATCTCTTGTAATAAAATAAAATTTCAAAAAATCGTTAGGCGGTAAGTAGGTGCTCTGTAGAGGACTAGCGTCTATGCAAATTATTTGGAGCTTAAGCAAAGACTAGACGTTTACCAATTATTGACTTATATATATATATATATATATATATATATATATTACATTTATATAAGATATTTTAGTTTTTGAGTTTAATAATAAATTTATATTAATAAATTATCAAAATTAGATATACAAATTTTAAAAATTATACAAACTTTTAAATTTTTACTAACATTATCACTTAGTTTAGCAGCTTAATATTAATTTAAATCGATTTAAACCGACTGAGAATGATTTAAACTGATTTAAAATGTTTTAAACCGATTGTTATCATATAGATTGAAGTTTAAGCAAATCATTTTGGTTAGAGGGGATTTGTCTACTAGGCGCCGCCTAGAGTGATTTATAGAAAATATATAGAACATGTGATATCTTTGGAACTTCATCGGGGGAAAATAACGGAAAACTTGACTTTTGTAGGTAAAAATTGTTACATCGATCATGCTATTCCTGTTTTTGTAGGAACATACCAAACATGTTAAAACCAGACAAAAACCACAAGAGTTGCGTAAATTTTTATATTAAAAATAAATTATGTATATAATACATTATTTTTAGCTCAAATACCAATCCTATAAAATCCACTCTTGGATTCTATTAACATATACATTCGATTTAGTCAGATCTTTTAAAAGTTAGTTTAGATGTTATAACATTATATTTTCAAAACTCCTTTCTTAATAAATAAGAGGTTATGAACCCAAAAACTTATATATTTTTTTTACCAATAAAAAATATCTTAAAACACTAGTTTGTGAAATATAATATGTTAGAACCCAAATTTATAAGTATGTGTAAACTTCCGTTGTAATGTGAAGAGAAATGTCAAAAAGCCTTTTGACTTTAAATGAAAAGTTTTTCACTTAAATTAATTAAATGCAAAAGTAAAAAGTTTCATATAAATGACAAGAGAAATCTTAAAGTATAAATATGATAGTCTGTTATCAAGACTCAATAGTTTGTGGGGACATTATTAAGATGAAGTGAGATGGGCATTGTGCGCAAGAGTAAAAACTTTCACATTGTTTGTGACAAAAGAAATTTTGAGGTATAAATATGACACGTTCTTATCAAGACTCAATAGCTTATGGGGACACTTGGAGAAGGAGTGAGATGGGCATTGTGCAAAGCACACACGCAAGAATAAAAACTTTCACATTGGTTATGACAAAAGAAATTTTTTGATGTATATGACACTCTCTTATAAAGACTCAATAGCTTGTGGGGACACTGTGGAGAAGGAGTGAGATGGGCATTGTACAAAGCACACACGCACCACCGCCGAGTTGGGTTTGGGTCTTAGTCTTGGTATATGTGGACTTTAGTCTTGATATTATTTTAGAGAAAATTATTACCAAGATATTTTCATAATTTTTTAGATAAATTTGAACGGTTTGCACTACAAAAAACACAAGTTTTGCTAAGACGGTTTTTCCTCGTAATTTCTTGGTAAATGCCATTTTACTAGAAATTTTTTACTAGAAAATTACGAGGAAATACGTTTTGTCATAACACGTTCATCATAAAGTCTTTTTCCTCGTAATTTCCTCGTAAATTTATGAGGAAACGTTTCCTCGTAAAAGCGTGGAGACATATTTCCTCGTAACGTCCTCGTAAGGTTTCCTCGTAAAAATCACGTAAATTTTCCTCGTAAAAGTCTCGAAATATAATCCTCAAAAAGGCATCGCAATATATTATGAGGAAATTACTTCGATATGCTTTTTCCGTATTAAAAAAATTAATAATTAAAAATATAAATAATATAATTTAAAAAATTATAAATCCAAATTATAAATAAAAAAAGAAATAACTAAATATATTATAGATAACTAAATATTTAAGTTTTAAATTTATAATACAATAAAAAGGAAAAAAAACTAAACTACGGATGGTGCTCATTAAATTGACGAACGAAGTCGTCATCTCGGCTCGCCAACTCCTCCTCGTCCATGTTGGTCATCATCGGTTGTGACTGTGACGGTGGAAGCCCTGCCTTTTCATGTCTAACACGCAACATCTCCGCCAATTGTAGGTTTCCAACCGCCATAACGTCCAAGATATCGGAGAGAGAACTCACATGAGATTCCGTCGCCTGCAACTCCGAGCGCAGCTGAGTAGTGACATCGTGCTGTTCCTGAGCATACGAAGATGTTGCTGTGGGGACATCGTTAATGGAACCAATCCCGACGATACGTCCCTTTTTCCTAGGGGCGACCTTTAAATAAAAAGATTTATAACGTTAAAAATAAAATAAGAAGATGTCGCCTGCAACTCCGAGCGCAGCTGAGTAGTGACATCGTGTTGTTCATGAACATAAGAAGATGTCGCTGTGGGGACATCGTTAACGGAACCAATCCTGACAATACGTCCCTTTTTCCTAGGGGCGACCTTTAAATAAAAAGATTAATAACGTAAAAAAATAAAATAAATAACAAACATTAATAAGAAAACAAATTATTTACCTCCTCGTAAATCTTATCTACTTCAGGAGTGGATAATATGAAGGGTGTCCCGGACTGCTGAGTTAGCTGGGTCTGGCGGTGGTCAACCCAAGCAACAGCCTCGTTGTAGATTCGTTCAGATCTAGGATTTACAAAATGTCCAGCCTTGTTCCGGTGGGTCCTCTCTCTCGTAAAGCTCTTTCAGAGATAGAAGAACTCCTGTCTCTTTAAACTAAAAAAATAATTTTAAAAATTAATTATTAATTATGAATATATAAATAGATTAATAAATATTAGAAGATTAAAAAATATTAATTTACCATGTCTAGACGGATTCCACGCGTGAGGTTTTCGACCCCCGGTGTGAAGCATCTTCGTGTTGCCATGCTCGTCTTTTGTCATGCGGTTCTCGGAGTTTGTGTTGGAGGTTCTGATCGAGTCCGGAAACCCCCAATATCTGATGAGGCCATCCCACACCGCATATGTGAGGCAGTCGGGTTTCCCCTCCTCGTAACCATCCACCTGGAAAAAAAAAATTTAAATGATTTGAAGTCAATGATATAAAACTATATAAAATTTATAAATCCACACCTGAAAATTGGCCTTCCAGTTGTAGACCATGTCGAGCAATCGCGCTTTGCATTTCGCCTCAAACTCCATCTTCACCCGCTGATAAATCCCTATAGACCAACGATATTTTGTTGTAACTAGAAAATATCAGATTCATTAGTTCAATAATATTAAAATTTATAAATAATTAAAAAATAAATTAAGTTTATTAATTAATGACTTACGGCGAACGATTTGAACCACGTCTTTTTGGTGTGACAGGGCGTCTTTTTCCAATTTGGATCTGGATCGGGAAAGTATCCCTTGATACAATCGGTGACGCTCTGAGCGACACATCCGTCAACATTAAACCTGAAAAAAAAACAAAATAAAAATATTAATTAAATTTGTTAATATTTGGTTAATGAATAAATAAATTAAAAAACTTTTTTAAAAAATGAAATATACCAAAATATGTTGCGGCCGTCCCGTCAAAGAGGATCTAACTTAGGTAACCCTTGTCTGCTTGCACTGCCATAATATCCTCAACCGTGTACACCGCAAATGGAGCGTTTGGCGGCACGTCCAAATCGGGATGAACCCCGGCGGCCGGTGGAGGAGGAGGAGGTGGTGGATCAAACCAGTGAGCCGGAGAAACTCTCTGAGAAAACTGAGAGTCGAGAACAACGTCTTCCAGAATCGAAGAACCGGGAGCTGAAGAAGATGATGCGCCTATATGAGGACAATGCGCACGACCGAACATATCTCCGTAATGACTCCCGTCAGGAGGTGGCCTCGCCTTCTTACCCTTAAGCTTGCTCTGTCTTGGCATCTAAATTTTAAAAATAAAATAAAACATTAATATAGTAGTATCATTTAAAAAAATACTTAATCACCTAATCTAAACTCCCTAAACTAACCACCTAATCTAAATTCCCTAAACTAATCACCTAATCTAAATTCCATAATCTAATCACTTAACTAGAAACTAGAGAGTACCTTGAGAGGAATTTCAGAGAAGATGGCTACAAATGAGAGAAATCAAACGGCTCGAGTTTATATAGGGAAGTTTGTTTCCTCATAAAGTCCTTGTAATTTTACGAGGAAATAGCGAGTCCCGCGTTTTCCTTTTCGAGGACTTTACGAGGAAACAGCGAGTCCCACGTTTAGGTTTCCTCGTAAAGTCCTAGTAACAATGTTACGTGAACTTTATGAGGAAAAAGCCTACGTCGACTTTACGAGGAAATCGCGAGTCCCGCGTTTTCTGTTACTAGGGTTTTATGAGGAAAGGGTTTCTCAATCCCTAAAATCGAAACCCCAAACACAAAACCACAAATTCCTTAACTTATAATTTCTTCTACAACCAAACTCCAAACCTCTTATACACTTAAACCCCAAATTCATTTTTTTGATTAAACAAGCTTAAAACATACATAAGATTAAACAAGCTTAAAATATACATAATTCAAATTCATTTTTTTATTAAACAA
This sequence comes from Eruca vesicaria subsp. sativa, assembly GCA_932364175.1. Lineage (NCBI taxonomy): Eukaryota > Viridiplantae > Streptophyta > Magnoliopsida > Brassicales > Brassicaceae > Eruca > Eruca vesicaria. The sequence goes on along the minus strand of CAKOAT010448487.1, from coordinate 44,897 downwards.
ACTTATAAAACATACATAATTCATTCGGATACATTCTCGGAATCTGTAGAAACATCATCATTTTCGTAAAACTCGTCCTCGACACCTTCGTCCGTTGAGTGATCAGGAACATCTTCGTATTCACGATTATGCAGATCAATGAGTAGGATGTCATCAATTTCTGCTTCGGGTTCCTCGACTTCATTGGTGTTTTCTTCTTGTAATGGTGGTTCTTCTCCAGCGATTATTCGTCCTCGAGGTGTAAATTTGATAACAGCTAACCAGTTTATTCCTGAGGTAGTAATCCGAGGGTCTGGAACGAAGCCAACTTGATCTGCTTGGGAAGCTAATATGAAAGGCTCAAATTTGTTTTACCTGCAAAAATAAAGATAACATAGAAATTAGTACTTAGAACATGTATCTCAAAAAAAAAAATTTGTTGTACCTTCGTCCACCATTGACATCAACTACACCATTCTCGTTAATCCGAACACCTCTGTTGACGACGGGGTCGTACCACTCACACTTGAAGATAACGCATTTCAGACTCATACCTGGGAATTGAACTTCATAAATCTTCTGCAAGATCCCGGAGAAATATGTTTCGCCTTTCACACATATTCCATAATTACTTGTCGCCCGGTGTCTACCATAGTCATAGGTATTAAGAGTATAACCTCGGGTGAAATACATGGATGATGTAGTGACCTTTGCAACTGGACCTTGAAGTAATTCGCGAAACCATGCAGGATATTCAGGATCGCATAATCAACCTGCAAAAAAGTAATAGAACTAGACATTAGACTTACTATGTGGTAATGTATGCATAAATTTTAAGTTATAATACATGTTTCCTCAACCACTTGATAAAGTGTTGATCTTTCCTTTTGTCTAACTCAGTTGTCGATATACCAGGGATTGCTTATTCGACTTGAGTCACAAATTGGCTGTAAAATTATATATGTTATGTTATGTAATTAATTGAATATAGATATATAAGTGTGTATGTTTATATGTTTACCTTTCAAAATAAACAATCAATAGATGCTCGCAATTGAGAAGAATATAAAGGTGTGCATTATGGACGTCTTCATCACTCGACCACCAAACCTCTTTCAATTTCCCACCCAATCGTCCAATTTGACAAAAGATGTCTGGAACATCTTCTTCCATATATGTCGTCACGACACCACCATCATCATATCTTCTTGGAGCTTGTTTCCTTGTACGTACTTTCGGTGCAAAGTAGTACGATGTGAAATGTGATGTTTCTTCCGTCAAACTTCCCGCAACAATAGAACCTTCAACTTTTGCTAGGTTTTTGGCTTTTCCTTTCAAAGTTTTCATGGTTCTTTCATACTGATACATCCATCCATAATGCACAGGTCCACAAAGTAATGCCTCATACGGGAGGTGGACAACTAGGTGTTCCATGACGTCAAAAAAAGTAGGCAGAAATTTTTTCTCCAAGTTGCAGATTAAGATGGGGATGTTTTCATGAAGTTGTTGGACAACCTCCTCTTTAAGAGTGTGGGTGCTCAGATCCTTAAAAAATGCTTCAATTCCTTATATATTACAAAAACAAAAATTAAACACATTAGTATATTTATATATATATATAAAGAAATAAATTAATTATTGCGTCGTATTAATTATATTAATTATCTGAAAGTGTTTGATGTACTTTTGCAGGTAGTAGCTCCGCAAATACAAAGGGAAGTAGTCGCTGCATAAATACATGACAATCATGGCTCTTCATCCCAGAGAACTTTTGGCTTTTCTCAACACATCTTGAGAGATTTCAAACATACCCATCATGGAACTTCAATTCTGAACCACCCAGTTGAACAACGCAGACTTTTTCTGATGATAGTCTGAATAATGGAACTGGAACTTGCCCATTGCTTTTTATATGTAGCTCACTTTTTGAGCAGAAATCGGGTACGTCCAACCTCGATTTTACGTTGTTTTTCGTCTTCCCTGGGACATTCAATATAGTGTTCACGATTTTCTCAAAAAAATTCTTCTCTATATGCATCATATCGAGGTTGTGGCGAAAAAGAAGATCTTTCCAATATGGCAATTCCCAAGATATACTCTTCTTGTGCCAATTGTGCTGAACACCAAAAGAATCAGGCATATTACAGGGAACATGCCAATTCCCACCACGATGAGCTGTTTCTAGAGCACCGTAGTAATCGATTTGCGCTTCGATTTGTTCTCCAGTTAAATATGGAGGAGGAGTGTCTTTGACAATCCTTTTGTGCCTGAACAATGTCTTGTTTCTTTGGTATAGGTGGTAAACAGGAAGAAATCGACGGCGACAATCAAACAACCTAGTCTTCCTACCATGCTTCAACTGAAACGCATTTGTCATTCCATTACAATATGGACAAGCTAATCTCCCATGTGTAGTCCACCCAGACAACATCCCATATGCAGGAAAGTCACTTATGGTCCACAAAAGAATCGCCTGCATCGTAAAATTTGTTTTCGTTGAACAATCATATGTCCTCACCCCTGTTGACTACAAATCTTTCAACTCTTTTATCAGTGGTTGTAGAAAAACTTCGAGAGATCTTTTTGGATACTTTGGACCAGGTATCAATATGGTCAAGAATAGAAACTCTCATCGCATGCACATCTCCGGTGGCAGGTTATACGGTGTCAGAAAGACTGGTCACAATGAATATTGTCTCCCTGACATTCCAAATGGACAAAATTCATCAGTGCATAATCCAAGATACACATTCCGGCTATTGCTAGCGAAATGTGAATGTACATTGTTAAAATCTTTCCAAGCTCTTGCATTTGATGGATTAGTCATCTCTCCATCCGTCTGAGTATGCTCGGCTTGCCATCTCATCCCTTCAGCAGTCTCTTCAGATTGGTGCAATCTTTTCAATCTGTGTGTGATTGGTAGGTACCACATCCTTTGGTACGGTACCCTATTACGCTCTCGACCTTGCGATTTGAATCGTGGCTTCTTACAAAATCGACATTCTTCTAAATTCTCATCATCTCCCCAGTAAATCATCCAGTTGTCGATGCAAACGTATATCATCTTTGAGGACAACCCAAGACTATATACCAATTTTTGAATCTCATAATAAGATTCAGCAGACACATTGTCTTCAGGCAAATACTCTTTAAACAAGCCTGCCCATGCATCCATACAATTTTCTGGTAGATTGTGATCGGTTTTAATACTCATCATTCTAGCAGCCAACGACAATTTAGACATACCTTTTCTACAACCACTGTAAATTGGCTCATTCACAGCTTCTAATATTTCATAAAACTTTTTTTCATCTAAGTTAGGTTCTTCAAATTCATCATCATCATGAGTTACAAATGCATCACCTACCATATCATGAACCATATCACAATCTACTATTTTTTCCTCCTGGTGATAGCTATTTTCATTATGCAAATGATCAACCGGTTCAACCTGAAAATTGCTATTACTACTGCTAGCTTCATTCCTATAGCATCTTCTCCATGTTGATACCAAACATAATAATATGGCATGAAACCTCTATTTATTAAATGCTTCCAAACATTTTCACGAGGGTCTAATTTTGTATTGAAGCATTTCCGACAAGGACAGAACATCTTACCATTTTCCTGCGTGAGTGGTGTAGAATATGCTCGATGCATAAACGTCTCCAACCCTTCGAGAAATTCTTTCGTTACTCTCTCGTTATTATCTCTATGTGAATACATCCACTTCCGCAACTCAAAAATATTTCCAGGACCGAACATTTTTTTTTCTTTGATCAAGCTTAAAGCTGATTTTTTTTTTTTGGTGTGTTTAAAATGAATCACAAATGGTGGTATTTATAGAAATTTTCGAATCTGAACATTTACTAGGAAATTGCGATGAAAAGTAGATACAAAACACGTTTTTAGATTTAAAATACATATTTTCTAGCCATTTCCTCGCTAATTAGAAGTAACAGAAAATTGCGATGAAAAGTAGATACAAAACACGTTTCTAGATTTAAAATACATATTTTCTAGCCATTTCCTCGCTAATTAGAAGTAACAGAACATTTCCTCCTAATTTTGGCTAGAGAAAAGAAGCCTTTCTCAAAAGAGGGGAAATCAGCCACATTAAAATTACCTTCTGGAGAGGTCCGTTTGATATCCAAAAACTGCTCAGCAACAATCGGACAAGTGGGAAATTGACTACCATTTTGTACGGGAAAAGGTTGTCAAAGGTGACATTACTGTGCAATATATTCCCACATCCGAGCAACTTGCTTATATCTTCACGAAGGGCCTCCCCTCTGCCCAATTTGACTGTAATGTTTTACGTGGACTTTACGAGGAAAAGTTTTACTACGAAATTACGAGGAAATGTTCTTTTGCGACGTAAGTTCCTCGTAATTGTACTACGACCTTACGAGGAAACAGTTTTCTCGTTTTTTTTACGAAGAACTTACTTTGCTTCTAGTTTTCCTCGTAAAGTCCTAGTAACTTCGACGTAAATTTACGAGGAAATAATTTCCTAATAAAATTTCCTAGTAAACTCTTAGTTTTCTTGTAGTGTTGTGTCTATTATATCTCGATAAATATAAACATTTTAGATTGTGTCAAAATAATTTTGGAATACTTGCAGCTCGTACGATAAACATGAATATTCTCAGAATATTATATCCTTTATCGCTAGCCTTTTCTTGTTGGTCAAGCTTTCTTCCCATAAAAATTAGTGCCTATCTTCATAATTTTACATGCTTAGACGCTTACACGTAATTAGCTAATTCCAGCAAAAACCTTAGCAGTCTTCATAAGTAAGTCCTAAGAGCGTTCGTAATAGTTGTTCATAGATTTTGTTTTGGGTGTTAGGAAACAGTCTTGTCACAGTTGTATTATGGAATTCAAAAATAGTATTAAAATTATCACATATTACGGGGTGATTTATTGAATTAAGGAAAGAGACTAAATCTCGAATTCATGGATTGGTCTATTTCTTTTTCATAAATATTTTCTACTCTTTATATTATAGTTAATTGCTTTATGTTTTGTGATTTTTAATCAGAAGTTCGTGTTCCTACATAATAGGTATCAATGCATTACATTTTTAAAAGTCATTAACATTAGTCTTACCTATGTTTTCTGGTTTATAATATTTAATTTGTGGGTGTCCAAAAAAGATAATAATTTTAATTACTATAATCCTATAGTACCTAAGGCTAGTATCTCAACATGAAATTATATTAATTTTTAGTTAAGGAATTTCTCAAAAAAAAAGTTGAGAGATTCTTGTGAATATTCCCACTGCGGATTCTCTAACATTATCAAGGATGCATTACCCAAAGTAAAACCTTGGTTTTGGTCGAATTTCATATTTTACATGTTTCCATAAGCTTACACGTAAAGAGGACATGTATTTTGTTTTCCATTGACAAGACTTGCGGATAAACTGTCCAGGATGTTGGCTTCGAATCAGTCTGCCTCTGGTAGATGAAATCTTTATGTCGCTTATGCTTATAAGTTATAATCGAACATGATAGATCTGGAGACAGTTTAAAAGTTAGACGCAGCTATCTATGCATGGAAAGAAAGGATTATAGAACAGTCAATAGGAGGTAAATCCTCCGTACGAGCATCTTGGTTATTAGTTAGAGATTCATTGTCTGATTTGTCATATAAACCGGACAGAGAGGCTTAACAATCAGACTAAATCTCTGATCTCCCTCAGTCATTTCTTGATGCCACAAAGATTCAATATGAAAAGGTGACTATGTGAGTGGAATATTAGTGATAATATAACTTCCTATACATTGCCATCTAATGAACATTGCCTCATACATGCAAATCTAGGTTCAATATCTAGAAGAAGAAAAAAACTATTTCTAGAACATGATTTCAAAGGAAACTTTGTCCTCTGTTTTCAAGTATATCGGTAGCTCCTGGTTCACACACAGAAAAGCATTCGGTAGCTCCAAGAGTGCCACCTGAAGCTTCTCCTTTGTTCAGATGGTTTCCTGCTATCTTGCACATTGCATTAGTATAACACCATTTTGGAATCATGTATAATATGAAGGAGTCAATATTGTTCACAGTGTAGTCGTATTATCATATGATTATATAATATGAGATTTCTATACTAACAATATCTCAAGGAGAGCCTTTGTGTTACAAGTTTACAATACCAAATGATTAAACCAAAATAAAGTGTACGAATCTAAAAATAATTAAAATTGTGACCAAGTAAGTGTAAATCTAAAATAAAATAAAAGTGTGACCAAGTAAGTAACCTCAAAACCAAATTAGTGTCTCTAGAATATAGCAAAATAATAAAAATCATGTGCTTATAGTGTGATGCATTACATATAATCACTTACTAGATCTTGACCCGCGCGGACGCGCGGATATTTTTTTATAATTACATAAACATTTAAAACACACAAAACTTAATGATTTTATATAATAGTTTCATATAATGGGTTCATTTGTTAGATTTTAGTTTATAATTCATAACATAAATTACTTTCATGTTTCTGTATTCTGTTATATATATTTGTGAGTTGTTATTTTATTGAATGATTTTATATATTAGTTTCATATAATGGGTTCAATAAAGAAAATGGATTTTAAAACTTTATCATGTTCTTAAACTTGATTTTTATTTTGTTTGAATACTAATATCTATAAGTATACATGTACGTATAAACTATGCATTTTTCTATAATTATATTATTTAACAGGTCATCGAAATTCCTTTTTATGGGCTGGCAAAAACAAATTTACAGTAGCCCAACAAAATAATAATTAGACATTAATCAAAACTATTGTGTTTTAACTTCAGTGATATAAAGTTGTAATTTTTGTGGAAAACTAAGGGGTATATACTATTTGTACTTCCCCTTTAATAGTTTAGATACGTGCTCAAAATGATAAAATATCTAAACCTCCCAAGTCCCAAATTTAAAGATGTTGATAAATTCAAGATATTACTACGCCCACATGGCCACATCCCCACTAATCTAACGTTAAATTATCTTCCTTAATGAAAAATTAAAAGCTAATCAAATACCCTTTCAGACTTTCACCTCATGCACACTTATAGCTATAACTCCTCACCGTTTCGGTCTCTTCAATTTCTTAGTTCACTGTGTATAAAAACTCTTCTTCACAACACTATTTCCACAACAATCTTTCCAAGTCCAAAATGTCTACGTCAAATCTCCTCGTCACTCTCTTCATCTTGTCGATGACTCTCTCTTCATCCACTAACCCTAAACACTTCACCGTCAAACTCATCCACCGTGACTCTCCTCACTCCCCACTCTACAACCCACAAACCACCCTCACCGACCGTCTCAACGCAGCTTTCCTCCGCTCCATCTCGCGTTCCCGCCGCTTCAACCACCACCCCCAAACCGATCTCCAGTCCGGTCTAATAGGAGCAGGAGGCGAGTTCTTCATGAGTATCACCATCGGTACACCACCAACGAACGTCCTCGCGATAGCCGACACAGGAAGCGACCTAACATGGGTCCAATGCAAACCATGTCAACAATGTTACAAAGAGAACGGTCCAATCTTCGACAAGAGCAAGTCCTCCACTTACAAGAACGAGCCTTGTGACTCACGTAACTGCAACGCTTTATCTACCAACGAACGTGGATGCGATGAGTCACACAACGTATGCAAGTACCGTTACTCGTACGGAGACCAGTCCTTCACCAAAGGAGACGTTGCGACAGAGACTATCTCCATTGGCTCGGTTACAGGGTCCCCTGTCTCTTTCCCCGGAACTGTCTTCGGTTGCGGCTATAACAACGGAGGAACCTTCGACGAGACTGGCTCCGGGATCATCGGTCTCGGTGGTGGTGATCTGTCACTAGTTTCACAGCTTGGTACGTCGATTTCAAAGAAATTCTCTTATTGCTTGTCTCACAAGTCTTCTACAATAAATGGCACAAGCGTTATAAACCTAGGAACAAACTCGATTCCTTCCGTTACAAGTAAAGACTCCAACGTGTTATCAACTCCTTTGGTCGATAAAGAGCCGAAGACTTACTATTACTTAACCCTAGAAGCTATCTCCGTCGGCAAAACAAAGATTCCGTACACCGAAAGCTACGAAACATCCTCGGAGACAACAACTAAGGGAAACATAATCATCGACTCAGGAACTACACTGACGCTACTTGACTCTGGTTTCTACGACAGTTTTGGCGCGGCGGTGGAAGAGTCCGTAACCGGGGCCAAGCGTGTGAGTGATCCAAAAGGGCTTTTGTCACATTGTTTCAAGTCAGGGAACGCGGAGATAGGTTTGCCGGAGATAACTATGCATTTCACCGGCGCTGACGTGAAGCTGAGTCCTCTCAACGCGTTTGTGAAAGTGAGTGAAGATATGGTTTGCATGAGTATGATTCCGACCACTGAGGTTGCTATCTATGGGAACTTTGCTCAGATGGATTTTTTGGTTGGGTATGACTTGGAGACTAGAAGGGTGTCGTTTCAACGTATGGACTGCTCTGCAGATTTGTGAAACGGCTGCGAGCTTGACTTTAATAGTATCCATAATTAGTAATACCATATGTGGCCTATGTTATGGAGATATAAATTCATAATAAAAGTTTTTAAATAAATGTGACACCATTCTCTATATTTTCTATTTGATGGTTTGAGACTGAACGTAGCTCCAAAGTGAAACTTAGAAAATATATAAAACAAATAAAAATTAGAAAATGATTCAATAGCCTTCTAGTAAATATATTACAATTTACAATTGATATACATTTTATTTCATATTCAGAAAAATGATATCCATAATTACTAATACTATATGGCGACTATGTTATGGAGATATAAATTATAATCAAAGTTGTAAATAAATGTGACAATATTCTCTATTGTTTATGATTGAAACTAGCTCCAAAGTACCAAGGAAAATATAGGAACTTATTCAGATCCTTCTTATAAAAAGATTACAGTGTTCAATTCAAAAAAAAAAAAAGATTACAGTGTTTCTATCATGTAAAATTTAGTTTCATATTCAGAAAATTCAATCCATAATTACTAATTTTATATGGTGTCTATGTTATGGAGATATATAAAAACACAATCCAAGTTTTAAATAAATGTGACACCATTCTCTATAGTTTCCCTTTGATAGTTTCTGACTGAAAGTAGATCAAAATTACGTGGAAAATACAGAAATTTATTCAGATCTTTCTTATAAAAATATTACAGTATTTCTACAATGAACATATACATTTTAGTTTCACATTCAGATCAATTGAAAGGGTTTAACCAATACAAGAAAGATCATAAAAAAGCCAAAAAAAAAAAACAAAAAGAGAAACTGAAAAATGAATGGCTTGAACCTTGTGGATATAAAAACAGAAATCGAAAGACGTGTGAATGGGATCAATCAGAACTGGAATCGTAGAAGTCGCTAGGGCAAGGAGTCATAACTTCAGACTCAAGTAACTGAACAACTCTGAGCATTGTTGGCCGCTCGTCTGGACTTGAAGACACACACTTTGTTGCTATTGATATAAGAGCATCAAGGCTCCCTGTCTCTACTCCTTCACAGCTTCTATCAACAATCTCTCGTGCACGTTTTTCGCTGATTAAGAAGTTTAGCTGCAAGATTTTATGAAAGCAAATTAAATCTTTTAAGTAGACAAAACATTGTTTATTACCAAAGCTGGACCACACTATCCTTATTCCTTACCCAACCAACAACGTTGTAGCCTTTCTCGATGAAGGAGGTATCCGTGGGAATTTTACCACTCAAGACTTCAAGAACCAAAACTCCGAAACTGTAAACATCTGTTTTCTCTGTCGCTCTACCGCTTTGCATATACTCTGCAACCATCACTCATGATAGGTTACATGACAGAGAGTAACAATAAAAAGCATTATTGTTATTACTAGTGCAATTACCTGGAGCCAAGTAACCGAATGTGCCTGCAACAATGGTTGTAATATGAGATTCTTCGTCCTCTAGCAACTTGGCAAGTCCAAAGTCTGATACACGAGCCTCAAGATTTCCATCGAGTAAAATGTTGCTTGATTTTATATCACGGTGTATAATCCTAGGAGAACAATCATGATGCAAGTACGCTAACCCTTTTGCTGCTCCTACTATAATATTTACACGTGAATCCCAATCCAGTTGGTCGCCTCTCTCTGACATCCAAAGATTTCACTCAGTAGAATCATAATTATCGGTTAGGGAAAGCGTTCAAGAGATGATGAGGATTTTTACCATGAAGAGCTTGATCAAGGCTACCACCAGGAAGGTAATCATACAGAAGAAGCTTTGATGTGGGTGAGTTGCAGTATCCTCGCAGATTCACAAGGTAACGATGTTTGATGCTTCCTAGAATCTCAAGCTCCCTTTCGAAAAACCTATCAAACCCTTCGTTTAACTTTACAATCCTTTTCAGCGCAAAAACATTGCCATCTTCCATGTCCAATTTGTACACTGTTCCAAAACCTCCACACCCTATTATATGCTCTTCGTTAAGAGCTTCTAGTTTCTTGATAATGTCTTTAGAAGCATAGGGCAAGTCTCCATGGAACATCACGATAGACGCACCTGGATAAAAATAAAACCGTCTCTCATGGTGTCTACTTCAGAGTCAAATATAACATAGTTCCAAAACAAAGAGTCAGCATGGTCACCTCCACCGACAGCTATCGCAAGGCTTTTACTCTCAACAGTACCAAGCTTCTTATAGAGAAAGCATCCCCAGAAACACATGAGCGCCACTAGGAGCAGCCCACCCACAGTAGCTGATGCACTTATAAGCAGCTTACCCGTCTTACCTTCTTGGAATATGCATGGGAGAGACCAAAAAGCAAACTCTTGTCACAATAAGCTATAACCCATATAACCTGACCAGCAAATTGATAAAGGCAGAGCTGGTGTTACCTGGTGTAGACCCAGAACCAGTAGAAAAGTTTCCACTGTCATCTTGGCACACCACATCAATTTGCTTTCCACATAACTTAAGATTCCCGATGAAGCTGCAAAGAGTAATGCATCAGCTCAACAATCCGTTACTTACAGCTACGCAATAATGCAAAGCTTTGTGTACAGTCACAAAATATAAATGTTTTGCTAAATCAAGATTAGAGAGATTTCTCCATCTTTATTACCAAAAATCTGGTTGGAGAAAGAGGTAAAGATGAAGTATACTTACGAATCCTTCGAAAACTGGGAGATTACGCCATCAGAAAGTATTTTCCCCACCAAAAAATTGTTTGAGACATTGCTTTAAAAGAAGAATAAACTAGTTAGCAACAACGACACTCGAAAATACACTCATTGCTGCAAAACAAAATAAACAAGTAAGCGAGTAGGCACTCACAAATTAGTAAGCTTGTCCAACTGCCCAAGTGAAACAGGGATAGCTCCTACGAGACCGTTGTTTGAGATGTCCCTTTATAAAAAGAGATAAAAAGTTTAGTAGTTTAGAAGAATTCAAATAATATGTCCATTTGATCTGAGTGAAGCATAAACTCAAGACTCATTATCATATTCCAGACATTTTCACTCATCAAATGTTCACGATATATATGTTGGGAATTAACTATGTTACTACCAGATTCTCAACACTAAGAATACAATGATGCTGTCAATATCCCTGCACGTTTTAGGTTTACCACAACTAGAAGAAGGAGTACTTTCAAAAATATTATGTTGTTACTGCATGGAAGGTGAGAAGAGCATCTTGTGGTTCAGTAATATGATTATAGAAGATACTAAATGGTGAAAGTAGCTAATGGAACAACAAATAACAAATCCTCCAGAGAACACGAAAACAAATTTGTACAGAAGAACACGGAGAAAGACTGCTTACAGATTTTTAAGCCCGGACAGGTTTCCCAACTCACTTGGGATTGGCCCAGTGAGGTAATTATTCTGCAAGTATCTGCAAGTACACAATTTCAGAGGATTTTGTAAGCCAGCTAAACTTTAAACTGACAAACCCCTTTGGTTTATCATCATTCACAAAACATAACCTGTTTTTTTTTGTCAGGAAAATTCTATAAATTTTAGCATTAAGTATTTTAAGAAAGAACTTACACTCCCTCCAATGCTGTGCAATTCCCCAATGCTGCAGGTATTGAGCCATATAAATTATTGTTGTGAAGCATTCTGCGATACCAAGGGAATACAGAAACGTTATGCCGGAATGGATACTCTAATAAGCAATCAAAATTCAATAAGGTTAGTACATACAAAAGCCTCAACTGATCCAACTTTCCAAGCTCAGGGGGTAAAGGTCCACTTAATTTGTGATGAGTAAGACTCCTGCGCACAAGAAACTTTATCAGATATTGAAGAAGAAAGAGGTTAAACCAAAAAATTCACAAGCTTACAAAGCTGTAACTCTTTTTGTTTTAGCATCACAGGTCACTCCTTTCCAGTTACACGGATCAGGATCCTCTGACCTCCACTGACGTATGGCACCATCAGAACTAGAAATTCCACTTCTAAAGCTTAGAAGCGCCTCACCTAGAGAACGAAAGGAACAAAAAGGAATGAATCTCGACAGCGGATTGGTGGCGCAGTAAATGGTCAAACACAAAATATGGAAGTAAACATATCACTGTACCATCAGGACTAATCGCTTCATTTTCATTTGTCAGTGCACAAAGCAGTGATATCAAAAGAATCCATGACCAGCAGCGCTTCATCAGCAGAAGCATAATATAATTACTATCAGTCATCTGAAAGAACAGACTCCAGAATGTTTCCCTCCTAGCATATTTTCAGCTGCTTGGTAACGCTCTGTCTTATCTTCAAGAAACAAAAAGAAGCACCTGGAGATAAAGAAACATCTATCATTACATTATATAACAAGAATAGCTATATAATTTGTACGAAACTACACTGAACTATATAAAGCATCCAGATTTCGGAATCATCCACTGACATCCTCTCTCACAACAACAACTTATAAATGGACCAAAACCAAACTACAAAAAAATCTCTATTACAATAACACCTTATACCTAAACCTAAACCAAACGACAAAATCTTCACTTGGAATAACACCTTATACACAAACATAAACCAAACTAAAAAATCCTCTCTTACAGTAACACCTTATACATAAATCAATTAAAACTACAAAATCATCTCTTACAATAACACATTACACATAAAACAAACTACAAAATTCTCTATTACATAACAAGCTTCCTACAACATAAAGACACAAACTTTCCATGCTCTCTCATTCACATTTACTAAACGCAAAACAGTAAGGTTTCCCAAAACGGATCAAACCCACCTCACATTCACAATTTCCAAAATTAGAAACCGAAATTGAAATCCACTCCCGATAAAGCCAAACTCCCTCGGGCAATTATTGCAGTCTCACCACAAACAGAACTGAAGAGTCAAACTGTACAGTAATCTCGAAACGAACTCGAAATCGCTTCGTTGATTAATCAAACCCAAAATCCGCACTTCCACCCCCAAATCGGAATATGCACGAACCTCGAATTGGATCCGAGAAGAGGAAGACAGAGGAAGAAGACGATATTTTGAGCTGTAAAAAGGTGTGGTTTAGGAGAGAGAGTGATGAGAGAGAGTGATCAGTAAACCAAAAATTGTTTGGAGAGGGAATCGGCGGATTTACAACCAATGAGAGAGGCGAAGTGTAGCTCGCACGTGTTGACCAGGACTTCCCGCACGTGTCGACCGACGATTTCTTTCGCTAAATCAAAAACCCAGGATTATTACAGACTGGCTACAGCTTTTGCTGGGTCCGGTATGTATCAATATGGGCCTGTGAAAACCATCATAAAAGATTAACCGGTTTACCTAACAACTATCAAACCAGCAACCGGTTTAGCTCACATTTTCAATTTGATTTTTTTAACAAGGATTTTTCGACCTTTTAGTTATTTTTAATTTAAATTATTACATGAAACAATGTGATATTAATAATCTACTAAGACATAATTATAGTTAAAAAAATAATCTAATAACCGATAAATTAAAATTGATATTCTTAAATATGTTTTAAAATAAATGAACTATTTTTATGATAAAGGGTTTAACTAAATGAACTAATATATACAATAGAATAAATAAATTAATTTTACCTTAATATACAATTTATAAATATAGTTAGTTTTTGGCATTGATAGATTAACCATTTATATTTACATGTTTTCTTTAACATTTTACATTTACATATATATAACATCTTTTATATTTATTTTTATAGTTTAAATATACATTTAAGATGAATATAAAAGGCATTTAATTTTTAAAACAAATAAGATATATATATATATATACACATAAACTGAAAGGATTATATAATTATTTGTCATTTTATATAGTAAACTATTTTTGTAACTTTATTAAAAACAACAAATTAATTTTAGTTAAAAATAACTTTAAATATTTTAATTGTTTATTAAAATGTAACATATTCTTTGTTAGTTTATTAAAAACGACTAGAAATGTCAGTTATGATTGAAATCCAAATTGGAATTCACCCACTCTATAAATATTACCGGGTTTAGATTTAGTTACATAACTCCAAAAGTTAAGTTTTGTAAGCTAAGCTATTTAAACTATAAACATTTTGAGTTTAAACTTTGTTTGGGTTAAGTTGATCCTGAATACTCGAAACTTTATGTTTTAGTTTATATAAGTATACTTTTCTGATAAAAGCTATTCTTAATCCAAAAATAAAACTAGAACAATTGATATATTGTTCTAATATTTTTAATCCAAACACTAATAAATTAAATGAGGTTCCATTCCACAAGACCTATGGCAGTGGCGGAGCCAACCACAAAATTTAAGGGGGTCAATATGAGCAAATCTATTGATCAGGTTAATTTTAAGTAAATATTACAGGGGTCAATGTACTGATTTTATAAAATTTCTCTAGTTTTCTAAGTAAAAGTACATGTAATTTTTTTGTAGTGAAAATTCATAGGGTCAACTGATCCCCCTCCCTAAGCACTTCCTCCGCCACTAACCTATGGTGCACTAGTTATGCAGAGGTTCGAAAGACGTGTTTCTAATTTTGCGATCACCACATGATATTGTTTGTGCTTTGGCTTCACTCAAATAGTATCACGGGTCACTTTCCTATATATCACTTATCCTTCTATTATTCAAATTTAAACACATATAATTCGGCATTTTGACCACTGGAAACACATGCCTTCACATGTTCTGTGCTCGCCCAAGCAATAAATCCTTGTAAAACCAGCTTGATTTGGTTCTTTCTAATATGGACAACCCATTTCAAAGGATTTTATTAATTTGGTTCACCCGAAAAACCTGAAATGTGCAATGCGGTTGTTGTTGTGTTCGACGACCCAATCTGAGATACGATAGATGTAATTTTAATCGACGATGGAAATGAAGGTTTGATCTGATCCATAAGAAACAAAATGATATGAGAATTATGGAAATATGAAAATCGATTTGGAAGAGAGACCGATTCACCATTAAACATGAGTGAGGATTAATTGCATAGCTTGAACTAAGGAAATCATCAATTTAATTGATCACATTCAACTGAATTGACAACACAAAAAAAGCATGAAGCACTATGATATATAAAATAGAATTACTTCTGAATCTGATGCATTTTTTCTGCTAAAATAAATGGATAATCAAAGTCAAGAGCAATGAAGAATGACGAATGTGAATAAACTAAGATTAGTGTTACCAAAAAAGAAGGGAATGGTTTCTAGAATTTAAATCACTTACTTATTAGGATATTATACAGAACTGAGATGACTTCATTACTTATTTATACTATGAAGAATCGGGGATTATGAAATCGATGTTGGAGAGGGAACATCGAAGTCTACGTAGTGAGTTTAGTGGCCGGAGGAGGTTAATGTAGTAGCTTTAAGGCTTTCATCAATTAGAATCAGTAACCTTGGGCAGAGGAAAACTCATCCAGTGCAGCAAAATAAGGCTATCGAGTAAGCCTGTTCAATATGGTAAAACCGAACAGAACCGAAATAGATAATATGGTTTAGATTTGGTATATACCATATAAACCGAATGGATATGATTTTACAAAAATCGTAGGATTTGGATATGGTTAGGTTTATAACCAACAAAACCGATCAAGCAAAAACATATAAAATTATAAATGTATATATAATATAACGTCACATGATAATCTTTTTGTTATAGAAGTTAGGTTTATTTTTGTTAATAGTTAAATACCATATAAATAATTACCATATTTTCTACACTAGTAAAAAGCTCTAAGTTGAACAACGCATAAACTATAATTAATCACGCAGCCACCGAGTCTTCTTCTTAGACTCTTCTTTTACTGTTTTATCTTCCTTTCATTGCCATTAACGAAATTGAAGGTGTGTTTTTAATAAAACAATTTTACTTTTCTTCAACTTTTATCTAGTTTCAGTTTGAGTTTTCATGCTTTAATAAATTATAAAATTATATAGCAGCATTAGATTTCTTTGAAAAAACAGAGGAGAACAAGAAGAACAAACCAAGTTCAAAAGAATTTGTTGGCTTCATGTTTTGTTTGTTTCTCTTATTCATAATTAAGTTAGAAACTCACTGTTTCTTATACTTATTGTAGATGGGAGATTCTATAGCCAATAAAACTCAATCTGCATGACAAAAAAGGAAGCAACCAACACAACCTTCTACCAATGCTACTAATGAGCCGTTGACAAAACCAACTCGTTCTGATGCTTGGAAACACTTTACCAAATCTAAAGATGATCCAGAAAAGGTTAGATGTAACCACTGCCCTTCAGTCCTTAAGTATAAATCAAAGTCTGGTACTAGTGTTTTGTGGACTCATCACAATGCATGCAAAGGCTACAAACCTACTACTGCTGCTTCTGACTCTCAAACAACGTTGGTTAAAAGTAGTGAATCTGGTCAGCTGGTGTCAGTTGGATTTGATCAAAATGCTTGCCGAAAAGCAACTACTTGGATGATTGTTTTGGATGAGTTACCATTTGCATTTGTGGAACGTCCAGAATTTGTTCAATTTTGTGAGGTTGCTGTCCCTAAATTTGAGATTCCTTCACGGTCTACAATCACTAGGGATGTAGTCAAAATGTACATGGAAGAAAAAGCATTTCTAAAGAGCTTGTTCAGTAAGAATAAGCAAAGATTGTGCTTGACTACAGACTTGTGGACTACATCTACTACTAGTATAAGTTATATGGTTATCACGTCTCACTTTATCAATGAGAACTGGTGTTTAAAAAGAAAAATCATAAGTTTTAAACCTGTTCCTGATCATAAGGGAGAGACTATTGCAGAGAGGCTTAAGAGTTGTATGATAGAATGGGGAATAGAAGAAGATTTTTACTATCACTGTTGACAATGCTTATAGCAATGACAATGCTATTAGACACTTCAAGGAAAAGCTGAAGTATACGAGCACTGTTGCTTTAATATTAGGAGGAGAGTTCACTACAAGAAAAATGGGCTTTGATAGCGGTGAAGGATAACGTTTTTTGTCTTTCTGCTATGGTTGACATACGAGTTAGTTTTAGATAGCGTTTGTATATTCAGAAACGCTATGATAGAATTGTATATTTAAAAACGCTATGATAGCGTATTTCTAATAGCACATTATTAAAAACGCTATCTTTAACTTTTTAAATCTCTAAACCCTAAACAAGTTTTTAAACCCTAAACTTTAAACATAACTTCAAAATCTAAATATTTTAATATCAATTCTTAAACTTAACATCAAATATTAAATATAAACTCAAACACTATATCTTTTTCAATAATTAATCTTAAATCATAATACCCTAAACCTTTAACCCTCAAACCCTATACTCAAACCTTATTCTAAACTCATAACTTTAAATCTAAAATCTAAACTGAATATAAAATCAAACTTAAATTAAATTCTTCAAATAAATTCAAATTTATTTTTGAATTTTAACTTAAAATCATAACCATGAACTCTAAACCTTATATACTCAAATCTTATCTATCATAATAAAACTCAAACCTTCAATTTACACATTTAATTATTAAACCGAATCATAATTACAAATCTAATATTCTCATAGTTAAACACCAAACTTTGAGCATACATTTTT
>CAKOAT010448487.1:0-26185 GCA_932364175.1 Eruca vesicaria subsp. sativa | reverse complement strand
TGGTTGGTTTATTATTTAATTAGATTTTTTTTTTTGTATTTTTGTAAACCAATTTAACTATAGATAAATTTAAATAATAAAGAAAATTTGATTCCATGTATAATTTTAAATTTTAATTACGTTTTTATTTTTAAATAATTAACTAAAAATTAATTCTAAAATAAATAAATTTTAATGTAAATAATAACAAAAAAATCATGCTATTAAAGACTCTTTAATTGCATACAAAAAACGCTATAATATATGACAATAAAATAGCAGTGCAAAAAACCGCTATCTAAAGTGCTTGACCTATTATGACGTGCGATGATACAGCGCTTCATAAACCGCTATCGTATTGATAGATAGCGTTTTTCGTCCGCTAATAAAAGCCATTTTTCTTGTAGTGGTTTATGCATGTTTGTTGTTGTGCTCATATTTTAAACCTGATTGTAAGTGATGGTTTAGATGAAATCAGTAGCAGTGTGGATGCTATTAGGAATGCAGTGAAATATTTAAGGCCATCTGATCATCGGTTTCTATCCTTTCAAATGCTGTTACGAATAGGCAGGAATGTTACAAGAGGGTGCCTGGTTTTGGATTGATCTACAAGGTGAAATTCTACTTACCTCATGTTAGAAGCAGCTCTCAAATTCAAGTCAACATTTGATTTAATGGCCAACGAAGACAGACCCTATAATGCTTATTTTCTTGAGTGGGAGAATAAGAAAAAAAGGGATAGACCACCGCTAGATGAAGATTGGAATAAAGCTAGTTGTCTGAAAAAATTCTTGGAGCTCTTTTATGAGTCAACATTGGCCTTTTCTGCAGTTAAAACAGTGACCTATAGTTCTTGTTATGATGAAATTTGCAGCATCGAGGCATCGTTGATCGAATTGAGTAATGATTACGATCCCAAAGTGAGAGATATGGCATCTCCAATGCGAGAGAAGTTTGACAAATATTTGGGACGGTTTGGAAAACATGAACCCAATACTGATTGTTGCTAGTGTCTTTGATCCACACAGTAATATGGTGTTTCTTACCATATGCTTTGAAAGTATGTACGGCAAAAATAGTTCAACTTCTATTGAAATGAAGGAAAAAGTCATGAGTCTTTTACGTAAGTTGTTTGATGCATATAAGGAATCTCAGAGCAGGAACATGAATATGTCAAATGAAAGTGAAGATGGACAGGCTGCTGGTTTGGTTAATAATACAACGTTTGGTGGATCTTCATCTAATAACACTCGTCGTCGTTCCACAATGTTTTCTAGGATTTATCAACAAATGCAGTCTGCAAACCAGTGTGTTGAATCATCTAATGAGTTAAGCATATACTTGATGGAAAAGGTTGAAGTAGAATAAGCTAATAATCTGGGTACAAGATATGACATTCTATCATGGTGGAGAGATAATAGTGTGAAATTTCCTATCATGTCTGAAATAGAAAAGGACGTTCTTGCAATCCATGTTTCCACTGTTTCATCTGAATCTGCTTTCAGTACTGCCAGTCGAATCTTAGACCCGTATAGGATTTCTCTTTCCCCTCCTATGGTTGAAGCCTTGATCCTGACACAAAATTGGATCCAAACTGCAGTTTTGTTTGATAAACAAAAGAGCATCGAAGAGATGTTTCAGGAACATGAATTCATGGACTCTCTAGTATAAGGTAATTCCTATTTAGTTTGTCATTGATTAATTATATTTACAAGAAAGAACTCAATCTGATCGATGTTATTCACAATTTTTTTCTTATGAACAGTGTTTCGTGTTCAGTCGGAGGAAGCATGACTTTTAGGGACACCAACAACAAGAGAGTGGAAAACTTTGAGCTTTTGTTTTTTGTTTTGGTTCTAGACTTCTAGATTAGTTATTTAATTTGATATTATTAATGTTTCTATTTATTTTGTTCTTTCTGGTATTCTATTATTTATAAACATCATACATCTGGCACTTTTTGAATAAATTATTGTGACTTTAAAATTCATATAATATAAAACCAAATCAAATAATATTTTTATGGTATAAAAACCAAAAACCGGTAGTATAAAAACCGAACCAAACCAGATTAAATATGGTTCTAATATGGTAACTAATTTTTATAAACCGAAATACCGAAAAACCGAAAAAACCGAACCAAAACCGAACCGATATCCGGATTGAACATGCCTACTATCGAGAAGACGAGACTTGGAGAGTAGAGGTATGCCCTGAATAAGTTACATTTAAAGTATCGTACAATTTTAATCTTGTCAACAAAGAAGAACTTAAAAATAAGTTGAAATGGCACAATTCCCCCCCCCCCTCTTCTTGATGAGGTGGATGATTGTGGAGAGAGGCAACTTAACATTATTATATAAGATATATATAGTAAATGATCTCTTCTTTCTGTTTTATGATTTTTCATTTTATTCTTGAAATTTATTTAGTTTTACTATGGATTGGTTCTAAATTAGTGTATGTGGATAGAAGGACTGATTTCAAAATTTTGGTTGAATTGTTTATAGATTTGAAATATCAAACACGACACACTATAATCTACTTATTATTAAAGGAGAAACAATTATAATAATAAACCTTGCTTTTGTAATTTAATAATAGTTTTGCCGTTATGGCTGATATGGCAACAACATCTTCTTAGTCATCATTTAATAGATCTTTACTTACTAGAAAATTTACAATATTTTCCATTTATGATCATTATAAGATATAACATAAGACATGAAAATAACCAGATCGTAAAAAAAACAATAACCTGATTCCAATAGCAAAACATTTTCTAAATGGTTTAGAAGCATCCCAAATTAATTCAGAATAAATTATTTCAATAGTAAATTTCCTCACAATCAAGATCACTCAACGGCGGAGACGAGACGACGAAGATGGAGACCCACATCACCGTCCGATCTGGTCCGTATATGGGTTCTACTTTTCCTTTCTCGAAGAAACAATTTTAGGGTTTTTTTCTCATACAAAAAATCTTCCCCATTTTGATATTGATTCTCGCTGTCATAAACATTAATCTATGTTTACGAGATTGTTAATCACTTGGTAAGTCTTTTTCTTTCTATCTAAGAATCAAGATCTTCCATACTTTTTGTTATGTTCAAACTATTGAATCGATTCGGGAAAGTATTGAATTGCTTATGAATAATTATCTCTACGATGATTGTCTGCAGAAGGCATTGTGTCAGAAAGATGGGATTGTGCTGATCTGTCTGCAAGTGTATGAACTTTGGATGTGTTTTGCCAAAAGCATAAATTTTGAATCCATTTGATCGAATTATGTATTTGTTTGCGTTTGTGGGTAAAAGAGCCACCTTCTCTATAAAAAGAGATGGACCATGACTTGGTAGCAGCAGTTACTAAAACTTCGAAAATTAATTCTGTGGAGCTCATAATATCTCAAGACTTGGTAGCAGTAGTGAATCTTGGAGGTGTATCTTTGTCTTGTGGATATACTCATCAGCGATGTATTGGATCTAGCGAGATTGGATCAGCGATGATTCCCAAAATATCTTAACCTAAACTACAAATACCAAAACCCGAACGTGTATCATATAATTATTTAGTCTAATTAATTTGGTTTGTTTGTAATATAATTTAAAATTGTATGACAAAACACTTTTTGGCTAAAAAGAGAAATTTATATTAATTTATCTTTGAAACAAAATAAAGTTAGATCCATTTTTTTGTAGAAATATCAAACACAACACATTATTGTATAGTGAATTATTCTAGATGTGTAGTTATAAATCCAAATTAATTCCAGGTCTGACCGGCCGAAATCCAATATTTACGAGTTTTTGGGCTTGAGGAACTTTATATTGATTCTGAATATTGATTGTGGCATTATTCAAAAAGTTGTATATAAAGAAACTTATAGTAAATGTGAATATAATTGACAATAGTCATGACTCTATCAACGAATCGTCAGTTTGATAATTGAGATGCATGATCTTTTAAAGAATCATAAGTTTTGTGTAAGACAATTAACCGGTTTAGTTTCAGTGTTTTAAATAAAACACTAGACCTTTGACCCGTGCGACCGCACGGGTATGAATTTTGTTTTATAATTTTTATATTAGATGGTTTTTTTTTGTAAAAATTAATTGTATTACATTAAGTTTTTTTTTGTGTGTTAACAATTTATTGTACCAAAAATATTGGGTATCATACGAACAAATCTAACATGTAGACGATATATTGAAAATATTTTTCAGTTAAAGATACATCAAATCTTGAAAAGTAAGAGTTAATATGGTATACAAAAAAATGATAAATTAGTTATAACATTTCAAAGAAAAAGCCTGATGTTCAAATTATATAAATTTTTTAATATATAAACCATTTGGATTGAAATTTTTAAAATAAAAAATGAAGTATCAATTAAATGGTTACAAATTACTTATGTGTTTAATTTTCACAGAAGAATACCAAAAATTTTGTTGTTTGATCCGTGCAAGTGTTTGTTTTTATATATTTTATAAGTGATAATATATATTTTTAAATTTACCCGTTTAAATAATTGTTTAAAACGACATTTTAAACACACAATTTTATAGTTTATATTGAGTAATTTTATTTTATCTTATAAACTATCATCGTGTCATACTTATTTTAAAAATATGACCCGTATATCTGCAAAACTGTTTTTTTATTTATTTTTATGGATCAAAATTTTATGATAATGTATAACTAAATTATTGTATCTACTATTTAAAATATATGGTCCTATATATTTCTACTTTTTTAACTTTTATTATACTGAATTTACCTGGAACTATTATTAATATAAAAATATACATAACATAATATGTTTATATTAATCTATGTATTATATATTATATAAATGTTTCTTTTTGTGACTTTTATTTTAGTTATTACTTATAAATAATAAAAATATAATTATATATCTTTGAAAACAATATTGTTCATTAACTATTTAAAGATATGTAGATAATTAATAAGAACAAAAAAATCCTAAAAGGTAGGTTAATTAATATTGTACTGATAATTACGAAAGGTATATATGAAAATAGTTATTTTCATTAATTATTGTTGCCATAATTTTTTTTTAGTTAAAATTTGATTTTGGAAATGCATTAATTAAAGTGAAAAGATAAAGAATCGTATAAGGTAGGGTCATTAATAATTTCAGTGGCATGTTTTTGTAAATAAAATTGAAAACTAAGGAGTATTTTATATGCATACTTCTCTATTAATAATATAGATGGCATAAAGTTGTAATTTTTATGGAAAACTAAGGGGTATATACTATTTGTACTTTCCCTTTAATAGTTTAGATAGTAACCAAAACTATGTTATATAGGTAATATGTTGATATCAGCAATATTTT
Organism: Eruca vesicaria subsp. sativa; assembly: GCA_932364175.1. NCBI lineage: Eukaryota > Viridiplantae > Streptophyta > Magnoliopsida > Brassicales > Brassicaceae > Eruca > Eruca vesicaria. The sequence continues at coordinate 20,844 of CAKOAT010448487.1, read as the reverse complement.
ATCATTAATGATTGTGTAAGTTTGTTATTTAAAGTTGATTTCTAAGATAGATTTCCTTCGAACAATGCTAAGGAATGACATTTATAATTCGAAGTTGGTTGTGACGAACTGGTTTAGTAAATTGATTTAATAATCATCTTATTATGTTGATGTTTAATTGTATATTTTAATATATAAAAAATGGTTTAATATTTTAAGTGGATGTCGATTGTTATTAAAGAAATAAACCAGCTATACATTTATTTGTCTGAAAGTTAATTTAATTAAATAGAAACATGTTAGATGTTTTATTATTAAGACAATGACATCAGATGATAATTATTAAGGAAAATTCATGGTGAAGTACAAAATGAACTACTCTTTTAATAGATTAGATTATAAGTCATGAATTTTAGGTTTGATCATTTGGCTTTTTACAGGAACTATGTAACTTTGTGAAAACTTTTATAACCCAAACCCGATCTGAAATATCCTAACCTAAACTATAAACTAGATTTTGACCCGCGCAACCGCGCGGGTGTTTGTTTTTGTATAGTTAGTTATATAAACATTTTGCTTTCACTTGTAAATTGGTATATATTATAGTAATCATTTATTTACGATATGTATAGTAAATGTTTTTCAAACATAATAATATTATATAATACATGTTTTAATCAAATAGATTGTTTGAAATTTTCTATATTATACATGTTTTTCAAACATGTGTTTGTTTCTTCTTTAATATTTTATTGTTTGTTAAATTAGTATTTCATTTTTAGATAAAGTAATATAAATAGAGCTTGATTAAATATTAGTATACTTTAATTTGCAAAGATAATATAAATTTCGAAGAAATTTTTGCTAAAAACTAAACTTATAGCTTCATAAATTAATATTATAAAGAATTTTATTAAAAAGAATATTTTAAAAAAAAAATTTTTTAAAAGAATATAATTTTAAAAATTTACATCAAAATAAATTTATCTAGTGTATATAGCGTGTAAATTTTGTTAGGGTATATAAATATTTCATATTACGAATTTGTGATTTTGTTAATATATTAATTGTGGATGCATTTAACTATTATTGACATATTTATTTATAAATAATAGAAGATTCCTAAACTTATAGCTATTGACATATTTTGCGTGACTAAGTTGGAAGGTGTGGGGTGATTTACCAAAACCAAATTGTTAAGTGTATCTTTGTTATTATAGATATGATTTTTCCTAAGATATAATAATGATAAAGATTATTAGAGAGTTAATGTAACATGACTTTCTAGTAATAGTCCATTTTAAAAAAAAAATCACACATGAATTCAAGTCATGACTTCTGTTTTAATATATAAGATACAAAGGGGTATCTGAACTTCCGTCCCTAATATAATTTAAATCGTATGAAATGGAGAAATTTAAATTAATTTTTCTGGCCAAATCCAATATTTAAGAGTTTTGGGCTTGAGCAGCCCGATTGACACCGCCTAAGTGTAGCCCTAGTAGTTTGAAAATGCCGATCTTAACAAAACGCTCGTTAAGACGATTTCAAAAAATAGCGCGTGAATACACATCCAATAGCAAGTCGCGTGAAATGTTCTAGAAAAAAATCACACCACCGATTTAAACGTAGAAACCAAAATTCCTCCACTCTCTCTCTCTCTCTCTCTGATTACGCTCCACCCTTCTCTCTCTCTCTCCTTTTTGTCCTTTCTCTCTCTTGCCGGCCATAAAAAAATTTGAAAAGAGAGAGAAAAAAAAAAGCTGAGATAGACCACACGAAGAAGGCTCCGTATAACACAGATCGAGAAGATCGGAGGGATTGATTTGTGAAAAATGGCGGAGGGGGAAGAGAAGCTATTGAAGGAAGCGAAGAAACTTCCATGGGAGGATCGCCTCGCTCACAAGAACTGGAAGGTTCGAAACGAAGCCAACGTAGACTTAGCTTCCGTCTGCGATTCCATCACCGATCCCAAGGACCCTCGCCTCCGCGAATTCGGTTAGTTTTTCGGTTTGTTAGGGTTTTCAAATTTGCAGGCTCAGATCTGAATTGGATCTGGTTTGAATTTGGTCGATTGTTGTTGTTTTTGCAGGTCATTTGTTTAGGAAGACGGTGGCGGATTCCAATGCGCCGGTGCAAGAGAAGGCGTTGGATGCATTGATTGCGTTTTTGAAGGCAGCTGATGCCGACGTTAGCAGGTATGGTGGTGGTGTTGTTGAGTTTTAATGCTCTTTGTAGAGAGAATAGTTGTGTTTTGCATGTGAGTTTTTAGCTTGTTTCCTTGTTTTTTGAAGGTATGGGAAGGAAGTTTGCGATGCTATTGCGGCGAAATGTCTCACGGGTCGTCCCAAGACTGTGCAGAAGGCGCAGGAGGCTTTCTTGCTTTGGGTGGAATTAGAAGCTGTTGATGCTTTTCTGGTATGCCCCTTTTATTCTACGTTCTTTGCAACTCTGTAAGGTCTATGTAGATAGATAGGTTCACACCTTTTAGTCATAGCGTTGCTTGCTAGATTGGTGACATAGAAATGAAGGTGCTGAATAATTTAGAGCGCAACGGAGTGATGTAGAATGTAGCATGTGGTTCTGTTGCCCAGTTCTGTGTTATGGTAGGTTTCTAGTGTGCAGAATAGGAAAAGAGCATTTTAAATAACCATGGTTTACATTTTGTCTTGAGTATTCTGTATATGGGGTCAAGAAACGGAGTCTCTGTGGTCTGTTCTAGTAATCAACCTTTCCAGTTTTGAGTTTGTTGTTACTGCGTCTTGATCTGATAGGGTTATTTCTGCCACAATCATAGTTTTTTTTTCTGGAGAAAGAAATCTAAAGACATTCTTAGCTGTTGTTCGAAGATGTCTAATTGGTATTTGGTAGTTGTGTTGTTTAAATTTTTTCATAAGAGGCAGCGTTTCAGTCATTTTGATTTTTTCATCTGTCAACAAGATAATAATTGGTATTTGGTAGTTATGTCGTGTCTAGGAGTACATCGTCTGTATACAAGTTGACAGGTTTGGCATGATTATAGGATACGTTGGAGAAAGCTATAAAGAATAAAGTCGCAAAGGCTGTGGTACCTGCAGTAGACGTTATGTTCCAAGCTCTCAGGTCTGTATTGAAGTCCTAGTTAGTTTTCTCCATTGGTTTTTTAATCTTTTGAAATAACGATTTCTTTTTATTATGTAGTGATTTTGGATCAAAGGTTATTCCACCCAAAAGGATTTTAAAGATGCTTCCGGAACTTTTCGACCATCAAGATCAGAATGTCCGTGCATCTGCCAAAGGGGTGACTCTGGAGCTATGCCGTTGGATTGGAAAAGACCCTGTAAAATCTATTTTGTTTGAGAAAATGAGGGATACAATGGTAAGATTTACGTTGTGATCAATATGTTTGCCGCTTAGCCATACCACCAAGATGATATGAATTGTGTTTCTTGTATAATAGATGGATGATAGATTGCAAATCAGAACCACGACTTAGAGTTATGCATGGAAATCTGTCGAATTAGTTATTTTACTCTCTTGTGCTCTTTAGAAGCGCTAATATTCATTTTTATTGTTATTATGTAAGAAAAAAGAGTTGGAGGCTGAGCTTGCCAATGTCTCAGTGGGTGCCAAGCCTTCTCGAAAGATAAGGTAACTAGCACATACTGAACAATTGTTTTATTCATTTTTCGGCCTAACTACCACATACCAGATCCATTTAAACCTTTATGCAGCGTATGATTTGTGAATATTTTCTATTTGCTTTGGCAAGTTTCTGAATAACTAAATATATAGTTATAATTGAATTTCAAAAGTGAAAGACACGACTAGCATGATTTTGAAAAGCTGGAATAGATTATTTATGCATTTGGCTTTCAAGGTCTGAGCAAGACAAAGAGCCAGAAGCAGAAGCTAGTTCTGATGTGGTTGGTGATAGGCCCAGTGAAGAAACTGTGGCTGATGGTAAGTAGCTTGTGTTTCAATAACTTTTTTCTTCTTTAAGTAATGTTGAGAAGGCTGCTTACTCTGATTCTTCTTTATCGACCCATCACTATCAGCGCCTCAGGAAATAGATGAGTATGATCTTATGGATCCTGTGGATATCTTGACTCCTTTGGAAAAGTCTGTGTTCTGGAACGGAGTGGTGAGTTGTGGATTCTTAATGCCATATTGTCATATTTTATTCTTTATTTCTTGCGCTTGTCCTCTATTGAAAGAGGTTATTATTAGATACTACTTACTTCCCATTTTGATTGCATATGCTCGTGGGACTAACTACTTTTGCCTCACTTTTAGAAAGCTACAAAGTGGTCAGAGCGTAAGGAGGCTGTTGCAGAGCTAACAAAGCTTGCTTCGACAAAAAAGATTGCTCCTGGTGATTTTTCAGAAATTTGTAGGACCTTGAAGAAGGTAGATACTCCTGGGGATTATATGTTATAATCCTTTGCATGTTTCAGCTCAAAATGTTTTTCTGATTCCAGTTTTAGTGTGTAGTTGTTGCTGTTATATATTTATTACTGCTTACCTATATATGCTTGCGATTTGATAGTATTTGTAATTCATTCCAATTGTAGCTTATTACGGATGTGAACTTAGCCGTTGCTGTGGAAGCTATTCAAGCCATTGGAAATCTTGCACGTGGTTTAAGAACACATTTCTCCGCTAGTTCACGGTTCATGCTACCTGTTTTACTTGTGAGTCTTGTAGAATCGTATATCCAAATTATTATTACAGGAAGATACATTTAGTCTTTCGAGTTTATATATTCCAGCATTTTGATACAAAACTTAGTGACTTTTTGTTTTTTTTAACAGGAAAAACTGAAAGAGAAAAAGCCTACAGTCGCAGAGGCACTTACTCAAACGTTACAAGCAATGTACAAAGCTGGGTGTTTGAATCTTCTTGACATTTTAGAAGGCAAGAGAAATTTTTTTATCTTGGATTGTTTAATGAAGCTCTATGGATTTGCTTATAATTATTTTGTTCAGATATATTTATCATTATTCATACATTTTGCGACCGTTTTGTTTAAAAATCCAATTAAATTCGCTCTCTTTTGCAGATGTAAAGACGGCAGTGAAAAACAAAGTACCACTTGTTCGTTCTTTAACTTTAAACTGGCTGACATTCTGCCTTGAAACAAGTAACAAGGCTCTTATTCTAAAGGCGCACAAAGAATATGTACCTTTATGTATGGAGGTTAGTATTTTGTGCCTAGTGGCTCCTAAATTGACTTTTGAGTGAACAGAAGCATGGCAATGTTAGATAGTAGCAAAAAGTTGCTCAATCATGCAAGCATAGCTATGTGCAAAAGCTTAGCGTTAGTTGGTAAAAGGACAAATAATGCGTGAAAGGTTGCAGTACCATGAAAGGTTGCAGTACCATGATTATGGGTATTATCGGAGCTGAATGATCGCTGTTACCACTTCTACGTTGAAAAGTAATAAACTTTTCGAACCTATAACTTTTCTGAATGCTTGGAATTTGTAATAATGTAGTGTCTCAATGATGGAACTCCTGATGTGAGGGATGCATCATTTTCGGCTTTAGCTGCAATAGCGAAGGTACTTATTTATGTTGTGCTGAACAGAGACCTATTCTCTTTGTCGTATGTGGTACCTTAATGATGTTAACATGTTAAAATATGTGGATAAGTGACTCCTCTACTACACGTTTCCTATTTCTTATATGTTATGTATGTTTCGTTATGTCAGTCTGTAGGTATGAGACCGCTGGAAAGGTCGTTGGAAAAACTTGATGATGTTAGAAGAAAGAAACTTTCGGAAATGATTGCAAGTTCTGGTGGTGAATCAGCTGGTGCAAGCTCAGGTTTGTGGATTTCTACTCCACACAGCCGTTAAGCTGAACATCAAGTTTTATATGTGTTCTTTTCCCATTCTAATTAGATGTTGTTCTCATATAAAAGTGACAGTTCAATCTTCAGTTGGAAGCACGGCCATAGGGGTACGTTTCTATTTAGATCTCCAGTGTCACGTAGTAGTTAATTATAATTAGTTATATCGACTCTTTGCTACAAAATTTTATGCAGAACTCAGAAGCATCCTTTGTAAGGAAATCAGCAGCAAGCATGTTGAGCGGGAAAAGACCTGCTGTCTCTGCTGTGAGTTTCTTCTTAAAAAAATTGTTACTCTTGCAACTTGCAGTTTTTGGGGGTTTCAGCTACTTGCAGGCCTTTTATTTTCCTTAATTCCACCATGACTTGAAAGTTAATCCCTGGTTCACAACATAATGAAGAGGGGGTTGATGAGAGTTTTCTTTTGTCTATTTTATAGCCTGTGAGCAAGAAGGCTGGGACTGCCAAAACAGGTGGAAGCAAAAAAGATGGTGCTGTACGGAATGAAAGTTCAAAATCTGTTGAACTACCTGAAGATGTCGAGGTACATAGTAGTATCATTATAATTCATACTCTTGTTTACAAAACCTGTTATGTCTGTGACTGTCCTACTATCTACTTTTATCGTGTTAACATCTAATTCTTCTTTTTAATTGTTTAGCCTGCTGAGATGGGTCTTGAAGAGATTGAAAACAGATTAGGTTCTCTTGTAAAACCAGAGACTGTTTCTAAGTTAAAGAGCACTGTATGGAAAGAAAGACTTGAAGGTTTGTTGAAGGCCTAGATGATTCTTTTGTTCTCAAAGCGGTTTTTATGTCTTTTTAATTGGCAAGGTGCACCTTGGGATTGAAATCGACGAATTGATGAGAGATATGAACAAGAGGCTTAGAGAAACTCGTATTTTTTATCGATTTTTTTTTTTAAAGAATAGATAATTACAATATGCTTCCTATGATAACCGGGTTCATGAAAAAATTGATTTTTTTTTACTATCAAAATTCTTCCAATTGCAATACTCTCTTGTTTCGTTTTTCTTGAGTGGTTTCACTACACAGGACAATTCTGTTTTGCAATAGCACGTCTCAAAGAAGCTCTTTTTTTACAAAAACTGTTTGCTAGTTTAGTGATATTTTTTTGTTAATATTTCCGTGCAGCAACTTTGTCTTTGAAAGAAGAAATAGAAGGACTTCAAGAGCTAGACAAGTCGGTGGAAATTTTGGTTCGGTTGTTGTGCGCAGTTCCTGGTTGGAATGATAAAAACGTGCAGGTAGGCTTGTTACTCCATTTAATTTTTTTTTTATTTGTAAAGTTATTCCCCTAAAATAATTACACTTGAGCATACTACTTGGAAATGCAGGTTCAGCAACAGGTCATTGAAATTATCACTCACATATCTTCGACTGCGGCAAAGTTTCCTAAGAAATGTGTCGTACTTTGCATTACGGGTACTTTCATCCGATAAATGCTGTACTCTCACGCAGTTCTATCTTTTCAAAAACTATTAGTTCGTAGCTATTTTGCCTGAGTTTTCTCTACTAATTCGCAGGCAGCAGTGAACGAGTTGCAGATATTAAGACACGAGCCTCTGCTATGAAGTGTCTTACTGCTTTCTGCGAAGCAGTTGGTCCTGGATTTGTTTTCGAGAGGGTAGGTGCTGCTTTGTCAATTTTCTTTGACTTTCATTTTTATCAGACCAGAATGATAATTCAGGGCTTTTGATTGTAGCTTTACAAAATCATGAAAGAGCACAAGAACCCCAAGGTTCTTAGTGAAGGCTTGTTATGGATGGTTTCTGCAGTTGATGACTTTGGCGTCTCACTTTTGAAACTTAAGGTTTCAAAAATTTCAACTTGAAGTTTCTAGCTTCCAATTTCCGTGTTAATTAAACTGCAGTATCTGGGTTATATTCATTCATGACAATATTTTTTCTGTCCATTTGACAGGACTTAATAGATTTTTGTAAAGATGTTGGGCTGCAATCTAGTGCAGCTGCTACCAGAAATGCTACAATCAAACTTTTGGGCGCTTTACATAAGTTTGTTGGTCCAGGTAGCTAAGATTTTCTTTAAGTTGCTTGTTTTTGTGTTGTGTCTGTTAGAAGGACATCTTTTTATAACGAATTAAATTGTGTTATTTCTGTTTGCAGACATCAAAGGGTTTCTTAATGATGTCAAACCTGCACTACTAAGTGCACTTGACACCGAGTATGAGAAAAACCCTTTTGAGGTACATTGTGTGGATTGCCTCCCTTAATTGTTAGAATTTTGTTTGTCTTGCTGGTCTTATATTCTGTTCATCAGGGGACTGTGGCTCCAAAAAGAGTTGTGAAGTCGTCAGTTTCAACATCAACCTCTACTGGAGGACTGGATAGTTTACCTAGAGAAGATATCAGTAGCAAGATTACCCCTAATCTTCTTAAGGGCTTTGAGAGTTCTGATTGGAAGGTGCGCTACGAATTGAAAATAATTTCTTGTTATCTAACTAAAATTTTCCTGGAAATTTCTTATAAACGATAGAGCTGAAAATGAGTATTTTGAACTTTTGTAGATGCGTTTGGAGTCAATCGAAGGTGTCAACAAAATTCTGGAAGAGGCTAATAAACGTATCCAACCAACTGGAACTGGTATAAAGTCAAGTTTTTTTTCATCTCCGTTATTTTATATGTTTCACTCCAAAGGTTAGTAATTTATTTTTCTTACTCTACCATTTTTGTTTCACGTTCGATAGGAGAATTATTTGGTGGTCTACGGGGACGATTGTTGGATAGTAACAAAAATCTTGTTATGCAAACGTTGACTACCATTGGAGGTGTTGCATCAGCTATGGGACCAACTGTCGAGAAGGCTAGTAAGGTTAGTGATATGTCAAGCTTCGTAAACATTTGTTACCATGTAATATATCATTGCTTGCCAGCTTTATCAAATAGTTGAGTGATCTATTTCAGGGAATTCTATCAGATGTTCTGAAATGTCTCGGTGATAACAAGAAGCACATGAGAGAATGCACATTGGCTGCTCTTGATATGTGGCTTGGTGCTGTGCATCTAGACAAAATGGTTGGTGATAATCTTGCCTTAGGCGTGTACAATTCTGCTTGTAAATAAAGTTTCCTCTACTTACAATCTCTTTCATTCTTTTAATGCAGGTTCCTTACATAATAATAGCACTGACAGATGGGAAAATGGGAGCAGAAGGACGTAAAGATCTTTTTGATTGGTTGACAAAACAACTTACTGGTTTAAGTGATTTTGTGGAGGCTATACATTTACTGAAACCTGCAAGCATCGCAATGACGGTGACTCATCCAAACTTGTCATAGCGCCTCATCACCTTTAACCAGTGATGGCGTCTTTTGTGATGATTCTTATCTATTATGCTTCTGTGAATCTTTCCAGGACAAATCAGCAGATGTGCGAAAAGCAGCTGAAGGATGCATTTCCGAGATCTTAAGAGTCAGTGGACAAGAAACGGTAGGTATCCTAGGGTTTTGAAAAAGATATTCTTTTCAAGCGTTAATCCTGTGCATTTTTTTCAGATTGAAAAGAATATCAAAGATATCCAAGGGCCAGCATTAGCGCTTGTGCTTGAGAAAGTACGACCGGGATATGTCCAAGGTACCTGTCCATGACTCGTTGTCAAATCAACATGTTTTTCCGTTCCCGTTTCTATTCGTGCTAACGATGTTGTTTTCAGAATCATTTGAATCATCAAAATCTATGGTGGGGCCATCGTCGAAAGGTGTTTCCAAGGTTTCAAAATCGACTTCTAATGGAACTTTGAAGCAAGGAAACAGATCCGTGAGTTTCTGTCTCTTAACATATTTTTATGTATTCAATTCGTAATGTCTGACTAGTTTCTGTGTTTCTGAAGAGAGCCATACCAACAAAGGGCTCAAGGCCAGATCAAATTACATCTGCCCATGATATAGCTGTCCAGTCACAGTCTTTGTTGAATACCAAGGACTCCAATAAGGTAGAATGAGTCTTCCAACGGTTTAATATATTGCCCACATGTATTATATAGGATGATAAAAGAATCATTTTTGTGTGTTTAATCTGCAGGATGACAGGGAGAGACTGGTGGTTCGTAGAATTAAATTTGAGGAGCTGCGGCCCGAACAGATTCAGGATCTTGAGGTTTGTTTTCTGGAGGATTTAATTCACTTCTGCCTCACGATCATGTTATAACTAATGTTGGGTGGTTTCTGCAGATTGATATGATGAAGTTTTTTAGAGAAGACTTGCAAAAACGGTTGTTGAGTCCAGACTTTAAGAAACAAGTAGATGGGCTGGATATCCTACAGAAGGTAGCTGGATGCTGATACTTTCAATCTTATTCATCTGCTAGATTGTCTTCAGATAGTTTTCATCAGTGTTTTATTTATTTATTGATCTTCCCTGCAGGCGCTTCCGTCTCTTTCTAAGGAAATTATAGAAGTTCTAGATATCCTTCTTAGGTGGTTTGTGTTACAATTATGTAAATCCAACACCACTTGTCTACTAAAGGTAATTTGTAATTGTTTCTTTTGTTATTGTAGCTCGCATTTGACACTGTTCTAATGCAATATTAACAAAACTTTCATTTGCTCTGTGTAAGAATAGGTTCTTGACTTTCTTCCAGAACTTTTCAACACATTGAAGGAGGAGGAATACTGCTTGACAGAAGCAGAAGCTGCTATATTTTTGCCTTGTTTGGCGGAGAAGGTTAGGCATCTGATGCTAATTTCCATTGTTGTTGGCCAGTTTATAAGAATCCGTTACCTTTAATCCTGTCTTTTAGAAAAATGGTGATTCAATGTCTATATATTAAATTATCTGTCGTTGGTGCAGTTGGGGCATAATATTGAAAAAGTAAGAGAAAAACTGCGTGAGCTGATGAAGCAGATTATCCAGGCCTATTCTGTAGCAAAGACATTTCCCTATATTTTGGAAGGTTTACGTTCCAAAAACAACCGTACAAAGATAGAATGTGCTGATCTTATTGGATATCTACTTGAGACTTGTGGAACTGAGGTATTAGCAAGACTTGACAAATTGTTTGACATCCCTCTTCTGTTTAGATTCTGATATGTCTTTGTAAGCAGATAAATGGACTACTGAAACACTTGAATATGGTTGCAAGCTTGACAGCTGAAAGAGATGGTGAACTCAGAAAAGCTGCTTTGAACACTATGGCTACCGGTTATAAGATTCTTGGTAGGGCTTGGAATTTATGAGTACTTGAGAAGTTATAGTGGATTCTTTTCAAAACATTCCACGTCTCACAGTGATTAGTGCAGAATTAGATAGTCTTATAGTCTGATCTTTTGGGGCTCGAGTATAGTTCATAAAAATCTGGAATGAAAATCATGATTCTGGATAGATTTTTGCTCCTTGTTGTTCATGCCCTCGAGATAATATTTTTCACTCTTTTCTCATTACTCGGCTTGTTATTGTAGGTGATGATATCTGGCGATATGTTGGGAAACTTACAGATGCTCAAAAGAGTATGCTTGATGATAGATTTAAGTGGAAAGTAAGCCCGAAATATATTTTTTTGTCTGCTTCAGTCTTTTATCTGTGAGTTTTGTTTTCATCGTTTGTTCGGCATCAGATCAAAGAAATGGAGAAAAGAAGAGAAGGGAGACCTGGGGATGCACGAGCAGCATTGAGGCGTTCTGTAAGAGAAAATGGGTTCGTAAATTTGTTGAATTTTTTATGTAATTTTGCATTGCATCGCCTTTTTAACATTAAGGTGTTCTAGTACGACTTATATACTAGCGATTAGCTAAAATTGTAAGCCATAAACGTAACACATAAATGAGAGTCTAAGAATGCATTTACAGCCACAAAAGTATTTCAGTGTTTTGTAGTCATGAACAGAAAAGATTCCAAGAACGGTTTAGTGTGTCTATTATTTATGACTTTCTGTTGTTTCCAGACCTGAAGTGGCAGAGCAAAGTGGTGACCTTCCTCAAATAGTCCCTGGTCCTATATTTCCAAGGTAATGTTTTCAACTGGTATCAGACCTTCTTTCGATATATATAGGTTTGTGTTTCTAATATCCGAATTCAATCTTTATGCCTGTCCAGGCAAAACTATGGTATATCTGAACAAATTCTGGAGAGGAACCCAGTACCTCAAACAATCGGTGGAGTTAATGGCCCAACAGACTGGAATGAGGCTTTGGACATCATTATGTTTGGCTCTCCGGAGCAGGTACTGACTTGTAATAGTTGCATTGTGCCACTACGGAAGATACCTAGTCAGTGATTTATTTGAGGTTCCTAGTAGACATGATACTATTGATATATAGATCTGATAGGAGGTTGACCGGTACTCATTGGTTACATTTCTGTCATTTGGAAACTTAGTTCTGCATATTGGAAGCTACATGCGAGTGTTGGTTTGATTTTTTTTTTTTTCATTTTCGTTTTTCTGTGGCAGTCTGTTGAAGGGATGAAAGTTGTGTGCCATGAGTTGGCACAGGCTTCTAATGATCCAGAAGAGAGTGCAATTGATGAACTCGTGAAAGATGCAGATGGGCTTGTTTCATGCTTAGCAAATAAGGTTTGCGTGATAAACTTTCCCTTACACTTCCATTTTCAATGAAGAATCACTTCTTTTTCTGTTGACCACCACTTAGATATATATTTTCGTCTGGTAGGTTGCCAAGACATTTGATGTCAGCTTAATGGGAGCTTCATCGAGGTCTTGTAAATATGTTCTGAACACACTTATGCAGGTAACACCGAGTGAATATGTTTTCTTAGTGTAGTGATGCTACTCTTCGTCATAGCTATCTAGCCACTGTTTTTTTTTTTTTTTTTTTTGTAAAGCTCACTACTCATAAGTATGTATTTGCTGCAGACATTCCAAAATAAAAAGCTTGCGCATGCAGTCAAAGAAGGGACTCTAACAAGCCTTATAACAGAGCTCTTGCTTTGGCTTCTGGATGAAAGAGTTCCACGCATGGAAGATGGCAGCCAACTTTTGAAAGCTCTAAATGTTTTGATGCTTAAGATCCTGGTTAGATATTCCTCTCAAGTCGCAATGCTATAGTTTTTCTTCGTATGTAATTATGAAGTTCTCTGATGTTCTATTTCTTTTTTTGGCTATTAAATTCAGGATAATGCAGATCGGACGTCATCGTTTGTGGTTCTTATCAGCTTGCTACGTCCTCTAGATCCATCTAGATGGCCTTCACCTGGTACGGCTGAAGTATACGCTGTCCGGAATCAGAAATTCTCTGATTTGGTAGTTAAATGCCTAATTAAACTTACAAAGGTAATATTTCCATGAAATTTGTAGGATAATCGTTGTCGGCATTACTTGCGTAGTTGTTAAGTACCAGCTGTGCTGTTAACATTTGCCTTTCCTACTTGCTACGATCACAGTTATATAGCAAGAAAGGTTGATTAGAATACAAATTACTCGTTCTGGCTCTAATAAGAGAGAAATCAAAGGAGAACTTTGTTACACTTCTTGCAAAGTACAGTTAGAAAGGAAAGAAAGTCTTGAGAGAAGATCTTTAGGAGGAACTGAAATTAAGCAGTTTCGAAGCAATCGATTTAGAGATATGCATCATATAATTTGGTACTGTGTATCTGATGATTGCTTGTCCTTGTTCAGCTCCTTCAAAGCACCATATATGAAGTTGATCTTGATCGACTTCTTCAGAGCATTCATGTATATCTGCAAGAGCTGGGAATGGAAGAGATACGTAGGAGGTACATCTCCTTAAATGCACTCTTATATATATTTTTGAATCTTACTGTCTATTTTGTGGATCTTTTCGTACTCAACCTTAACAACTTATACGCGGTTTGGTCTCTGGTGATATTTTTTCCAATGAGAAGAGCTGGAGCAGATGATAAACCTCTGAGGATGGTGAAAACTGTTCTACATGAACTTGTTAAGCTCCGAGGAGCTGCAATAAAGGGTCACTTGTCTCTTGTTCCGATTGACATGAGGCCACAGCCCATCATTCTAGCTTATATCGATCTAAACCTTGAGGTAAAATCTCAGCCTTTTAGCTTCATGTTCAGAGTTCTCGGCAAATGTGCTGAAGTAATGGTTTCTCAAATAGCACATCCGGATGATCTGTTGCTCATCCTCTTGAGATGGTCTATTTGAGAGCATCATATATCCTAAGTTGCTTGATGAAATGATACATTGCACAAAAGCACTTCCATTCCGATGGCATTGATAGTAACTATTTAAAATGTTTTGCTTTTTTTCTTTTTTATCTTTCAGACTTTAGCAGCAGCAAGAATGTTAACAGCAACAGGACCTGTGGGACAAACCCATTGGACAGATTCAACAGCTAACAATCCCTCACCTCCCGCTAATTCTGCTGATGTTCAATTGAAGCAAGAGCTTGGGGCGATCTTCAAGAAAATCGGTGATAAACAAACTTCCACCATTGGTCTTTACGACCTCTACCACATCACTAAGGCGTATCCAAAGGTAATTGAAATGGCGTTGGATTTCAAGTCTATGTATCTCATGTTCTTCATCAACACACGACTATTGTGTAATTACAAACTCATTTCAACGCTTGTAGGTTGATATATTTTCACAACTTCAAAATGCTAGCGAAGCTTTCCGTACGTACATCAGAGACGGACTGGCTCAGGTTTGTAACAAATCTCCTTGCCTTCGACACCCATTTCCTTTAAAGGTCGAGTGTTTTTTTTTTGTGTCTTAAAGGATTTGCATTTTTTTTTTTTCAAGGTGGAAAAGAACGCTGCTGCGGGGAGAACGCCTTCAAGCCTACCGTTATCGACACCTCCCCCTTCTTCCTTATCCCTTCCATCTCCTGATATTCCCTCCTTAGACGTAAAGCCTCTGATGAACCCTAGATCCGATTCATACACCGACGATATGCGAGCTAGTAACATCAACCCTGGGACGCTTGATGCTATCAGAGAAAGGATGAGAACCATGCAACTGGCTTCAGAGCCAGTAAGCAAAGTAATGATGCCAACAAACGAGAACTTATCAACGGATAACAACATACCACCAATGAACCAACAGAACATTCCCCCAAGCCAAATGGAAGCAGAGACTCCACACCCACCGCAGCAAGTGGGTCTTCCAATGGATGAGAAAGCATTATCTGGTCTCCAGGCTCGAATGCAGAGGCTCAAAGGTGGTGGCCTCGACCATATGTAGAAGAGAAGAGAGCCTAAATGTTACGAAGCAAATTGGATCAGAAAAGTTATTCGCCATTTTTGTTGATTCTCTATCCTATTAATGTTTAGTGGTAGTAGTAAAAGTACCCTCTTCTCATATACATATATGTAAGGATGGTATTAAGCGGCCAAAACTCGATGGAGCTAGTGTGTGTATAGTGAGTGAGAAATGATGTGTGGGAGATATTCTTTTAAGTTGAGACGAGATATGGTTTACTACAGTTTCTTATTTTCGTTTCGAGTGTTTGTTTTTATGACATTTTAATAGATGTTATATCGTGACATTTTCTTATGATAAACAGTCTAGAGGGTTAATAAACTTGCACCCGAAAGGAGGTATCTCCTCTATAGCCCCTAAATCTCATTCTCTAATCTTTCTAGGACACATTTCTTGTTTTAATTTTATATGTCAAACGAAAAATCATAAAATTAATCTGAAAACGCGAATATTTTTTATTTGATTTATAGAATTTGATAAAAATATTTCAAAATTCAAAAAATTAAATTTTGATATTTTCACGAAAATCATCAAAATATGATTAAAAACGATTTTAAAATATATTTTTTTCGAAATTTGATCACTATAGAATTTAAATCTTTGCCCAAGGGTTCACTAATCCATTGGGGGGGTTTTTGTTTAGTTTTGAACATCAGGAATGATTTAATTGGGGGTTTGGATTTTGATCAAAAACAAGAATTATGAAATAGGGGTATAAGAGATCTTGTGAGCCTATAAGAGATTAGCTTAAAAAAAATAGGGGCATGAGAGAAGATGCCTCACCTGAAAGTTGTACTCACAATATCGACTGTACAAGCAACATACATATATTAACAGTGGACTTGAGAAGCTTTCAGATATTGTATAATTGCGACAATTCATAATGTAATTATCTGCTGATAGAAAAACTTATTTCTTGAAAGCATAGTAGTCAATGGTTAAAGTTTAAATATTTCTATATTCAGGTCTAGAGTTTGAAATCAAGACAATGTAATTTTTTGTAGATCCAAACACAATTTCTTTCAGATTATAGATTGTAAGTTTATTGGAGGTTCTAGTACGGTAGGCATAACTGTTCGTTATAGTCTTTTGCTGCAGAGTGGGTATGTCAAGTCATTGTAGATGCAGATCCGTTCGTCGATTCAAGTGTTCTACAGAGAGTTTCATAGTGGAATCATGTGTTGAGTTGTTTATCAAGATCGCATATGTTGTAGATATCATCAGGTGTAATGGAGTTAAAGATTATGTGGTGATGTAATTATTATCCAATGTTAAAAAAAAAACTAAAAAGAAAAAAATGATTAAAAAAGCTTTTATAAGTATGCACTAGACTTTAACTCACGCATCCACGCAAATATATTTTTTGTTTTTAAAATCTATATTAATTTTTATGCAATTTGATAAAATATTTTATTACAATTTGGGATTTATATTATTTAACTTAATATGTCTTCTTCGATATTATTAATATATAATTATTTATAATTTATTCATATATTATTTTTGGAGAATTTGTCAAATATGATTCAAAATTGATTTTGAATGCAAAAGTATACCCAAATTTGAATCAAATGAAAAAGTAACCCAAAAGACTTGTGAAATTACAACAAGTTTCTTATGACCAAACAAAACATCAGAATTCTTTTTTTACGTTTATAACCTCAGAAAGTCTTCTTAGTCTTCTAAGATAATGTAAGTCGTCTAGAATACGTCTAAGAAAGTCTTCTTGCATAGCTGATCTTCAAAAAAATTTATAAATTTTGTAAAAAAATATTTTGATAAGAGAAACATTGAAATCATGTAATTATAAACAGTTGTAATTGATATAAATTAAAATCATGTAACTATCACCAAAGCATACTGATCAAATGCACAACTCGCCAATTTTGTGAAAAACCATTCCTAAGATTCATAGTTTTCAGCATCTACGATCCCAAAAGCCAATGAAAATATTATGATTATTTTTATAGTTTTAGAATAATTGTTTTTAAATCGTCGATAATATAATTCTCCATGTGAGACATTTAACATTTATATTAATTCATAATCATTTTTCAAAATTCAAGACCAATTTCAAAGTTAAAATAGTAAATTTTTAATACTTGTTCAATAAATATATAGAAACTAAAATATTTATATATTTTAGATGGTATATAGTAATTTTAAAGGTTTTAGTAATTTATAGTCGTTTTAATTTTTTTTTTTAATATTACATATTCAAAAAAATCTAAAATTTATATTATATAACTAATTTGATTAATTAATTTATTTTCACAATATAAATTAAAGAAAAAGAATATAGGCTACACAGTTTTATTTAAATCTTTCTTATTTAAAATTATTAATTGTAGTATATATTTTAACGATATTATTTAATTATGTAATTTTTATTTAAAGAAGGAATGAAGAACATTAATATTAGTTTTACGGTTAGTTTAATAACAAATATATTATATGTCTATATATGTACTAACCTTTCTCTAAGGATTTTGTGAATCATAGTATCTGATATGTTGCATATTTACTTAGTTTTAACCTTGCATTCTTACTTATGTTGAGCATATAGATTAGATTTAGGCACCTCTAGGTTGCATATTGCATACATTTGTCTTTATCAGGTCATGGAACATGCTATGGAGTCTCTGGAGGTGTTTAGGGTCGATTACATGTCAAAAGAAGGTGCAAAGGTGTCAATTGGCGAGCCGGAGCAACCACAGCGGAGTCAAGAGGTCGCTGCAAGGAGAACCAGCCGGAGCGGGGTCGTGCAGTGGGTCCGGGGGGTCACTCCACGTCCACAGCGGAGGTTCGACAGCGGACGCAAGGGGGTCGCTCACCTTTGAAGAAGAAAAGAGAGAGCTCACAGCGGGCCTTGGCAGCGGGGTCAGGACCCCGCTGTGAGCTCCGGAGCGGGGTCGTGCAGCGGTGTGGTGACCCCGCTGCGCGTATTCCATGTGACGAAAAACTCAAGCTTTAGGGACCTTTTTGCAATTTCGTTTTTAATATTCTGAGTTGGAAAAACCTAAGTTTAAATTATTCTGTAAGCCACCATTGGAGATCTATCTTTGTTCTTGAAGAAAATACTTGAAAACCTATTGGAAAGTTCATCTTTTAAGATCATTGATTTCATTGTTCATTGTTTTTGCTTATCTATTTCATCATTTACATGATTAAACTTGAATCTAGAATGAGTTTAAGAGTAATCATGATGTGTAGTGAGTAAATCACCCTTGAATCCCTGGGTTAGGGAGACTAAGGATGATTAGTCTAGAATTAGAGTGTTTAGTTTAGATTTCTCTTATTCCTTTCTTAAAGAGTGATCCTAATGCTTCTCTTGAATTAGCCACTCAAGGGTTGATCTTTAGACATTTCCCACTTACAAAGTGTTCGATGAAATGTCTGAGTCAACTCTTCTAAGCTTTTAACATCCTTTACCAAAGATACTTGTTGTTAAATGTGTTAAGATGGCTAATTGACTTGTTCCTAATGATTGCTTTCATGATATTCAACCAAAGAAGTTTGATGTTTGAATTGTGTTTGCAAATGAACATTCATCTAGACATAGAGGTTGTTTAGAATTGTGTATAGGCCTAAGGTAGATAGATTAATTGATCGAAAACTGATCATCCAAGGTCATTGTTCCCTACACCCATGGGTTCTCCCGTCTCTTAATTGTTAAAGTTTATTCAGTCATTGCATTCTTTACTTCATTTCGATATTAGTTGTAATTCAAAACCAATCAACCATACGATTGCACTTAGATTAAGCTAGTACTTGTATTCTCAGTGCTTTTAAATCTCTCAGAACTGGTTCGACAATCTTTTATACTACATCATTTGTCTTAGGAGCCTTGAAAACTCCTAATATCAAATTGGCGCCGTTGCCAAATTCTGAGTTCATTGAAACATTGAGATTTAGTCACTTGCTTGAGACTAAGTCATTTTTATTTTATTTTGTTACTGATTCTCTACCTTCAACTCTTTTTGGATTTCAGGTGTATGAACTTGAGGAGCAAAGGCACAACAAACCTTGTTCCAAGAGTTCCAGACATCCGGGCTTTCGAAAGAGAGATATCAAGACAGAGAAAACAAGCAGCGCAACTTGCACAACAGCAGAGGTTGGATACTGAGATGGACCCACCGGTTAACGCCAATGGGCAAAACCAAGTTCACCCACCTCACCCAGCTCGCCCTATTGGCACTTATGACCGTCCGAACCTTCATGGCAATAGGTTGGGAATCCGTGCGCCAGCTGTGGAAGCAAACAACTTTGAGGTGAAACCAGGACTCCTTAACGTGATCGAGAACAACAAATACCATGGGTTACCTGTTGAAGACCCATTTGATCACTTGGACAAGTTTGACAGCTACTGCGGCTTGTCAAAGACTAATGGTGTGTCCGAGGATGCATTCAAACTGAAGCTATTCCCTTTCTCTTTGGGGGACAAAGCACGTCAATGGGAGAAGTCCCTACCTAGTGACTCTATCACTACCTGGGATGAGTGCAAGAGAGCATTCTTGGAGAAATTCTTCTCTAGCTCAAGGACTGCCAAGTTGAGAAATGAGATATCCAGCTTTCAGCAAAAGAACTTGGAAGGATTCAGCGAAGCATGGGAGAGATTCAAGAGTTATCAAGCACAATGCCCACACCATGGATTCTCCAAGGAGAGCTTGCTCAGTACTTTCTACAGAGGTGCTTTACCTAAGTATAGAGCAAGATTAGATACAGCCAGCAATGAGTTCTTCTTGGGAAGGTCTGAAGAGGATGCAGAGGAGCTGATCGACAACATGGTGAAGAGTGACGCGGTCTACAGCGGTGATCATGACAGAGGTAGTAGGGGAGATGATAAGCAGACAAGAAAGGAACTTAAGGCTCTACAGAATAAGATTGACATCCTCATTGGAGAAAAAGCTACTCAAGAACAGCTGCACTTTGTTGGGAACTCAAGCAATGAAGCACAACCTATGACAAATGAGGTTGATGGAATAGAAGGCCAAGAAGAGTTGTGTTTCATCAACAACAATGGTAGTTGGTACAAGAAAGAACCAAACTTCCGTTACAACAACTACCCACAAGGAGGTTACCAACAAAGGAACAACCAGCAAGGGAGTTATCAGTCTCAGCAAAACGCATCTCCAGGTTTCACCAACAAAGGGAACCAGCCTACCCAACAGCCACAGCAGCCTAACCCTTCTTCGTCTACTCCACAAGAAACTAGCACCGACGCTCTGCTGAAACAGATTTTGGAGTCTCAGACAAGAAGTGAAAAACATTTTGGCTATGAGCTCAAGAACCTCCATGCCAAGATCGATGTCAGTTACAATGACCTCAACAACAAGTTCAAGGCTTTGGAGAACCAGTTTGCTTCCATGAACACAAACACAAATCGCCAGCAAGGATCCTTACCTGGAAAATCTGAGCAAAACCCCAAGGAGACTATGAAAGCCATCACCCTGAGGAGTGGAAAAGAACTAGCTTCCAAGACTCTCAACAAGGATGCTGAGAAACAAGGTGAGGGGGTAGCCATCAATATAGATGACGAAGTTGTGATTGTGGATGAGAAGATCAATGATGAGATCCTGGAGAAGATTATTGAGGCTAAGGGTAAAGGAAAGGTTGGGGAGGAGAAGGAAACATCAAAAGATGATGAAGTTGTTGCTCCAACAAGTGAGAAGACTTTTGTTCCTCCTCCTTATGAACCCAAACTCCCATTCCCTGGAAGGTTCAAAAGGCAACTGCTAGAGAAGTACAAGGCTTTATTTGAGAAGCAAATGAGTGAAATTCAAGTCACAATGCCTATCATTGACGCTTTCATGCTAGTTCCTCAATACAGCAAATTCCTGAAAGATGCTGTGACTGCAAA
>CAKOAT010447376.1:317045-423132 GCA_932364175.1 Eruca vesicaria subsp. sativa | reverse complement strand
ATCTGAACTTGCCAAAGTGAGCTTGAAACTCCATATCAGCCTGGCTGAGAGCATTAATAGCCCTTTTAACTTCAAAAACTCGAGTTAGATTGGAGATGTTTCCATAAACCTTACTAAGAGTTTCCCATAATTCTTTGGAGCTCTCACAATACGAATAAGCTTCCAAGATAGCTGGATCCAGAGAGTTTTGAATGACTGACAGCACTAAGAGATCCTCCTGACCCCATTTATCTTCATCAGTCACTACCACCTCTTTTCCATCCTCTCCTTGTGTGGTTGACTTTGGTACTTCTCCAGAAGCTACATGACTCCAAAGTCCTCTTCCACCAAGGGCAGTTTTCACCAATCTGGACCATAAGAGATAATTAATCCCTTTTAGAGTCACAGGGATGGTAATAGGCTTCATTTTCTCCATCTTTCACTGCTATTGACCAATGGATAATAGAGTGAATCTTGGAAGGAAATGAAGTAAGAACAGAGATTTTGCTTTTGCGGAAGTAAAGAGTAGGTTCAGAAGCCTTGTGGCTCTGATACCATGTTGAAATGTGAGTATTTAGAGACTGGTTTGTTTGAGAAGAAGGAAGAACAACAAGAACAGAGGAGAGAAGGTAGTATTTTCGTGAGAGAGAGAAGAGAGGAGAGAGAGAGTTACACAAGAGAATTTAATTCTGAGGAAAACTGTTTCCTTGACTTTTTTAGGTTGCTTACAACATGTATTTAAAGTCAAATCAGGCTTACAAGGATAGGAGATTTAATATATAAAACTCAACCCACTTGCACCTGCTTTGTCCAGAACCCCCAACGGTCTTCTCCTCTTTAAACCAATTGTAACCTTCTCAAACCAATTGTAACCTTCACCACTCGAATAATTATTCTCCTCTAGTCCTTTTTATTGCTTCATGTTCACAGTGTTTTCTCCAGTTGAGGAAAGATGATGATTGGTATTGGTAACATAAGATTCCCATCATTTTGTCGAGTTTGAGACACTATGAATGTTCTAAATTCCATGAGCTATGAGAGTTATAGATATTTTTTTTGATGAAGTGAATGTGTTAGTATGTCACTATGACCAGAGCTTATTCAAACATTATCCACATGCAAATCTCATTCGTCGTCTCTCATCCACTGCTAGTTGTGTTATATCTCATTATCTCGAAAGTTTGGTCCACCAAAAATCTAAAACGCCTCCAAGGCCGTGTACATTATGCATGGGACTAAAAGGAAGCTCATCATTGCTTTATATTCTCTTTGTTACATTGCAAATTAGATTAGTATATCTTTGTTATCTAGTGTAAATAGTCATCATAGATTTTCAGTATTTAAACTAGGTAAAAGAACTGATAAACATACCAAAATTTGTTACATACCTCTGAATCAAAGTAAGAGTAAACTCTACGTTTCGATTTAATCTGCATCACACCTTTACAAGATTCTATCACATTCTACTTCATTTCAGTGAAGAATATTAGCTTTGCAAATGTTTAATTGTTAAATATGATTATCATCAAGATATTGCCTTTTATTTTAGAAAACGTATCAATATAATCTAAAGAAAATAATAGCCTTGAGTAAGATTTAGAGATGTTGAGGACCCTCATCCAACCATGGATGAGATTCTAAAAAAAATGATTAGTTACTAATTAAAGTAAAAGTGATTGATGAGGTTCTAAAAATCTTAGACATCCATCCAATTTTTTTTTTTTTTTTGAACAAGACATCCATCCAATAAGTTCTAAATATTCGCTTTGGATGGATATTTAAAAAATTTAGAATTTCATCAATCACTTTTATTTTAATTAACAATTAATTATTTTTTGAGAATCCCATCTTCATACCATGGATGAAGTTGCTCTTCTAATATAGTTGGCTAAAAGTCCCTATAGTAGAGGGTACTGCATATTCATTTGTATTTTGCAAAATCTATGGTAAAAAAACTCTGGAACAAATCAAATTCGGATTCAATACGAGCTCTGGATCATTGGATCATAAATTGGCATATGTATACCATTTATTAGGGGAGGGGGGGGGTAATACTTAGACGACTTGGGACATTATTACATCAATCCCATACAACTATAAAACTTATATGAAAGTACAAAACGCTTAGGCTCATGTGTTTTAGCGATTTATACAGCAATAAGCGTTGGGTAATTACTTGTAATCTAATCGTCTTTGCAGTAGTCGCAGAAGCATTTGATAGGTTTGGCTTTGTGTTTCTTCACGCATTTACCGCCTTTAGCACCTTTGAAAGTCCTGCAGTTTTGGCGACATAATGTGGGGGAGAACTTAGGGTTACAAAACGCGGGACCCACGTCTCCGCCGTACTCTTCTAGGCATTTGAACTTTTCCTCGGCTCCTATCTTCTCCGGAGACTCTGCATGTTAATTATAATAATCTTATATAAGTTGTAACTTCTGAGAGTTGTAGTTTGTAATAATGTACTTACCACCTAGAACGGCGAGGAAGAAGATGAACAACGCTATGAAGATGTAAACTGACTTCATTTTGCTTTGTTTACTGTTTATTTGGGAGACTGTATCGGAGGCCGCTAATGTTTATAGTGACATACAAATGATTGGACCTCTTTTTCATACACATTTTTTAATAATATAACTGTCAAATAAAATATCCGAGACACGAATGGTCCATCTAGATTTTGACGTATCAGAAAAAGAAAAGAAGCAAGGGAGATTTGTACAATCATGATGATTGCCTTATAGGTAAAGACATTTTTCACGTGATTTTTTAAGCTCCCCTACTTTTTATATTTCAAACTCATGAGTCCATTACTTTATTTTGTCTGCCCCCTTTGTAAAAATCTGTACAACCATTTTATTTTGATTATTTTAATTCAATATTTTGGATGTTGATGGTACTTTTTCATTTAAAAAGATGTAATGGTACTTTGAAGCTTAATACCTTTAGCTGTCCATCTATATTATTAGAAAGAGATACAAGTATGAATTCACCCTACAATTTACAGCTTATATACAAGTTTATGTCACTGAGGTATCAGATAACACTAACATTAAGTAATCATTATTTTTTTCTATTTTATTAAATCATTTCCTAATCAAGTTTAGCTAAATTTTTGATCAAGATATTTCTTAAAATAATTTAGCTAAATTTTAGGAAAATTCAATTTTAAAAACGTTTTTAATAATATAAGATAACATTTTCCAAGTATCATATAAACTAAAAACATTTTAGTTTGCAAGGTTAAAAATATATGTATTTTAAAATTTTATGCTTGACCATTACCACTAAATATTTTAAAAAATAAAATCTTTTGATGTTTATAATGGAATATTTAACTTTTTATAATGGAATATTCCTTTTTCATGTATCTAAATCTCGTCATATGATCCATATGTAATCAAAATAGGTAAAATATTATTATATTTGAGAAACAATTTCATGTTAAAAGAGATATTCCTTAAGCATATCAAATGTTCAATGTTTGTCGAAAGTTTAATATGGCGCATAGATCAATTTTTGATTTACAACATGTAAACTATTTCACAATGATGTTTATAAAAAAAATCAAATATGATAAATATTTAAAATATTAACTAATAAACATTTAAATAATATTTGTATATATAAAAATGAAAATAAATTTCCGACGGACGTGCGGGTCAAACTCTAATATATTTTATAAGATTAGTATAGGTTAAAACGAATAATAAACTAACAACCGACCAAAAAGAATTGATATGACACTCTATAGTTTAAATTACTAGCACCATTTAACTTTGATATCGCTTAACACATTGCTACGTGAAAACCAAAACACTTTTTTTAAAAGCTTCGAGAACCTATTTGAAGCAGAGGTGATCAAGAGTAAGCAATGGTAAACCACATTTTTTTAACAACAAGGGTAACTCTAACTAACTACACTTTGCGGGCTGGACATCCAAGCCGGAGGTGTTGAATCGACATAGAACATAGCTGAAGGAGAACTTCTCGCACCACGTGCAAGCTCATCCGCCATAGTGTTTTGTGCTCTTGGAATATGTCTGATTTGGAAGTTGGGGAAGAACATCTTACTGCGTGTGAATTCTTGCAAATGTGTAGAAAATGCTGGTCATTCTTCGGGTGTCGACACCATCTTCACCAACTGAGAACAATTTGTTGCAAAGACTACATCAGAGAACTGTAGGGTCTTCATGCATTCCATTTCCAAAATCAGATCTTCACATTCAGAATGTAATGGTGATAGACTTCGTCTGAGATTCATGGCCCCCATCATAACTCCTGTCGAATCTTCATTTCGGTAAAACCATTCTTGGCCAGTAAATTTATCATTCTCTCTCCAAGAACCATCAATATAACACACTTTTGCGTGTATTATCGATAACCCATCTGTTTCAGACATCTGTTGTTGTGCATCCCTTTGATATCCATTGACCGATAATTGCGCTTTTGCCCAAATATCGTTTTCCACTTCTGCCATACGAAGAATTTCCTCTGGATTCCCATTTTTATTTTTATAAACCTTATCATTTTGTTTTTTCCAAATATACCATAATATCTATGTGAAGTAGTTAAAATATCTGTCATTCGTAAGTCTCCAAAATAAATATATAATCCATACTCGTGAAAATAGAAGAGGAGGGAAAGGGACCCTAGATAAAGCCCAAGTTTGAAGCGGTGGTGGGCATTAGAAAAGAACGTGATGAGTGGACTCCTCCTCTGCCCCGCATATATTGCACTGTAAGTCACAATTAATTCCTCAAGTCTTGAGGTTCCTTGATATCGGTAAGGTACCTGATAATACTTTCCACACAAAATGTCTCAACTTCGGCGAACACTTTAGTTTCCATGCATATGCTAATAATGGTTTAATATTTGGACCAAAGATGGGTGCCACATTACCTCTATCTGGGTACAATGACTCCACTTTAAAACCTGACTTAACTGAATATCTACCAGATTCGGTAAAGCTCCATCCAACATAATCGGGCCTCAGATGTTTACTAACTGCCATACCTTTGAATAACTTTGACATCGTCTGGATGTATGTATGCATTGAGCAGATCTACATTCCAAGAATGATCAACCAGATTGATAAGATGTTCCACCATTAAAGATGGATTCAAAGATTGAATTTGATTTTTTGGTGTTGCTGACTTCGGGCGAGGAGCGGGAATCCAGGGGTCATTCCACATTGAGATCGACGTCCCGTTCCAAATCTTTTGATTAGCTCTTTTTTAACCAGAGATTGAGCTGAACAAATGCTTCTCCACCCATAAGAGGAGGAATAAGATTTGTGATCCTCCAAAGGATCGGTATTGCAAATATATCTTCCCTTGAGAACCTTTGAAAATAAACAATTGGGTTTATCTATCAACCGCCATAATTGTTTAGCTAGGAGTGATGTGTTAAAATCTTGAAGATCTCTAAAGCTTAGTCTTCCCATATCCTTATGGGTACATACTTTATCCCAGGAAAACCAATGTATACCTTTCTTGTTACCACTACCACTCCACCAAAATGCGCCATAGTACTCGTTATCTTCTTGGTGACCCTTTTAGGAAGCTTAAAATAGGACATTACAGGTGTTGAGATCGGAGAAACCACTGATTTAATCAAAACTTTCTTCCTTCCTTTTGTGAGAAAACGAACTGTCCAGCTATTAACTTTATTGTTAGCACGCTTATTTAAGAAACCAAAAAATCTGAATTTTTGATCCCCTAAGCTCTCTGGAATACCCAAACAGTTACATATTCCTCTTAGATTTGTGATATGTAATAGATTATGAATAGCCGTCCGTAGCTGCTAATTAATTGAAGAATAATTTATGTCATTGATTTAATCTCTCTCTAAGCCTAAATGTTGATTACAGTTCGCCAGAGTACTCGGCTAGGATTTAATCTACATGTAAGTTTTAGGCATATTGTTTACAATCTGATTTTTCGTTAGGGGTGTTAAATCAACGAATAAGTTGAGGAAGATGATTAATGCTAAGTTTAGGGCACGTACATCCATAATAGTGACCATAAACTTGATGAGAAAGAAACCACTCTAAACTTCATAAAAAGAAAACGGTTATTTTAGCAAATGGGTAGTTATAAATTTATAACCCAAACATACATGAAGTGATACAATGGTACAACACATACAAACGAAGTGATAGTAGTTGACGGTCGATGAAAATATTGGCATTATTATTACATGGAGCACATTATACATTTATTAATTTTATGGAAATAGATAAGCTTAGGGGGCAGTAAACTCTTATTTTATAATGATATATGCGTTGAAGCTGAAACCATAAGTTGATGCGTTCTTGAAAATCTAACCGTCTTTGCAAAAGTCGCAGTAGCATTTGGTATGCTTGTGTTTCTTTACACATATACCGTTCTTCGCACCTTTCATAAACCGGCAGTTTTGACGGCACAGCGTTGGGAAGAACTTAGGGCTACACAACGTGCCTGTTTTTCCGCCGTACTCCTCCACGCATTTGAACTTTGTGCCGGCTTCTATCTTCTCTGGCGCCGACTCTGCATAGTGTAATTAATTTATGGATTATAAAAGTAGTAGTTTCGTATGTGGTTCATGTAATAGATACTTATCAAGAACGACCAGGAAGAAAACAAATAACACAAGGAATATAGATACAGACTTCATTTTCCTTTGCTTATGATATTAATGTTTATTTTGCCCTTTTGGGATGTATCAGCCACTGATATTTATAGTAATGTCAAATAGTTAGGATGCTTTTTCAAAATTCGTATAGTAAATTATTAATACTAATCAAATATTCGGAGCCAAAATAGAAAAACAAATATTCAAGGGCCCGTTGTGGATTTGATAAAATCAAAAATTGCTGTAAAGGTAAAACGTTTTTCACGTAGTAGTTTACAAGTTGCACAAAGAAAAAGGTATGAACAAAACGGGGGAAGAGATCTTTTGTCAATTATTAAAAACATAAAACTGAATTCTCCACTCTCGGATCAGGTAATGTGGTAGGCAACTCATTCTATAACACTAAATGCATTTTTTCCTGGAGTAGACAAGATTAGTCGATAGAGTATATCAAAAAGGAATCTCCACTATTTGTTTTTTTTTTGTCAATAATTCAACATCTCAAATTCTTAATAATTCAAAACTGTAGCCACTATATACCAATAATCTATGCGGCTCATGAGTTTGTCCATTACTTTATTTTTTTTGGTCTTGTGTGAAATATGGCTATGAAATTAGTCCTGAGAACAATTAAGACCAAAGAATGTAGTGGAATTTGGTCAGAGTTTTTAAGTTTTGGCCAAAACAAAAAGAGAGGTTCTTGTTGTGGAGACACAAAGGAAGATACGAATGTAGTGGAATTTTTTTTTTTTTTTTTTTTTTTTTTTTTTTTTTTTTTTTTAAAATAAAAAAAAAAAAAAAAAGAATGTAGTGGAATTAGATCAATATATTAATGCTACTTTAGAGTTCAATACTTTTTTAGGCTTTTAGCTATTCAAAATTTTTGTTCACCAGAAAGAAAAAGCTATTCAAAAATTTGAAATCATACATTGAGATTCTTTTTAAGTTGCGTACTTGGTACTAACAACGGACCAAAAAGAATAATTATGCTAATCTCTAGCAAAACCCAGGGTCTAAAATGATCAAATGATAGAACTAAAACCTTATTAAAGACAATGAAATCTGCAAAATAAGAACAGCCAAACCCATGTGTTAAACCGTGTCTCTTATTTAAAAGAGAAATTGGACCCTATAACCACACAAAAACCTATTATTAGCTTTTTTTTTTATAACACTGTTTTAACCATCCTTAAGAAGTTTACAACAATGACCAAAAACAAAAACAAGTGTGATGAGATGTCAATAGACACCAAGAAAAATGAAAGAGACCTCACCTAACCCCTTCTTGTGGAGCCTCCAAATTGAGTAGGTGATGTAGCCACGGTGGATAGCTGCGTGCTAAGTAGCCAAAATAATACTCTCTCCCCTTCTTTCTTCCTATTTCTCTTCTAAAAATTTAATTTTCTTTTTTTTACTAACTATTTGACAAATAAGCCCTATTTAAAATCAGTACTACCATATTGCCGACAAAAAAAGAAGAAGATTATACCATAGTATGGTCACAAAAAAAGAAGAAGATTATACCATAGTATGGTCACAGTTTACATAATGTATTACATATCATATTTATTTTACAAAGTCTATGTAATTAAATGTTACAAACATGCTGCAAAAGATTATTGCTAAGAATCTAGGGTACAGATCTCTACAAGTTTTAAAGACAACAATCACTTGGTTCATTAACGAACTCAATTCACTTGCAAAACCAGTTTACAAAGAAAATCCCCTTACACTTGCTGAAGCAGAACTACATGTGAAGAACATAAGTACTAATGTTTTTTTCTAGTCAGAGAGGCTGAGAAAAACCGAAGTTGCAACTCCAACTGCGTACACACCAATCGCTGCTCCGATCAGGTTCTGTCCTGACCGAGTCACCGCTCCGATCCCAGCTATTCCGGCGATTCCTAACGGAATCCTACTCGCTATCGCTTTCCTCGCGTTTCCCACAATGGATCCCGTGAAAACCTCGATGGCCCATTCCTTGAACTTCTCCGGCCCGAGAACCTCCTCCTCATCTGCCGTGACTCGGGAGGTGATGACTCGGAGAGCTGAGTCGACTTGGGATTGACTCGGAGGAGAAGGGACCCACTTGATGATTAGAGGGAAAGAAGACAAGTTCCGGTGGATGTGGGCGGCGGCGGTGAGGAGTTGGTAGGGACGAACTCCGGAGAAAGCATGCTGAGCGAGAGAAAGAGACTCCTCGTATGCTGAGTCACAAGCCGAGTGGAACTCGGGCGAGTTGGATAGACTCGTCTTGACTCGCTTTGAACCTGATATCCCCATCTTTCTCTCCTCTTGTCTCGTGAGTTACGTGTTGTGCTTAAACCTAGAGTTTACTCTCTGTTTGTTCACACGTCACTATTGATGTTCATTCACAACCGTTGGATTAACTATAAATTAATCTGACGGTAGTCACACGCATAAACATTTATTCGTATTTTTCTCTCCACATATTCATTAATTATTAATTCGACCAGTTTCATTTTTATTACACAAGGTTCATCGCATCTATACTATTAAAACACAAGACCCTTTTTTTAAGTCCCCTTGCTTTTTGGAAGTATTTACAGATCTTTGCCATTGCATTATTTAAACTATAGTTTTTATCTATTATTTTTCCACCAAATCTTTTTCTAACAAAATATCCTTGATTATCTCTCCATTTTAATTTTAATAAAAATATTATGTCATTGATTTAAACTACAAAATCAATATTCCTAAACTCTTAGGTATATAAAGGATACTTTTTCAATTGAATATATTACCAATATTCCACATACATCTCACGCAAATGTTTTAGAAATATAGTTAATGTCGGGTATTTTGTTAGACAANCAAAATATCCTTGATTATCTCTCCATTTTAATTTTAATAAAAATATTATGTCATTGATTTAAACTACAAAATCAATATTCCTAAACTCTTAGGTATATAAAGGATACTTTTTCAATTGAATATATTACCAATATTCCACATACATCTCACGCAAATGTTTTAGAAATATAGTTAATGTCGGGTATTTTGTTAGACAATACGATATTTTGTTGACTTAATTAAAGTTGTATGTATACTACTATATTTTGTATTTTCCCAAACGATTGTTTGGTTTGGTTAATGATTAAACATATATACTACTACTATACACAAAACCGAATACAAATTTGACAACTGAATGTATACACAAAACCAAAGACTTACAAACATAATTCTATGCACTTGATTATAGCACACTCGGGTTATTAATAGATGTCAACCTTTTTATGCAGATAAATGAAATTCTAGCCATGTTAAAAAATGAAATTTTAGCCGCAGAAGAAAAGTAGACAAGAGTAAAATGCTAATTGGGTCTATCTATAGAATTGAGCTGGTTTAAGAGTAAACCAATGATTATTGGTATAAATAACGAATGGGTTTTTTAATTTGTGATAAATTGACATTAATGATAGATTGAAAGATTATTGGACTGATTTAAGAGTAAATCAATGATTATTGGTACATATATCGAGTGAGTTTTTTTAATTTGTGATAAATTGACATTAATGATAGATTGAAAGATTTATGTTATTCTCGGTGGCAAAATTTAATTTCTAAAGTGTAAGTTGCTTTTAGTAGTCAGTGTCAATTTCAAATTTATATTCATGTTTTAATAGTTCAAATGTTTATGAAATACCAATGTAAAATTTGAACTTTATATTCACTTTAAATTCCAATACTCATATTTTAATTTCATAAAACCCACTAAATATACTTAAAACTCTAATAGATTACACTTTAATGTTTACTTTACTAACTAAAATGAATAAAACGATGATAAAAAAGTACAATCTTATAGTTTATAAATGGATTCTAAACACAATAAACAAGATACAAATATGTAAAAATTCAATAAGGTATGAATTTAAAAGAGAACATAAAATTATGTTTATGTAAATCATTACTAGGTTTCACTATTTTCCTCCCTATTAATTAACCTAACAAATACTATTTTTTATTAAATGCATCTTTGATTGAAAGCATATATTATTTGGAGTATTTATTTTAGAAAGTGAATATTTGTTTATCAAGTAACAATAAATATTTCACATCATAAAATAAAGTTTTTATAATTAAACTTCTTAATTTTGTTGGTTACAATTAAAATCAAATAAATACACCAAATTATGATTCTTTCAATATATATATATGTGTGTGTGTGTGTGTGTGTGTGTATGTGTGTGTGTGTTGTTAACTAATTAAAGTTTTATGCATAAAATGTTTTTTGAATGTAAAAGTTCGAAATGAATATGTCAACCAATTTTTAATAAACATAAAACCATATCTAACATATTCCTTCTACATCAAGGTTTCTACCAAGTAAATAATAGCGATCATAAAAAAATAAAATTTAAGTAATAATAGCGATCATATTATCAATAATAAAAATTAAATAATACTGAAAACGAGTAATATATTTTGGTGTTCTCTATCGCCTTTCTCTTTTATTTTTATCAGACAACATAGTACTTCTTTTAGTAAATAATCACAAATCAAATATACTATTCAATTTCATGTACTCATTTTAAAATATATAAAAGTTTGATCAATTTTTTAGATCACCAATTTTATCTTAGTTTTACACGGGTCAATCAGTGACAGGTGACATGTTACTAACGGATTTTGGATTCTTACCAAGTTGTATCAAAATTTTAAATAGCGGTGAATTAGTTAAATCCGAACCGAAATATATATAAGTTTAGTTGCTCAATCTCAAACCCGTGTCGGGTATGAAAACACTGCTCAACACAATTATAAATGTATTAAGTTGCAAAATTTCAACACATGTAATTTTATAATTATCAAATCTGTGTTTCTTATAAATCAATTTATAAAGAAAATATATCCCGCTCTTGAAAAGATATGTGGTAGTCGCATGTCCAAGATATATTAAAGAGATATTGTCTGTATATTTGTGTTGGGCTTGGGTCGTTAATATGATGTATTGATTTATTTATGGGCTTGCAATAATCATTCGCAGTTATATTTTGAATTTTTATGTTATTTTCTTATATAATTGTTTTGTTAATCATATTTTTTAAACAAATTTTTAAAATAAACAGTCGGTTGTATGTCTATTTATTTTATATGACAATAATATCAACCAAATTGTTTATAATAGTACCCTAAAATTATTTATTTATTTTATAAAAAATAAGTTTGAACTCAAAATATAAACTATTACAAATCAATACTTTAGATTATCGAATAGAACTCATAATTTCATCGGGTCCCTAAAATTTGTTATCTAACTAAAACGAATAAGAAAAATCAATCTTATACTATGCATTAAATTGTATGTAATCGTTTTTAATCGTATTTAATCTATATATGTTGGACCAAACCAAAATTATTAACGACAATCTATCTGAACCCGGATACTCATGTCTATACATACTCGTGAATAATCAAACAATGGCATAAATTTAAAGCAAAAACGGTTGTCTCGCCCTCTTTAAGGGCGGGTCAAAATCTAGTAACATTATTTAAAGTCCGAAACATATTCTACAAATAATGTTATGCAATGGACTATTTTCTATTTGTATTCAAATATTATTGGACATTATGTATACATTTTATTATAAAACTAGGTTAAGATCCGCGTAAGAGCCTTACGAAGAATGAATATGATATAAATTATTTTTACGTATTATATATTATTTTACATATTATGAAATAATAAATATATATTAGTATTTAAAAATTCAGTAACTATTACGTATATGATTAAATTGGTGTAAACACATAAATAATTTTTATTAATTCAACACCTTTTCTATTTTATATGGTATATAATCAAGTTTAAATGATATTAACATAGAAATATAGTATATTTTTAATATTGATATCTGTTAAATTATAGTTTATACTTATATTGTTTTTTGATCATTTATATATTCTTATAACAAAACTTTTTAATTATTTATATTTTGTTATACATAAATTTTAAACCATGGATTAGAAAAATTCAGTGTGAGATTTTAACAACTTTAGTTATTTTTAGTCGTTTTAAAAAATTTAATATATAATATATGAAAAACAATCTAAATTTTTATTATATAGTTAATGTGGTTGTTTATTTTATTTTTAATAAGTTAATTTTCTTTAGAAAAATAAAGAATATACTAATTTTAATCAAATATTTATTGTTGAAAAATCATTAATTTTCATATATACTTTAGCCATATTTGGAAATTCCGTTATTTTTATTTAAGAAACAATGAATAACATTAATAATTAATTTATGATTAGTGTAATAAAAACTTATTATATATTTAGATGAACCAACTGTTATAAACCATTTAATGGATGACCCATAACCAAATCATTGGGCATTAGGCCCATTCGGCCATACTAGATCATAGGCGGCCATGTGCCTTGTTTTTCTTAGAGTTATTTTCATTATAGGGCAGTTTCAAGTTTTTTATTATATTCTAGAGCGGTTGTTGCTCCTAAGGTACTTTATTAAAACTACAAGGTAACTATCCTAACTATTTTCTAACCACGTGCATTCTTGAAATTAAATGATTTTACAATTTTTAATTTTATTTTTCTTTTCTTTGTCTGTAACATAAAGATAGTTTTCTCTCTCTTTCTGTTATACTTGTTTTAAAGATTAAAAAGATTAAGATGAAGAAATTGAGTGGTCGCTGGTAAACAAAATGTTGATATATATGGTTTTAAACTTTTCTTTCTCTGCTATAATGGTTTTAATTATTAAAGAAGATGAAGATGCAGAAGCTGGACAATCGTCACTTGACAGAAACTCAGATCTGTGTAAAAGCTTCTTATCTTCTACCTACTTCACCGAATCTCGGATGTGTCGTAGTTTTTTTTGTCATCTCCTCCAACATGTTGATTCATTCATTCTTTCACTGTCACGACACAGTAGAAGCTTGAGAACATCAATGGTTAGTCTAAGTTTTTTGCACTTTGGTCCTTAATGTTTTGTATAATTTTTTCTAAATCTAAAACTTATTAGTTGTGCATTTTTGATCCTTAACGTTTTTTCTTGTACATTATATGGTTGTACATATTTTGAAACTAGCAAAATTATCCAGTTAGATAGTGTGATATTATGGTAATGAATCAGATCTCATCTATATATGATTTGAGTAATATATGACATGATTCAAATATTCTTCTTTGAAGTGTATAGCAATATATATACATTCTTACAACATAACATTATTCATATGGGTCTACAAATTTTAGGATGTGTACTTTAACTTAAATGTGATATAGCAGAAATATGTGTACACATTACCATAATATCACACTATCTAATTGGATAATTTTGGCAGTTTCAAAATGTGTACAACCATATAATGTCCACGTGTACACACAAATTTTATTATCATGTACAATGATTCGCTTATATAATATTGTACATGTATGTACCAATGCATAGACATCAACATATAAGACCAATTTTTGTTTTTGAGCAAGAATAACAAACGACATGTGTGTACACTTTGTGACGTGTACACATGTAGAAACTTGAACAAATTAGAAGTTTAAGACAAATAGACAGGTTATTTTGTGTACACCTGTAATGTGTACACGTGTACATCAACAATGAACAAATATATGTAAAGAAGTTATACACATATAAGTGGATTGGTGGTTACTTACTAAAATAATTCTAAAATACTTAATAAATAGATCAAGTCAAACTGAAAATGGTCTACATGACAATAAGTGTATACATGATGTACATGTGTACACATTTAAGTATACTATGTGGGTCTGAGGTTGTTTCATGTACACGTATACACATTACAAAGTGTGCACAAAATAATATGTCTATTTGTCGATGTACGCGTGTACACATTATATACTAATGTCCCTTTGATATTGTCGATGTACACATGTACACATTACAAAGTGTACACAAAATAACATGTCTATTTGTCTTACACTTCTAATTCGTTCAAGTTTCTACACGTGTACACGTCACAAAGTGTACACACATGTCGTTTGTTATTCTTTCTCAAAAACAAAAATTGGTCTTACATGTTGATGTCTATGCATTGGTACATTCATGGACAATATTATACAAGCGAATCATTGTACATGATAATAAAATTTGTGTGTACACGATTATATGGTTGTACACATTTTGAAAAGCAGAATTATCCAATTAGATAGTGTGAGATTATGGTAATATGTACACATATTTTTGCTATCTCACTTCTAAGTCAATATACACGTCATGAAGAAGTACATTTAAATAAAGAAGAAGGTGAAACACATATTTTTGCTAATATTATGGTAACTCAATATCACTACTGTGTACACATATTTTTAAAATAAATTAAAATATGATATAAAAATAAATAAATAAAATAAGATTTCACCATATTTTGAAATGTCCATGTGTATATTATTTACATAAATTGTTTCTAGTTACAAATGTAGTGACAAATACAAGTATCCATGTGTACTATAAATTTTCTACTTTTTAGTGGTCATAATGATGCACATGTGCTTGTAGATACCTTTCTTTTTGAGTGTACAAAAAATACAGTAATAATTTCATTGTGTACATGTTTCAGTCAATCCTAATGAATTTGAGGAAGAATAAGACATATTTACTAAGATACACTAAAAGCTTAGATACTAGTGACATTATTTTGTTTGGTTGTGTAATGATCTGATTACAAACTTCATTCTTTGATTTTGTTTGTTTGAGATTTGGTGTTCCTGGAAAACCTTGTTAGGGTGTACATAAATAAGCGTGTACATGTGTACAACATGAACAAGTTCCGTGTACAAACCTTAATTTTTTTGACTTTTTCATTAACTATGCAAAATTACGAAAATAACCTTGTCTTCTTCCTTGGCCATTGTCAACCATAAACTCTGATATCTGCCTCTCTCACCTATTTTCACGATTCTTTACATTCTCCACTTATTTTTTTATGTATTCTACCCAGATTTATGATTTTACATTTAAAAATTTGAACAAAGGTGGTTTTTTTTGTTTTCAATTTTGTTGAACGTTTGTTCAAGATCGCCATCCGACTCCAGATTGTTTGAACCAAAATTAAATACAAGATCTATTTGAACAAAAAAAATCGAAGAGTCAGATTTGATTTTACAAAAAGAATAATGAATTTGGGAGGAGGAGAACAAAGAAGAAAATTAACTGGGATGTATTTTATTAATTTTCTTGAAACTTTATGCTCGTGCAAAAAGAAAGAAGAAAATAAAGAGAGAAGATTGTGGGTCCCAACAGTTAGGATATAATTTGTTGTAGTGTGGAAAAGTTAACTAAGTACATAATAGTTAGAAGAAATAATATCACTCTAAGGCAGTTTACAGTTTATTGTATCACAAAAAGACAGTTTTCACTACTCAGACAGTTTTCATTAACTTTTTTTGCTAACTAAAACTAACCGGTTCCTCTTTAATTAAATAATAAACAAACTAAAAAAATATAATATAGATCTTTTAATTTAAAGAGAAAATAAAATAGGTCCCACGTATCTTCTTCTTCATTTCTCCTCTCATTTCTTCGTCTTTTATTCTTCCTTTTGTTAAATGAATTTTAATTTTCCAGAACATTGTTTCCAGAAAATATGTTCATAATCAAAATCTTTATTATCCAATATATCTTTTGAGATGTATCAAGCTATATATCTGATGATGATAAAATCATGATGTATAAAATCTATCCCTCTTAATGAATACACCTCTGCGTCAAAGATGAGATTCAAAGTTGTGGAACTGGTTCTAAAGCTCTGGAGTTATCGTCGTCGTGCCATTTCTTTTGTCATATTCACCATTTGTGAGAAGCTCGATAGCAACAAAGACCAACTTTGAAATTTGATATTTGTCAGATCTTTTGAGTTTATACCTCTCGTAAAATTTTGATCTTGAACAAAGTTTATTTGGCTGTTTGGTATATTAACACACTTCTCTTAAAAATAATTACGACATGAGCAACTTGAGAACAACAATGGCCAAATTTCTATTTTTTGCACATTTGGTCCTTCAAATTTTTTTATTTTTGTTTTCAGATTTTCGTATTTACAGAAATAACCACGTGTATGTGTACATAATGTTAGTGTACACATGTACATGTTAAAAACGTGGTTTACGTGAATTAAACAACATGGTTATATATGTACATGTGTACATGATTACATGGTGGACCTAATATTTAGTTTGCATTTTCCAATAATCTCAATGATATAGCATACAAATATTATCAATTTGAATGCTAAGAATGAAAAATATACATGGGAAATGATTTTTATGTTATTCAATATACGTTCACTTTTTATCACTTTTTATTAATTTTGTAGCTTAGTCTCTGTGGATAATACATTATGTGTACACTTTGAAATTTTTGCATATTCATGTGTTCTAACATATGTGATACACAAATGTGTACATGTTTCTTTCACATACATGAGCATGTTTAACATGGACGCCTAACTAAGCAGAATGTGACTAGTAAATGCGTACATGTGGACATATTTTATTATCTATTCTTTAGCATATTTACAAAAAAAAACATATTTACAAAAAGACATATTTACTAAAAATTGAAAATAATGTGTACACATTGTTTAACAAAAAGAAATATTTACTAAAATGTCCCTCACTAAAAATTGAAAGTAATGTGTAAACATGGGTAATAACGTGTACACATTATTTAACAAAAATGCGTACCAAGTTTCTGAACAAAACATGCTCACATTTATAGGTGTACACATGGATAATAACATGTATGTACACTATTATATATGAAATTGTACAATTAGTAGTGATGAAAGCATGCTCCCATATATGACTAAATACATTTGGTGTTTCTAAATTATTGTAATTTTGTTTTAGAATTTTGATACAACGTAAGACGTATTAGAATATGATACAGTAGTTAATATTGAGCATAATCAAAGATACAATTGATTTTGGGCATGACAATATGTCTACACATTATTTTGTGTGTTATGTATACACTAATGATTTTAGCTTTGATACACATGTACACTAGCAACTTTGAACGTACACATGTACACTATCAACCTTGAACGTACACATGTACACTAACGGTTGTGCATATCTTTTCTTTTAATAAATGGCATTTTAGTAAATATGTCATCGTTTTTCTCAGAATTTTAAGGTTTTCTGCAACATTTTGTTTTGCGGCCGCCATTGATTTTTTTTCATAATCTTGCATTCTATTAAGTTTTAATTGTAAAATACACTTTAAAATAGTAGTTTTTGAACTTTTTTAAATTGCTTTTGAACTTCGGATTTCAAAAAAAAAAGAATTTTTGTGAGATTTAACCAAAGTTATTCAAGCTTCATTTTTGTAACTGAAATATGGTTGCCGTGGTGGATTTCAGATATCACAACCACCACGAGTTATTGTCACGGCACAAAGGAGATTAATTGAAGAATCCGTTTGTGTAAGATTTTTTGGTGAAGGAGATCAGAGTTTGATTGAAATTTTTTGGTGATCACGAATGAGAATCAAGAAAACATTGAAGAGATCTGCAGAAGAAGCTTTTTGATTTCAAAAGCGTCATTTTCATCAGATTTTACACATTTTATATTTTAAAATAATCCAAACATGTAACTAGAAAGGCAAAAGCCATTTCTCTATTTTACCCCACGAGTTAACTATTTTTCAAGGGCAAGTTAAGACTTTTTACACATAAACTACCTTAGTAGCTGAAACTGCTTTATCTTGATATTAAAACACGTAAACTGTCCTAGGGTGATAAAAACTCTAGTTAGAATGTTAGTTAGCAAAAACTACCTTAGGAGTGCAAACTGCCCTAGAGTGAAATAAAAAAACTTAAAACTGCCTCTTAATGTAATTTTTTCTTTTCCTTATTCATGTAATAATAGTTTTCCTAATCCTTGTTGCATTAGGATTTAGATACTTTCCTTTTTTATTATTCTTGTAATCCTTATATAAGGAACCTCTTATGATCAACAATAATAAAAGCAATTTCCCTCTACAATTATCTCTGATTTACAACACGTTATCAGCACGAATTGTCTCTAATCCCAAAGCTAAAAAGTCGACCAGGAAACCCAAACTACCAGCCACCGGCGATCAACTCCTCCAGTTCTTTTTACCCGGCGAGAATCCTAAGTTCTTTCCTTTTTCTTGACAAGCTCATTAACCAAGCCGGCCCTTGTTTTCCTTTTTGCTCGGTGGAATCCCTAGCTCGCGATATCCATCAAGCACGACCAGCCGCCACTGCAACCAACTTAGTTCATGCAATCCGACCACAAAGCACAACCGCGAGAAACCCTAATCTGGTCCTGACCACGATCCGGCTCAGCTCAAAGCTCTCATCCAATTTCTCTAAGGTGGTCCGGTTTATACATCTACAAACCTAAGGTACTTCAATCAATCCCTAGAACCTAAAACCCTAATAAGACATCCAAATTTGCAAAATAGAATTGCTAGGTTGAATGGATTGTTTAGGTTGATAGTTGGAATTAATAATATGTTTTGATTGATTGCTTGAATGTTTGTTTGAGGTTTACATAAAACTTAGAACCCGGGTGCTTAGAGCATGATTATCAGTAGGACTTTAAAAAGTCCTTAATCATCCCAGCATCCATCTCTCTCCTCACCAACACTCACAAATTGTGTGGGACTTGTGTGGGACGTTTCTTAGTAGGGGACATTTTGTCTTGGTCCCTGCAAAAAAGTGGTTCCCCCCCCTCTAAGGACCCATTGTGGGACATGCGATAATGTTGGTCTTAGGATTGTTTAAAACTATAATTCATAAATTTGATTGATGGATTGCTACTTTTTGATTTTTTTTTGCTTGATGATTTGAGGTTTAGGGTGATAGATTTTATGTTTAACCTAATTTTAAATCTGAAACCCTAAAGGGTCTTGAAAACCCTAAATCATCTATTGCTAAATCTGATTGCTAGATTTATGATTTTTGAGGTTTTAAGATAAAGAATTTTTAATTGTTATGAATTAAACCCTAATCTGGAAACCCTATAAACTTTAGGCGCGTATTGCTAACCCTAATTTTGTCAAACCCTAAAACCTTAATCGGGATTGTTTGCTTGCATTAGTAAACCCCTAAAACCTAATCCGGTTAGTTATTGTTTTGCTTGCTTTGATAAACCCTAAACCTATTGATAAATTTTTTTAGGATTGATAAACCCTAAATTTGCAAACCCTAAACCTAATTTATAGAATCCGATTTTGGTTATTGATTTCTAAAGTTCTTTGTTTGCATATGATTGATAGAAACCAGAATTGGTTGCATCATATGTCATGGCCGTGTGGCCATATGACCTTATTACATATAGAACTCGGAACCCTAGGTTGTTTGATTGCACCATGGTCGATATAGAATTTTTTGGTCGATATCCTTGTTTTGGTTTCATGCGTATGACTTATTTAATTTATGAAACCGTAAAATCTGATTGTGATTGATTCAGATGTCGAAAATATACAATCTGGACTATGCTGCCCTTAATCTCCCTGGAGAGAATTATTTGCAGTGGGCATTGGATACTAAAATTTGCCTGAGATCAAAGGGACTCGGTGAGACTATCATCGAGAATGATGATGAGAATGACAAGAATAGATACCGGGAAATAATTATCATTCGTCACCATCTTGCAGAAGGTCTCAAAGATCAGTATCTTACAATTGAGAATCCACTAGACCTTTGGACCGCCTTACAGCGGAGATATGATCACCAGAAAACGGTGCTATTACCAAAGGCTAGATATGAGTGGAGAAATCTCAGATTCCAGGACTATAAGTCCGTGGATGAATATAATTCAGTCTTGTTTAAGCTTGTCTCAAAGATGAGACTATGTGGTGAAGAAGTAACAAGAAAGATTTACTAGAA
The DNA here is from genome assembly GCA_932364175.1 of Eruca vesicaria subsp. sativa. Classification (NCBI taxonomy): domain Eukaryota; kingdom Viridiplantae; phylum Streptophyta; class Magnoliopsida; order Brassicales; family Brassicaceae; genus Eruca; species Eruca vesicaria. The sequence goes on along the minus strand of CAKOAT010447376.1, from coordinate 402,646 downwards.
AAGACTTTCTCTACATTCCATTCCAGTAATGTCTTGCTGCAACAGCAGTACAGAGAAAGAGGCTTCACCACATACACTGATCTGATCTCGTGCCTATTTCTGGTCGAGACAAACAATGAGTTATTGATGAGGAATAGTGAGATGAGATCTCCTGGATCAGCCCCATTACCAGAAGCCAATAAGGCTGTAGAAGAAAAGAAAGATTCCAAAGAAAGCAACCACGTCTATGATAATAGACTGCACGGTCGAGGCCGTGGTGGATGGAGAGGACGTGGTGGTCGAGGCAATTATGGCTCGTACGGCCGTGGACAAGGGAACCACAATAACTGTGGACGTGGTCCCAGTCATGGCCGCGGTCGAGGTGGCATATCTAAGCCATCTTACTCGACCAATCACTCGACCAAATCACTTTGCCACAGATGTGGAATGGGGAATCATTGGGCCAAGACATGCAGAACTCCTAAATACTTATGTGATCTCTATCAAGAGAATCTGAAAGGCAAGAACCCTGAAGCCCATATGGTCCAAGATGATAACGGTGATTTCGACCATGACCATGAGAATAATGGTCAACAAGATTTTGAGACTTCAGATTGTCTAAAAGACTAAAATTTTGACATCTTGTTTGTTTTCTTTGATTCTATGTTTTCTTGTTTTGAATTCTATTACTACTATTGTTTGATGTTTTTCTTTTAATAATATGCAAGTTTTATTTATTTAGAAAAGTCTCTGAGATTATGATTATGATTGTTATTATAGAATGAAAGATGAGATAAGTATACTTGTGGTGGATAGTGGATCAAGCCACACAATACTTAGAGACAAAAGATATTTCATCAATCTCACAATGCAAAATGCCAATATACAAACTATTGCGGGTACGGCCAGCCTTAGTGAGAGCCACGGCCATGCTTATATATTGTTTCCTAATGGCACACATTTAGAGATTTCTAATGCCTTATATTCACCCAGCTCTAAAAGTAGCCTATTGAGTTTCAAGGATATAAGATTAAACGGTTTCCACCTTGAAAGAAAGAACGAAGGAAATAAAAAGTTCTTTATTATGTTTGAAATCGTCCAAGGCAATAAAAGAATCCCAGAAACCATACCTGCAATATCTACTGGTCTATACTATGCAGAGATCAGTGTGATTGAGGCTAATTCCTGAGAAAATTTCACTCTATGGCATAACCGACTTGGCCATCCCAGTTTCATGTATGATGCGAAAATTACTAATGAATTTTCAAGGGCACACAATAAAAAGAGTTATCACAAAGAATCTCACATTTGTAGTATGTACACAAGAGAAACTCATAACTCGGCCATCACCAGTAAAAGTGAATAAGGAAATCATTAATTTTATAAAAAAGAATTCAGGGAGATATATGTGGACCAATACACCCACCAAGTGGGAAATTTCGATATTTCATGGTCCTAATAGATGCATCGACCAGATGGTCGCATGTTTGCCTATTATCCACACGAAATTTGGCATTTGCAAGGCTGCTTGCTCAGATCATAAGACTGAGAGCACATTTTCCACATTTTCTCTTAAAGACTATACGTCTAGATAATGCTGGCGAGTTCACGTCCCAAGCGTTTAATGACTATTGTATGTCTATGGGAGTAAGTATGGAACACTCTGTGGCACATGTCTATACACAGAACGGCTTAGCCAAATCTTTTATTAAACGCATATAGCTGATAGCTAGACCATTACTCATGAGGTCTAAACTCCCCGTATCAGCATGGGGACATGAAGTATTACATGCAGCAGAGTTAATTCGCATCAGGCCATCTAGTGAGCATAGATATTCACCATCCCAATTACTTTCGGGTCATGAGCCAGACATATCTAATTACTTTCGGGTCATGAGCCAGATATATCCCATATTAAGACTTTTGTCTCAGCCATCAATATCTTGGCAAGATCCTCGGACTAAAGAATGTGATTTAGAAGTCCAAAAGATTATACATTTACAAAAGCTAGCTAATCAGTTGCCAGATTCATTTTCTGGCCCGAATAGAGTAACTAAGTCATATATCCCGGCTTGTAATGCACCAATAAGAATAGAATTCCAAGAGGGACAAAGTCAAGTTGCTACAGAGTCTACACAATATTTGGAACGTGGTAGACCAATTGGCTCCAAAGATAAGAACCCTCAGAAGTCTAAGAAAGGTGGTGGATCCGAGGGAACCATGGGAACCGTCCAGGACATTGATGGGCCGGCCGTGCCGACCGAATCGGTCGAGCCAAGTGGGCCAGCCGTACCGACTGAACCGGTCGGCCGGTTGTGCCAATCAATGAGGCTCGGGACGCTGAGCTTCATGGTCCACAAGGTCCGGATAATAATGAGATCTCTATAAATTATATCATGTATGGAATACAATGGAATTGTAAAGAAATCAAGCTCGATGAAGGAAGAACTTGAACTAATGGATATGAATGAGGATCAAGAACCCACGTCCATATATGAGTGCACTCAACGATCAGATTGGATCAAATGAAACTATAAACGTGGAGTTAGAATCATTAAAGAAAAGAGGCGTTTTTGGCCCTATAATATTGACACCAAGTGATGTCAAACCCAGTAGGACACAAATGGGTCTTTGTGAGGAAAAGAAATGAGAAAGGAGAAGTAGTGACATATAAAGCACGGTTTTTTCCACAAGGATTCTCACAGAGACCAGGAATAGACTATGAGGAAACTTATTCCCCTGTGGTGGATGCAACGACATTTTGATTTTCAAATCAGTATGGCTATAAAAGAGAATTTGGATTTACGCCTAATGGATGTAGTAACAGCATAGTTGTATGGTCCATTGGAAAATGAGATTTATATGAAAGTTCCAGAGTGTATTGAGCTCAAAACTAAGAAAGGTTCTCGAGAACAGCATTGCATAAAACTGAATAAATCCTTGTATGGATTAAAGCAACCAGGTCGAATGTGGTACAATAGACTAAGTGAGTACCTAGTGAAAGAGGGCTATAAGAATGATCCAATAAGTCCTTGTATCTTTATAATGAAATTCGAAAATAAGGGCTTGGTAATCATAGCAGTATATGTGAACCTCTGGAGAGATTTTCCAAACAGTTGAATATCTCAAGAAAGAGTCTGAGATGAAAGATTTAGGAAAAACAAAATTTTGTTTGGGATTACAGCTTAAGTACAAAAACAATGGAATCCTTGTGCCTCAAGAAGCATGTACAGAAAAGGTACTCAAGAAGTTTAATATGGACCAGGCTCACTCATTGTCGAGTCCTATGGTCGTCTGGTCCCTAAGCCCGGACCTGGACCCGTTCTGACCAAAGCAGAAGGACGAGGAAGTCCTTGGTCCGGAAATACCTTACCTCAGTGCCATTGGAGCTTTAATGTATCTGGCTAGCCACACTAGACCAGACATTTGTTTTGCCGTGAATCTACTATCTAGATTTAGCTCTTGTCCGACTATCAAGGCACTGGAACAGGATTAAACACATACTACGGTATCTGCAAGGAACCAAAGATCTTGGTTTGTTCTTTACCAATCAGTCCAAAGAAAGTTTGATTGGATATGCAGATGCATGATACTTATCTGATCCACATAATGCTAGATCACAGTCTGGATATGTTTTTACACATGGTGGAACTGCAGTTTGTTGGCGGTCCATGAAACAGACCTTTGTTACCACATCGTTCAACCATGCAGAGATCTTAGCAATGCATGAGGCAAGTCGTGAGCTTGTTTGGTTGAGGTCTATGACCAACCATATTCGTGTGGACAGTGGATTGGTCGTGGGAAAGGATGAACCAACGATCATCTATGAGGATAATGCAGCATGTATAGCTCAACTCAAAGATGGATACATAAAAGGAGATAGGACGAAGCATATTTTGCCTAAGTTATTCATTACCCATGATATGCAAAAGGCCAATGAGGTTCAGGTGGTTCAAGTACGGTCCAGTGATAACTCAGCCGAACCTTTTCACCAAGTCTTTCCCAACCTCGATGTTCAAGAAGCTGATTTATAAGATTGGGATTTGTCGACTGAAAGACCTTCAGTGATGTATTCATCAGGGGGAGTAATGTGTGTTGTACTCTTTCTTTTATCATGGTTTTGTCCCAGTTGGGTTTTTCCTGGTAAAGGTTTTAATGAGGCAACATTAAGCACGTTACAAACTTTTGTATGGTTATGGCATCCAATGAGGAGTGTTATAAACCATTTAGTGGATGACCCATAACCAAGCCATTGGGCATTAGGCCCATTCGGCCATACTAGATCATAGGCGGCCATGTGCCTTGTTTTCCTTATTCATGTAATAGTAATTTTCATAATCCTTGTTGTACTAGAATTTGGATACTTTCCTTTTTTACTATTTTTGTAATCCTTATATAAGGAACCTCTTATGATCAATAATAATACAAGCAATTTTTCTCTACAATTCTCTCTGATTTACGACACCAACATATTTTTCTAACAATTTTAAAAATGAATGTGGTAGTGACACGTGGCTACAAAAAATATTGTAATGTTTCTTCTTTAATATATAGGGGATATGTATGTTGATAGATTTTAACATAATATTTAATATTAATGTTATTTTTTCCCTTCTGGATTTTCTTAAATGGCATCTTCTTCTTCTAATAATTTTGAGGAAATGGATGAAAAATTTGATCAAATTTTCAATCAACAATTCGAGAATCTCCTCACTCAACATGAAAATCGCCAAGAAGCATTAAGGTCAATAAAGTACGACTCCATTTTCGAATGAAAGACAATGAGAACAAGGACATATGCATTATGCAATGATTATTTTAGTGAAGATGCAACATATTATTCTCATATGTTTCGACGCCATTTTCGAATGAACAAGCTCTTGTTCATACTTTCAACAAAGAAGAGATTCTACTGGAAAGTTGTGTCACTCCCTGTTACAAAAGGAAATAGCAGTTATTCGTATGATGGCATATGGTTGCCCAGCTGATGTGGTCGACGAATACCTCCGACTCGGTGAGACCACCGCACTTTTATGCTTGGAACATTTTGTTGAAAGAGTCATAAATTTATTTTGAGATGAGTATCTAAGAAGACCCACGCCAGAAGATCTTCATTGACTACTCAATATTGGAGAGATACGTGAATTTTCTGGGATGATAGGAAGCATTGATTGTATGCATCGGGAGTGGAAGAATTTTCCGGCCGCATGGAAAGGTCAATATACATGTGGATCAGGAAAGCCAACCATTGTTTTAGAGGTTGTAGCTTCACAAGATCTCTCGATATGGCATGCATTTTTCGGACCTCCAGGTACACTAAACGATATCAATATTATTGATCGATCACCGGTTTTTGATGATATATTACAAGGTTGAGCTCCAAAGGTTAATTACATTGTCAACGGACACGAGTACAATTTGTCTTAGTATCTCACAGATGATATTTATCCAAAATGGGATACTTTTGTCCAATCCATTCCACTTTTACAAGGTCCGAAAGCATCCTTATTCGCTACACATCAAGAAGTTGTACGTAAAGATGTCGAGCGTGTTTTTGGAATCTTGCAAGCTCGATTTTCCATAGTAAAAAATCCAGCTCTTTTGTGGGATACAATAAAAATTAGAAAGATAATGAGAGCATGTATCATTTTACATAATATGAACGTAGAAGACCAACGAGATGTGTACACTCAGTTTGATGTGTCATCTTTCGCACAACCGGATTCAAACCAAAATTCACATGTTTATTTCACGTATTCGACAGATATACCTTCAAATCTCAGCAATATAATCAGCATTTGGAATCGATTTCATGATAAAACAATACAACAATTGAAAGCTGATTGGGTTGAGAATATATGGCAAAAATTTGGAACAAATCAAGATTTCAACTAATCGGTTTTTTTCTTTTTCACGATTTGTATTTGTATTTTTAATATGCTTTTATTTCATTTTTATTAAAACTATTTATGTATTTTTTATTTTAAATCATTCTACTTTAAAAATAAAAAAAATTAAGAACCTCTATGAGGTTCTCTCATTAGATGTCAAAAAAATAATCAACACTTACTAAGGTTCTTAACTTCTTAAGTTTTCAAATCAACTTTTTTTATTCTTAAATTAAGCTAAAAAGCTCATAAGGGGTTCCTATCGATAGAAGTGCTCTAACACATGCAGGATTCTACTTAAGAGTTGATTTTTTGTGGTTTTTGTTTTAGTTTTTAGTTTTTGTTTTTCTGAAAAACATTTTTCTTCCAATCAAGTTTTTGTTTTTGGTTTTTGCTTTTGAAAAAAACTATTTTTCTTGCCAATCAAGTTTTTAAACAAATAGATTCCCTAAAATTTAGGGAAACTAGTTTTTCAAAATTTTAACCAATTTGTGAAGAAAAACCAAAAACCCAATTTTTGTGGGATTTTAATACAAAAACGAATTTCATTCTTTTTGTATTAAAAATCTATATTTTAGTTAAATAAATAATATTTTCATAAAGATAAATTATCCATACAATTCTTTGTAGATAATATATCATTCAAACCTTAATTTAAAATAATTTATTTGTGTTTATATCAGTAAATCGGATATTTTTATATAACATTAATTAATTGTAAACAATTAGTTATTAATTTCTAGAAAATAAGTTATTAATTTCTAGAAAATTCATTGAATAATTTTAATAATTATAAGACACACTAAAATAAATAAAAGTTAAAAAATTAATTATTTTATTAATAAAATATATAATATTAATTTGAAAATAGCCCTTCAGGTTTTAAAATATAAAAAAGCATATAAGAAAATTTATAAATAGTTTAACTTTTTAAAAATATTTTAATTTTTATAATTAATATAAATTTTATTGTTTATATTTTAGTATAATATTTAAAAACAAAATAATTGAAAATAATGTTAATGCATTTTATTTTAATGATAACTTATAAATATTTCATTATTTTTTATTATTATTTTAAAACAAGGTATTGATTATTGTTTAAAAACTAAAACTACAGAAAAATCAAAAACCAAATCTAAAAACTAAAAACCAAAAGCTGAAAGCCGAAAACAAAAATCTAAAATCTAAAAACCAAAAACTAAAATCTAAAACCAAATCTAAAACCAAAAACTAATTCATAAAAGTTTGTCACTCCAGAAGTCGCATAAGCATACGGAACAAACTCTATTTAGATCTCTTGTTTACACGTCGCAGTTACATTTGTTTTTTTTGCCGTTGATTAACGGGAATTTAATCGATCTGACAGTTAAAACACTACAGTCAGATATCTCATGTGGATGTACTCTATTTTTAAACCGAGTAGACATTTACATCGCCTAGGATTCTTTTGGCTTATGCAAAGTTCTGAAGTACGAGGTTTAATATAGTTCGCCTCTAACCACGATACCAACTATATAATATGATCAGACCATAATTAAGAGCCTTAGATACTGTCGGCTTTCTTTTATTTATTTCACATATTTATTAGTACATTACATTATTACTTGGACCATCTTCACCTTTGTTATTACACGAACACATGCAGGATTGATCAAATACCAGTACTTAGAATCTGATCATAAGCTTTGTGGCTGCAGAAGTCGCATAAGCACTTAACATTAAACTCATCTCCCCAACGACATTCTCCACCTTTAGCTCCCTTCTCCGAACGACATCGTCTGACACAAAACGATGGATATATCATAGGCGCACAGAGACTGAAGCCAACATCGCCACCGTATTCCTTCAAGCATTCCCTATCTTGTGCGTCTATCTCTGGCACTTCTGCTCATTATGTATACACTGAATACTTGATGAGAATATAGTAATCACATATATATTATGAAACTTTCTGATTAACGAGAGAAATACTCTCTGGATCACTTAATGAAACACATAAATTTTAAAAAAACATATGTGAATAAATACGGAGTTAGTAATTACCAAAGATAACCAAAAAGAGAATGAAAAATACGGCGAAGGAAGAAACTGGATTCGCTGCAATGGCCATCTACTCTCTATATATCACTCTACTATCTTGTTTCACTTTGGAGTTAACGTATGTGTAAATCAACTGGTACTATGCTATTTATCTTTATTGTTGGGCCAATAAATTATTATCAAAGACTCGTTTAGCTGTCATAACTCATAAGACACAACGATATTGTTCACACGTCACAGAGTTACATGTAGTTTCTGACCGTTAATTAACCATAAATTAAACGAACGATGGTCAGATATCTACACGTCGATGCTAAAGTGAAAGATTTTAAAACAAGTACTTGTTTTGTTTGCCTCGGAATTTTTATTTTTTTGGCTTATGCAAAGTTGTTAAGTATGTAAGTTAATATTAACTTTATTCTTTTTTTTTTTTAAATTCCATTAATAATTATAAACCGATACACACCCAAAAAAAGAGTTCCAAAATAGGCCTTACAACACCAGGATGCCTTACAAATCTATTCTACTCCTATTAAAACTTACCATGTTAGAAAAGCGAAAGCCACGTTCCTAATAAAGAAACAGGTGGGTTGGAGGATAAAGAGGCTGATCTTGAGGCAAGAGATCTTGAGAGGGGTCCAAACGAAGTCGAAGAGTGTCTCTGATGTCTGAGATAATTGCTTCAGGAGGTCGCGATATTGAGGAGTGAAGTCTAGCATTACGCTCTTTCCAAATGGGGTACTTTGAAGCTTGGTAAATAAACCTAATGATGAGAACTAAATGGCTGTTGGAAGAAGGCCTATGGAGCCAACTCAAGAGCGAATCAAAATCCTGAGGAGGCTGGAGATTGGCTTTCACCATGAAATACAACCAGATTTGGGAACTGTATTGACAATCGAAGTAAAGATGCTGACGCGTTTCATTGTAATCTGAGCAAAGCATGCAATTTGCAGGAACATCGAGACCCCATTGTCTCATTCTATCCCTGTTCGCCAATCTATGCCTAACATTTACCCAAGTATGAAAGGCGTTCTTCGGGATATGGCCAGAGAACCAGACCTGTTTGTGCCAAGAAACTTCCTGATCCGGAGGAAACAAGAAAGTCCAAGTTACAGCAGTTGGAAACTTTTGAACAGGGGCTTGATCACCTACTTTCCAAGCGTATGTATCGTCCATTTCTGAGCTCACTATGGGATCTGCTGGGGGCAAACATTGCTTCAGTAACTGGATTAGAGGACTTCTAGTTCTCATACTAGAGAGCCACCAATTTCCATCTCTAATACTTTCAGCCACAGTAGCGTCTATGGGTAAACCAGTGACTTGTGGACCTTCTGGTCATGTGATCTCAATCAGCGGACCTAGAGGCGTCCAAGAGTCTTGCCAAAAGCTTGCTGTGATCCCTGATCCAACCTCACACACCACAAACTGTCTCGCTACCTGACGTAACTTACAAATTGCTTTCCAGATCCAACTGCTTCTTGGTGAAACTTGAAGAGTCCAAAAATTCTCGTTGCCTATCATATTCACCCGAATCCAACAAGCCCACAATGAACAGTTCTTAGAGAAAATTAACCAGACCAATTTAAGAGCAAGAACATGGTTCCACTCAGCAATTCGTTTCAAACCCAAACCTCCACAAACTATAGGAGAACAAACAGAGTCCCAAGACACTTTAGCTCCTCTTGCTGAACTCGAGTCCCCATTCCATAAGAAGCCATTGCACATGCGCTCCAAAGCATCCACACATTCCTTTGGCAAGATAAAGATAGTCGCCCAAAAGGTAATGATTGAATAGATGACTGATCTGATTAATACCAGGCGGCCGGCATAAGATAAGTGCTTACCGTCCAAGATCTAAAACGAGTGGTAACCTTATCGAGGAGGGGTTGGAAATCCGATTTCTTCATCATTCGGGAGGATAGAGGGACTCCTAAATATCTCACAGGCAGAGATCCCTGAGCAATACCAACTCTTTCTGCCAACTCTCTGCACCGTGTAGTACTACCCCCATCAATAAGTAACTCAGTCTTATTGTGATTCATAGACAAGCCGGAGACCTTCTTAAAATCTTCCATAATACTTAGAATTCCTCTCAAAGATTCTTCTATCCCATCAAAGAAAACTAACACATCATCGGCAAAACTGAGATGAGTAACCAAGGGAGCCTGGCACGAAGGATGAAGACCAAATGTATTATCCACAGCGCCTTTGTCTAATAGTCTTGACAGAACATCCATTATAAGCACAAACAGCAACGAAGATATAGGGTCACCTTGTCTTAGACCTTTCTTACCGTGGAAATAACCTGCTAACTCTCCATTGATAGATATGCTATAAGAGGTCGTTGTAATACACTCCCTTAACTTTATTCGCATAGAGGAACTTACTAGATCACGTAGTGAAATACTTTCTGAATCATTTTAATTGTGAATCACAAAGTTTTCAACAAATATATGTGAATAAATACAAAGTTAATTACCAAAGATGACCGAAAAAGGAGGAAAATGTGGCGAAGGAAAAAAACTGACTTCGTTGTCATGGCCATCTTCTTTCTCTATATCTCTTCAATCTACTCTCTGTTTCACTTTGTTTTTAACTGTCACTAGTCCTATAAATTTATATCTGAATGACCTTACCATGTGAACTGATAAGAATGCAAAATATCCAGAATCGAAGAACCGACCGAAACCGATCCAAAAAATCAGGGTTCCGAACCTGATCGGACCCGGAGTAAATAATCGAATGGGTCCTAAATTTCTATATCCGAAGAATCGGTACCAAACTCGACCCGAGTCGAGAACCGAATGAGTATCCGAAATATCCGAAATGTAAATATGTATCTCAAGATATTATTTATAATTATACTTAATTAATATTTTAATAATTTAAAATTAAAACTATAAATTAAATATGTTAGTTATTTTGGTATTTTTCATTATATTTAGATAAAATATCATATTTCTGATATAAAATATCCAAACAATGTGTCTAACGAGTATTTTTGGTTATGTCTAGGTAAAATAGGTAGTTTGGATACTCAATATCCGAATCATATCGGATAATATGGTTACTCTGGGTACAAATAACCGAGCCCGTTTCAGATACATTGGTTATTTGGTTACTTTTAGGTTCATATGCGTCAGACCCGAACCCACCCGGACCCGGGAAGACCCGATTCGAATCCGTCCCATAAATTTATAATACCCGAATGGGTTCTGAATTTGGCTACTTTTAGGTTCTGAATTTGTTTACTTTATGTATCAGACCCAAACCTACCCAGATCCGGGAAGACCCGATTCTAACCTGACCCGTAAATTTATAATACCCGAATGGGTCTTGAATTCAAAATCTGAAAAATCTGATACCCGAAAAATTGATATGTACCCAAATGGATACCCGAATACCCAAACCTATATGAAACTACCACAAAAAAATCATTTAGCTTATACATAAATACGTCTATATGACCTTACAATGTGATAACTGAAAAGAAACGTATAAATAAGGCGACGCAAGATTATCATTTACAAAAATCATTTAGCTCTCATTTCCACTATAAATATAGGGAAATTGCATTGTATAGCTTTCAAACAAATTATAATTCAATGTCTAACAAAAAAACCTACATCACCTATACAACCTTCTTCTTATATAATATTACTATATTGCCCCTATATTCAACCAGTGAAACTAACTATCAAAAATAATTAAATAAATAACTAATTAATGTAATAATTAAAATATGTGGTCAGGTTGTATTTACTCTCACCTTTCAAAATACTTAGATATCTTTAAGGAAGATGAACGTGGTCATTCATTATGCACACATCTTCTTCAACTGAATTTCTTCTCATGAGAAGAGCAACGATGAAGGTGTAGACGGTAAGCATACATAACTACTCTTTCATTTCTTTTCTTCCTTCTCTTAAATCATGTTTTTGTTTTCATACTTTGTTTTCATACTCTGTGTTCATACTTTGTTTTCATTTCTTTTTTGGTTTTAGTGATCCAATGGTGAAGAATAACGATGGTAGGCCAGTAAAAGCGTCGTCGTGTTGGAAAAAAGGAGAAGAGATGAAGATGATCTCTATATGGTGGTGAAGTATAACGACGGTGAACGTAATGAAGGTGTACCAACATATTTGAAAAGATAAGAATTGAATAAGATGAACTCGTCGTCTATACTATATTCTGGAAAAGAATAGTATAGTACTTTAGTGTAGTTATTTATGTAAAATTACTATTTGGGTATATTTCTATACTATTCCTTAAAAATGTGATAATCTGTCATATTTTCAAATTTGATAGTTCTCTTCTCTGTCATTTTTTGTAATTGGTTGTAATATGAATTTCATAATATATTGGTTTATGTGTAATGGTTCAAAACCAATTTGAATAAATAGCAAATGAACCCTTATATTAGTATAATATACTACATTTCTATACTATAAATAATATTTGCATATACAGATTAATATTCTATAATATTATGTATTGTTTTAGATTTTTATATTTGGAGTTAGAGTTTATATTTGGGTTTAGGGTTTAGTAATTGGTGATTAGGATTTAGTATTTGGAGTAATAGAGGTGAGTTTGGTGAGTTTGGTGAGATTTGGGTTTAGATTTTGAGATTTAGGTTTAGATTTTAGGGTTATGGTTTATATTTGGGTTTAGGGTTTATACTTGGGTTTAGAGATTAGTGATTAAGATTTAAGGTTTAGTATTTGGAAGGACAGGGTTGAGATTTGGAAGTGAACATGTATCGTTTCATTTGACGATTAATAAAAAGTGTTTTATTTTGTTCACTAATATGTATTATACTATGTATTTTATTCCATTCTATTTGGGTTTAAGATATATACTTGGATTTGGGGTTTAGTAATTATAATTTAGAGTTTAGTATTTTGGAAGGTGAGGGTTAAAGTTTGGGTTTAGTGTAGAAATTTAAGGTTTAGTATTCAAAAGTTTGGTCCGGGTTTAGCACTTAGGAGTTGTTTGTTGGGTTAGAATTCTATACTCTTTCGGTGATATGGAATACATTCTTTATTTGAGTTTATTATTTATATTTGGATTTAAGGTTTAGGGTTTAGGAGCTTGGGGTGGGTGGAGCTAGGATAGGATTTATTATTTAGGAGTTGAGATCAAGTTGAACTTTTATACTATTTTATTTATATGTAATAGAACAGTCCATTTTATTTATATGTAAGATAAAATAATTTATAGATTATATTTGGGTTTATAGTCTACTGACTAAGGTTTAGATTTACTAAGTTGGGAATTAGGTATATTATTTAGCGGTTGTGGTTGGTTTTATATGTATAATTTCCAGTAGAAGTTTGGATGAGATAAAATAGTACATGTGTAACTAAGATAAAATAGTATACACGCAATCTGGTAACCATTAACTTCTTTATCCATTCATCTTCTTTTATCTGTGTTTATTTATATTGTGAAAATTAAAGTGACTTGGTTCTTTTTTCTTTCATAAGTTATGTAAAGATCACATAAATTATAAACTACATAAATTGGTTTCAGTGTCTCTCTTCATTATTTGTCACCGGTAACCAGTGTTTTGAAACCCGACCCGGATCCGCAGTTGAACTGGTAAACCCGGTGATCCAAGATAAATCCGGTTTCAGTTTTGTGAAAAAACTTATATTTAAAAACTCAGTATAACCCGCAAAAAATCACTAAAACCTGGAACCCGACTACCGGTTGAACCACTGGTTGACCAATAATACTTCTTTTTTTTTTAGTTTTATTTATGCTTTGATTTAAATTTCTTATTAATATATAATACCAATTATACTATTTTATTTATGATTTTTTGATTTTTATGAAGTTACTATACCACTGGAAGAAAATAAAGTGAGCGATAGTAGAGAAAACCAAAATTAGTTGATGTAATTTGGTGTTAGTTTATCTTATTATCAATAATTTATCATAACTATGTTTTACTTTTGGTTTTGGATTTGAAATTGAATTATATTATTCACATTAGACATTTAAATATTTATGAATTAAAAGTTTAATATTTTTTGTTAGATGTCATAACTCTTAAGTTCTTAAATTCACAAAAAGATAATAATTTAAATTATTTTGATATTTTGTATGTCAAGTAAATATAAAAATATAGAAACTAAAATTAAGTATATACTAAATGCTTTAAAAATAAATATATACATTTCCAAACTATTATTTTATGTTTTAAAAAATACGTAGAAAATACTTAACTTTAGCTTCTATATTTTTATTTTCATAGCTAATATATTATTATATAGTAAAATTAATTAATTTATTAACATACAGTTCACCCACGGTCGATCCAATGATCCGGCGACCCGGGAAGTCGTTCGGTTCAATGTCGGGGTCGGGTTTCAAAACATTGCCAGTAACTTATAGAAGTAAAGGGTATAACCTGATTAATTGGGTATTAGATATTATTCACTAAATTATGTCAAAATCAATGCTACTCACTTAATTAGACTTGAGATTTTAGTCATTTGGCAAATTCTCCCATAAATATATACATCTAAATGACCTTACCATGTGATAATTGATTAAAAATGTATTTAAAAGTTTCAAAACATAAGGTAGCACTAGTCTCTCTGTCTCGAACTACGGCCAAGCTAGTTCTTAGTGAAAGATGAGCTTTTTGGCTAAGTTCGTGAAAGATGAGCTAATAGATGATTACAGAGCAATTTTGTTAAGGCATCTCACTTTTATTATCAGTTCATATATAACGATTATCATATACAGTATACTGACTCCAATATACCATTGCCTTTTTCCCTCACGCCATATTTTTACAAGCAAACTAATATATGGAGAAATAAACAACATTCTTTCACAGGAGAAGACAACTGAGCAGTAGGTGTTATAAACCTGCTCCAAGGAAACCATTACTGCCAGAAGAACTACCTAAAGGCCCAGGCAAATCACGAACAAGGAACTTCACTGTGTGTTTTCCCATACCATCTAATATCTCCAAACACTCTTGGAGATCAGAATCTGTAACCAGCATCACCCATTCCTCTTCATCGTCTAAGTACTCGAGTTGAAACAAGCCGCTTTGTAGTTTAAAGCGTTTCCTAACTTCTTTGTAGAGCTGTAGGCACCCAACCAATGGCTCGAACTTGAAACGTATTGTGTCTTCTCTGTAAGTGGCCTTTACAGTGATCATTTTCGATCCACTCTCACTGCTATTGCTTTTGTTTGTTCTCATTTGGTTCCCACCATCCATGAAAGTAGATGAGCTTCTGAGCATAACTGCTCCTGAGCCATTTGATGAATCTGACTTGTACTTGTTAGGTTCCATAATATTGCCACTGCATCTAGTTGTAGTATCCATGCCATTTGCAATTTCCTGAGAGCTGCCACTAGCATTAACCTCCATGAATGATCCTGCACAAAAAGAAAATGACTTAAGATTGTAGTCTTCTCCATCTAAGGTTTATGGCATAGAGATATTCTTACCGTTCTTGATGATATCATCCTCTAATTTAATTGCATTGTCGAGTGATTTAGCTTTCAAGAGCTCAAAGGAGGTATCCTCCTGACCTCTTACATGTGCATTGTTACCGTTAGAAGAGCCAACTGCAACAAACTTTCCCGTTGCTGAGTTAAACTTCAGTCCTCCTTCTATACCCTGGACAGAGTCAAGCACCGTTTGTATTTTTCTTAAAGACCTATTCACTTTGCTAATCTTACGAGATGGCCACCTCATGATCCCATGTTGTCTGCATATCCGTTTCAGTGTAGTGGGACAAACTACAACATTAGATCCAAAGTGAAGACCGTTAGAAAGTTTGTCTGGTAATGGAAACACATCAATGCCTGAAAAAATGTGTGAAGTCTCACCACCAATGCTTTTTGCAGCATCCTTTAGACTCCCAGAGAAATGTTGTTGGAGAACTCTTAAGCTCACATTCTTCCCTGTGGCGCCCTTCTTCTTCTCTGGTGTTCTAGCTTTGCTCATACTCTATGAAAATAAAAAAATATCAGTGTTCATTATCTACAGAATAACTAAATTGGATACATCAACATACCTGCTCACAAGTGCCTTGGGATCCTGTACTGCCATTTTCTTGATCAGAGCACATATCTGAAAACATGGTTGTAGTAGAGTTAAGTTCAGAGTCCAATACTATTGTCTGAAAGCTTCCCGAACATGTGTTCTGCGGGAAATAAGACATCTCTCCACTCACTTCTTCTTGAGTTGCTCCCACATCTGAAACAGTTCTCAGAGTTCGACAAATCCTCTGCATAGTACCCGAAAGGCTGTCTAATAAAAGTTGCTGTTCCACGTTTCCGTTCATATTTTGAGGCAAGAAAAGTTCGAGTATGTAATCATCTTCACCAGTGTAAGTACTCCTCAGTTTTATAGCAACAGCAGCATTCAGACCATACTTTCTAGCATGCTGAACAAGAGGGTACTCACTGATGTCATATGCCTTCACATCAGAAGAAAAGAACGGTTGGTTTGATACAAAAGCTTTGCCAACGATACCTTCCTCTTCTCTTAGAGGATGCTCCAAACACACGTGGACAAAGCCTTCCATGTCCATATCATTCACAAAACAAGCTGTCTCCTCTACCCAAAGAACACAATTTTCACCTGAGTTTGGGATCCAGGTTAGAGCTAAAGGCAACTTGTGTGCAAGACACACTGCTCGCAGAACATCTTGTATTTCAGCTAAGGCATCTCTTTGGTTACTTGAAAGGTACTGGAAAGAAGTACCATTAGACTGAAGCATAAAAATGGATTGTACATAGCTAAGATTTTGTTTGGTTCAGAAGTTACCTGAGGGCGAGGGACCACTGGTGTCCTTAAATTTACAGCCTGGAAAAGACACAGAAAGTATTCGATAAGTTTTCGACATATTTGGTACAATACAAGGGATCAGTAACTGCATTTTGTAACCTTTCAACCAACAACAAACTGTCTCCAGAGCTGCCCTGGAAGCTTTCATGGACAGTGGTGGCAGAGGACTCAGGCAGTTCTTAAGCCAACAAAGATTGTCAGACCCTAAATCAAGTTTTGCATAAAGTTTAAAAGTTGTGTTTGTGCACTTGCTGCTGCAAAAAACACCATTGTTTATGACGAGATTGACACAAGTTCTCTATGTTCAATGCTTTTGACTTTAATTTTCATAAGCTAAAAGGTATCATTAATATATTTAAACATACATAAAAGAGAGAGAGAGGGAAAGTGGGTCAACCTGGAGAGCGAGGCAAACAGAGTCCATCTCCATATCAAAATTGAGCTTTTCATCGTATGTGACAAGCTCCATGACAGCACAACAAGATGTACCAGATGCTTCAAGAATAGGTATGGCAATGGAGCCACGGACTTGATTATCTATAGCATGTTTCATACGCAGATACTCATCCGTCTTGTAATACATCACGCTTGATGTCCATTCACGTACTCCAGAGATAAAGACTCTACCAGGGAGTCCAGGAAAAGAACATTGGTTTGCTTCAGAAGCAAAGGTGAATTTACTTGACACTTCACGGTACTGAGAGAGCCTTGGGTCAAGCAAATAGGCCTGATCACATGTACTGAGCATGTACCGGTCTCCTGTCTTGATAGGTGTCCAAACTTGTGCTAAAATGCCCTCTCCTGAACCTGAGAACTGCATAAATAAGCTTAATGCCTTAAGCATCTTCTCATCTAATGAATGGCTCAAAGACCTGGGAATAGTACAGTTCAGTACACTGTGTCGTTTACCACTAAACTCATCGCTATCTAATGAGTAATGACTCTGAGAGCTCATGTAAGAGCTTTCCAAACCGTGTAATGAACGAGGAAGACCTGAAAAGGTAGCACTTCTCAGCTCAGCTGCATGAGATGAAGTGGTGGCTCCAAAGGGCATAGGTTGAGAGGTCATTAGGCCATATTGGGAGAACAAGGCATCAGTCTCAGAAGGGTTGTCACACCATGTGGCGAAAGAGTCGAAGTTCATAAGCTCGGATGAGGAAGAGGAGTTAAGCATGTCATCAGAGATCAAACTGAAACCAAAGCTTAATCCATCCATTTGTTCTTGATAACCAAACCCATTATCTCTTGAATCAAAAGGGTGATCCATCTCGTTGATGATTACTTGACCAGAACACAACAACAACTATTGATTTTTGATACAAACTGCTAGAGATCAAAGAGAGGATCTTTGAAGACAAAAAGAGATGCTTGAAAAACCCTCACACGTAGCAAAGTTAATGAATCAAACTTCCACCAGTATCCTACAACAAGGAAGAAGACGTTACAAAATCAATTCACAAATTGACTTCAAAGAGGACAAACCTCACCGCATAAAAAAAAAAAAAAAGACTAAAGGACACAAAACTCCAACAATGCGAAAGCAGACAACACTTTTAAAATTCAAAACTCGAAAACTTTGACAAACGCAACTCACAGAACATTACAAGAGTATAGTAAAGAGACCAAAGTTCAGAGTTTCAGACAATTCAAAAACAGAGACGACAACTACACGAGTGGTGTTCCCTTTAAGCAAATACAAAGCAAGAGAGTAATAAAAGTTTGAACTTTAAGCTAAAAGTAGAAAGTTGGGTTTGTTTTCATTAGCGGAGAATGAAAAGGAAAAAGCTTACACTAGAGCTCAAGTGGGAAGCTACATCATCAGCAGAGTAAAATAAGGCAGATTCTATTAAATCTAAAGTCCTAAGCTTTGCAACTAAGGAGAGAAGTCTACTCAGACACGGAGCTTTTCTGCTTGCGCAACCAATAAAAGGATGCGTTTTGATTAGAGTGTGAAAGGATGATGACATTTTTATAGGAGTTATTCTTGGACACCCCACTAGAGTAGATTCATTTTCTTTATTCATTTCTATTTCTATTATATTAAAAGAGAAGTCATGACTCATTTCATGTGTGATTTTTCAGTTTGGACCATCTTAAAAATTTTATTTCTATTATATTAAAAGAGAAGTCATGACTCATTTCATGTGTGATTTTTTAGTTTGGACCATCTTAAAAGTTTTATAAAATTTAAGATAACATCATTATAATATCTTTTCATATCTTTAATTGAAATACAAATAGTTAGTTTTAAGAAAAGTATAACAAAATCTTTTGAAAATCTTTTAGAATCTTTTCAAGATATAGTTTCAAAAATTATTTGATTCAAATTTTAATTATCAGAAAATATAATTAAAAATTTTAATTCACTATTATTTATAAACAAAAAATAAATTTGTTTAAAAAATTTTAACAATATCTCAAAATTTTGTTTATGTATTATGTAGGTCCAACTTAATTTACCTTTTACATATATTTCAAATTTAGAAATAAAACAAAATATAAATTAGTAATGTTACATAATAATTTTTTAAAAATTAATACAAAAATACAAATTTTTTAATTTTTATATTAATAATATCATAAGCCACATAAATATTATTATAACATTGGATAGTTACAGAGTCAAATTATATTTATTTATTGATAAATTTTACTCACTCCGTTTCTCAATATATAATGTTTTGGATCATTGTACAAAGATTAAGAAATTTACATTCTTTTACAAAAGTATTTTTAAAGATATATTTTTAACATCATTCAACCAATTATAAAAAAAACAGTAAAATTGGTTGAACAGTTTCTAATAAACTTAAAAATAACTTTAAAATCTTAAAATATACTTTAAAATTTTAAAACATCTTATATTTTAAGTAAAATAAATCTTTTAAAACATTGTCTAATTTGAAACGGAGGAAATATTGTATAATTTCAAATATTTTAGTATTAAAATACCCGCACGGTTGTGCGGGTCGAAATCTAGTTATTTATTAAAAGAGAAGTATCATTTTTATCTATATAGAATAGTCATACGAGGTCAATATATTCAGTTACATTGTTTTGATTATTTACATTAGTTTATTTCATATATAACATTTCTAAAGAATTATAAAGATATTAATAACAAATCTATTTTAACTGTAATTTTTAAGTTTTAGTTTTAGTAATCACAAATTCTGTTGAGAAAAAAAGTAATAAAATTTTTTAAAAAAAAATAAATCGTTTTTAATTAATGCACTGATTAATTTCGTAATTAGTAGTATACTATTATTATACATTAATCTTAGTTAAAGTTTTAATATAAACAAAATATAATATACTATATGCCAATTTTATAAATTTTATAAGTATAGTCTATATTATATTAAATAGAAATAATAAATGAATTACATATAAAAATTAAATTAAATTAAATTAATTTGATAAACTAATACATATTTTTAAAAAAAAAATCATTTAAATAAATAAATAAAATATCATTCACCATTTAAGTGACTGAAATATTATTTACATTTTAAAAAGATTAAACATTCGTAAATTATGTAAGAAATTTACAGAAAATAAAATTGTTAACATATATTAAATTTTTATATTTAGAAAATGAAAGACTATCCGCACAAATGTGCGGGTTCAAAATCTAGTTATATTATTACACTAAGGTCAACCGCCGTGCATAGGGGATATTCTTATTTGTGTTTAGATATTGTAAACTTTCATCAGTGTTGATATTACGCAAATAGTTTTATACTCCTCATTGTTCAGTGAAGTCTTACCACACAAACTATTTTTTGAATTTGTTAATACGTTTGTTATCATAAATTGTACTATTTTAAAAATTACTTTAAATAAGGCAAAAGTGAATATTAAATAAATCATTATAATAGGCAATTATTTTATAGTTGGGTAACATAATGAAAAAAAAACATATTAGTTACTACTTCCTCTGCTTTAATTTAATTGTCGTTGTAGTATAAAATTTTCGTTTCAAAATAATTGATCTACCATTCTATATTCTATTGGCTGAACTGTGGTTAGGTGTATATGTAATTGTGTTTTTTAGAAAATATATAAAATTAAACATTTTTTTAATCTGTGTGCAAAAGCTTAAAACGACAACTAAATTGAAACGGAAATAATATTATTGAAAAAGTATATGACTGAATAATATTTGAAATGTTATCAAATGACATGATCTTTCATATTATTGTAAATTATCTTCATATACACTTTCATTATTTAACTTTGTTAAAAATAAATTTATTTCTAATTTATTTTCATATAACTCAGTTGTTAAAAATTATATTAAAATTATTCAACATAGATATAGATGATGATGCTTTCCACTTGCTGATTTATATATTTTTAAGAATTAAACATTTTATTTTAAAATATTAAATAGTATACATATTTATAAGTTTCTTATAAAAGAGGACTGAAAAAAATTCTAAATTGGAGTAAAGAGTAAACAAAAAGCAAAGAAGCTCAAATATGAAAATTATGGGACTCTAATAAACTTGTATCTTCTATGTTTGCTCATGTATCCAAAACCGTGCATTCCTCCTCTACTAGACAGTCCACGAACCCGAAGAGTTGATCTTAGACTCATTCTATTAATTCTACCATAATTAATACGCAGTTGTTCTCCACTTCTCTCATATGTTTCGTACTCCATGAAAAGATAACATATAATAGTGTTCATTTCATTCTCTCTTCAGCACAAACAAAGATGCAAATTCAATTATACATTTTTATATTTTTCTTTTTTTTAACTTTCCTTGTTTTTTTTTATTGAAACAAGCGTGAAATTTGTAATATAGAATAGAAAACATATCTTAAAACTAACACTCAAAATTCACATTTTTTAATGTTTGAGAAGCTTATTGGCTTCCCTGAAACCACTAAAGTAAACACCATGAATTGTGTAGTAATGTGTTCTACGTGTTGCTTCCCCTGCAAACATGAATTGAAGCTCATGACCTTTGGCTTGATCATGATAATTGACCTGGCCGCCCTTCTTGTTAGCCCTTGGCAATGGCTCAGCCATGGCATGTAGGTCATCCCTGCTTGATCTAACCGTGAAATATGAATAGCACGGAATAGAGAGTCACCTTTCCTTTTGTTCTTCAAGGCCTTTGTATTTTTTAAGACTTACATCATTGTTATCATGCACAAAGTCTTTAATCAAGGCCTTCAAAGTTCTTGCAGTTTCCTTTTCACTTCATCGCCTGTCAAGCAAGAGATAGTTGTCAAGACACCATCTATGACCTTCTCATCGGATACTTCTCAAGCTCGAGAGCTTCTTTGTCTGCAACCCAAGAAAGCAACATTTGATATTAATACAAAAATCACACACATCACCGTCAGTAGATGAATTTTACTGATACAAAGAGAAATAAAGTAAGAGACTAAGGGAATTTAGTAAATGTGGTCATGAGTAAACTGATCTTAATTCTTTTTTTTAATGCTTACTAAAAATTGACCTTATTTGTTATCTTTTGCATCTCTCTTAACAGTTTTCTCCAGTTCTTCTTCAACATCTTCCTTCTCGTCATAGTATCGTCCATTTTCATCTTCGTCACTCCCAATGTCATGTTTGAAATATTCTTATTCTTCATAGAGCTGGTCGTCTGTGTCATCATCATCACCATTCTCCAGTTTGTTTCTGGGAAGTTGTCTTATGTCTGATTAACCTCTCTTGGATATTGTCTTTGATTGCAGTTCCCTAATAACGTTTAAACCATTTATTATTTATAATAAAATCTTGCGTAGAACATTAGTAAAAACTTGATAGTGTCTCACAATTCTACTTACCATCTTATGGCAACTTTCTTCAGATATTTATAGAAATTCAGCAACCATCGATCTGCATTCTTTACCCACTTGTGCATCCATTTCACGATTTGGATCTGGAAAATTTATGTTTAGAAATTAGCAAAAGTATAAAAAGAGGCATTAAAAAAATTATAGGACTGAAAATTATAAGTAGTAAAAAGAGGCAGAGATTGCAACATGGTTCTATAGAACCTTTTTGTTCATCATGATCATTACAACATCTTAAACAATTTATAAAAATGTAACTAACTGATTTGTAGAACCTTTTTGCGGTAGAATCTTTTACGGAGTTCAAACACCAAAAAAAGTAATTAAAAACTAAACCTTGTAGAGCTTATGTTTGCTATCATTTACCATAGGCAGCTAGCTGGAAGTACTTGGTGAGAATGATGGATTTCGACTTTGCATCCATACCTATAGCTCCCGCGACTACTGTTTGCATACATAATGTTGACGTTAACCATGTCTAAAGAATGATGATAATGGGTTGGTTGATGAGAATGATGAGATGATTTACAGAGTACAGACACCCACTTTTTATAGCCACAGTCCCACCACCTTGCAAGTAAGAAGTCTGCATTTAAGAAAGATAATGGCGAATGGTTTAAAAGGACGACATTAAAGGCTTGAATCCGTAACTCTCAAACTCTCTGATATTCTGAAGAAGACGAAACAACTATCTCGAAAGTCGAAAGCCTAGTTTGAGTTCAGCGGAGATGGAGTTCCTCATCTATCATTTTTTTTTAAACGCAGCGTTTTCATCACCCCACATACGTTCTATGCCAGTTGCAAGGTCCACCAAGAAAGCATGAGGCCAGTTAGCAATCAGCAGCCCTAATGAACAAAGGCCAGATAAATGAAACAACATGAGTTTTAACTTCCCTGTCACATGGCGCTTTCAGAATGAATGAATTACTGACATGGCACCATAAGAGGGAAGAAAACCCTTCTTTATATAATAAGATATTTAAAATTTCAAAAAAGATATAAAATATTTTTAAATTATATTATACATTTTAAATTAAAATTTAAAATAAATAAAAAATTAATAGTAATTGTACAAAAATTATTAAAAAAAAAAGAATTTTAATGTCGTCAGTAAAACACTAAACCATAAACCATAATTCATAAACCATAAACTTTTGGATACACCATAAATCTTTGGGTAAACAAGAAACTTTTGGATAAATCTTAAACACTAAATAAAAAAACACTAAACATTAAACTTGAAAAACACTAAACCCTTAATCCGAACCTCTAAACCCTTGGATAAAAATTAATAAAATTTAAAATATTTTTAAAGCCGTCAGCAAAACACTAAACCTTAAATACTAAACAATAATTCTAAAACACTAAAATCTAAAGCATGGGATTGAAAATTTATCCAAGGTTTAGGGGTTACGATTAGTATTTTTAAAATTTAATGTTTAGTGTTAGGATTTAGGATTTATCCGAGGACTTAGAGTTTACCCAAAGATTTAGGATTTATGATTTAGGGTTTATTGTTTAATATTTTGTTGATAGCATTAAAATGTTATTTTGTAATTATTACTATTTTTTATTTTTTTTACCTTTTTATTTTAAAAGTATAATATAACTTAAAAATATTTTTTTTCTTTTTACAAAAATAATAACTATGTAATAATATAATCCTATTGATTAGTAGGGGGTGAACCCAAGAATAAATCTTTTTATAGGAATCATTGAGACGTACCACATGTTTAAGAACTCGCTAGACATTAGTCGGGGTGCTCGGGTTGGGCCTAGCGCCTAGACAATAAATCGGAGATTAATCGAAAATTAATCAGAAACTAATCGGATGTTAATTTTTGTATTTTTATTATATTAATATGTGTATATATATTACAATAAGCGTTATTATCCAAATCGTTTGTTGTGTCCAAGTGGTTTGGACCATTGTTCTGAGGCCGAACAACCCGATTTTGACTCCCCACTTTGCATTTTTCTTTAATTTCGCATTATTAAATCTGGTGAGAAATTGTCTCACATCGGTTACACAGGAAAAAAGAGGAGCCACATTGGTTATCGAGAAAAAAAAAAGAGGAGAAAACCTACTCTATATATAGCCCTATCTACTAAATGAAGTGTAAGATGTTTGAACTTTGTAATTGGGCTAAAAATATCTAAGTTATTTAAAATTTAAAGGTCATAGTTGGACCGATTAATCAGTTAATGGATCGATTAATTGGTTAACGGGACAATTAATTTGTCTAACGGGCCAATTATTCGCTCCCTGATTTTACTGTCCAATTTTATAAAGTCGCGGCAGTATAGTGATCTGAGTTGCGACTAATCGAGAGCCTAGACGGCTAAGCGCCCGAGTTTTAAAATAGAGGACATATCATCATATGTTAAGTGTGTTTTGTTTTTGTTGATAACCATTGAATTTTTTTTATTATTATTATTAATGTTGAGATATCTAAACTTATCAAAGAACTCAAACTAATCCACAAAAAATGGGATGTTCACAGTTTTTTTTTTTTCAGATTCAAATAAGACTTAAAATAAATTTTCATATTCACATGACCGCACATGTTTAGCGTCATATAATTGTTTCAAACTATATTACAAATGTAAAAAGATACTATTTTGACTAATTAGTGTAAAACCATTATAGTATAGTGTTATGTTTCCCAAAACAATCTTTTTGACTGATCATAACAAACAAATAGAAACGTAAGCCCTTATTCAAAAAAATGTTAAAGTTCAAAAAGAAAAACTATGATGTTTTGCCCCCATATATTTAAAGATTAATATATTAATTTATTACCACTCCTTTTAGCTATGACAAATCGAGGTGTCGCATATACTCACATCCCAACCAATGTAGAAAGCTATTGATGAACACATTACCCACTTGTTAATCCCTAACTAAGCATACATTATCATTTTGTTAATCTTATTTTAATTTTAAAATATAAAAAGATGCATGTATGTATCCCTCTTTATATGATCTGCTTGGTCTTAAACCATTATTGCATGTTAAATATATGTGTCTTAAACATATTTTATTCTTATGCTGATGTCACGAATGACTATCACTTGCTC
Source organism: Eruca vesicaria subsp. sativa (assembly GCA_932364175.1). Taxonomy (NCBI): domain Eukaryota; kingdom Viridiplantae; phylum Streptophyta; class Magnoliopsida; order Brassicales; family Brassicaceae; genus Eruca; species Eruca vesicaria. The sequence continues at coordinate 377,014 of CAKOAT010447376.1, read as the reverse complement.
TCCTCTTACGTATATTCTCGGTATATTATAAAGATGACGAAAGCTAATATTATGCGGCGAATCATGACCGTTTCGGTTTAGATTCTTTACGAGATTCTTATTTTATTCAAGAGTCTTGCACGACTTTGCCTGTCTCCCTATTTGCTGTACATTGATATTTTATGTTATTATCAATATCATATATTATAAGTGGAGAAATACTGAGGTTCACCCTAAGTGTGTTGGATTAAGCTTGAAAGAAATTGAAACTTGAGAAATAAACTAAAGATTTTATCCTATTAAGTTCTAGAAATGAGGAATACTAATATGTTTTGTCTCCTTATTTGTTGTACGTTGATATTTTATGTTATTCTCAATATCATAAGTGTGTTGGATTAGGCTTGAAAGAAAATAAAATTAGAAAAATAAATTAAAGATTTTATCCTACTAAGTTATTGAAATTAGGAATATTATATGTTTAGGAATTATCCAGATATATTATCTAATAGGATTATGAATTATTAATCTCTATATAAGAAGATGCAAGAGCGTTGCATAAATTATGGTCTACAGATTGAGAGATTGTGAGCTTAAGATTTTTGAGTTATTTTTCCTTAAGAGTTAAGATAATAAGAGAGTTATTCTTATTCATGATTGATGATGATTGAGTTCTTGAAGGTTTCTAACCTATAAAGTGTAGTATATGACGTGATGCTAACTGTAACTTTATTTCCGGCAGCCAACTTCTAAGTTATTATATAAGATGGCACAAAAACTGTATAACTGCACTAGATGGCTAGATACACCTTGAAACACGAATCTAACACGTAATTAGTGAATATATTTAATCCACTAGGGATTTACAAAGCAATTTTTTTAGATTATGCACATTTTAATTTCATCAACTATATGAATATATAAAATTTGCTTTTGATTTTGTCAACCTAACACAGACTGTAAAGTTCTTAGGTCGTAAAGGAGAAGAGTTCAAATGTTATTGTGTGTTTGCAAGTAATGTCAAAGCTGTGAGTTGGTCGCTTTCTATCATCAACATATCATATGATCATATCAATAAACCAACCTTTCCTCTCTTTTTAAATTACTATTTAATGATAGAGCAATAGGATTTTACCTTGTTATTTACCCATTAATCAAAAGAACTCAAATGCTATTTTATCATAGAGAATAGTCAATTTAAGCATAAAACAGTTAGACTGCAGATTAATATAAACAACTCTGCGATTATAATAAGAGTCCATTATAATAACTCTTGAGACTTCCCTTAATAAGTTTTTGTGTATAAGTAATCAACTCTCCTAAAACAAAACCCACAAAACATGTCTGATGAAATACATTTATCTAAGGCCTAACAGTTAAGATCATGGAAACCCAACAACTATTCGAAAGGCCCAAACTCTAAATATCATAACAATATTCCTCTAATACTAATATTGTAAGCACAACCTAATCACATTGCAAACACTCAAGATCTGATTCATCGTAAACATGGACATTATTAGTGATGATGATCTCAACTAATTGCATGAGATATGTGACCGACTTCTCCATGGGGCAGTAACAATTATTTTGTACACTGATTTATTTTGAAGATCATTGTTTATTATTTTTTCTCATTTTAGTAATAAAGCCTAAATAAAATGAAGAATCAATCCCATATATATTAATTGAGAAACATTTGAAAAGTTGTAACATTAAATTTATATTAATTAAAAATAATTCTATCCTACGTGGCATCTTTCTATGTTTTCTATTTCAATTTAGAAGGATTCTAGAACATCTCATATAAAGTATAGTTTTAAAATATGGTTCGTTAGTCTCATATAATACATATCAAACTAAATCATATATATATTCTTTCCATAAATAAAACCTACGGAATTACCTAATGTGATTAAGATATATATGACTAGTAATGATTTTAAATAATAAAGATTTGTTAACAATATGTATATTTTATATCATTTTGTTTATTTTTTATTATTAAAATAAATTACATAACTACACTAATCATTTAATTAAAATTTAGATTTTGTATATATGTTTTATTTTGAAATTTTCAAAACGAGTATAAATTACAAAAACTGTAAAAAAATCTCACATAAACTTTTGTGATCAAGGTCTTATTTTGTTTATAATAAATTACAATGATTAGAAAATCATATGAATAAATAATATTATTTTAAACATAATTATAATTTAAAATTTAAAATAATTTTATTTTTAAAAAAAGGTTTTAAAATACAATTTTCTGATATTATTAGACAAATAAATAAATTATATTAAATTAGTTTTGCAAATTTATATATTCTAAATAGAAATATTCTACTAACTGCTTCTTAAGAAAGCATTAGGGAACTGTAAATGCTCTACCAATTAAGTCATGTGACATTCTCTTTATTTTCCATCACTCGAACACTGAAAAATTGAAAGATATATGAATCAGACCCATTAAATTCTAAGTACAATTCTAATTACAATTTTTTCTGATCTTACATATAGATAATTGTATAAAAACTCCAAAATTCAAAATACAAATAAAAACAATCATATGTAAATTTAAATTTGTTACATACACTCACCTTGTACAAAGCGCATGTCTTATCCTAATTATAAAATAAATAACATTCAAAGAGACGAGAAGAAGAGGAAAATGATCAAACTTTTAAGTGAATGAAAAATGGAGATCGGAGAAGATCATCCTCCATGACCACTAACCCTTCAGGTTTTTCTCTTATCTCTCTAGCGCATGCGTGTAAGCGCAAAATATATGTAAAGTTTATAATAATGATTGTTTGGATGGTTTTTGATTTTAGTTTTTGAATTTTGGATTTTAATTTTTAGATTTTAGATTTTGGTTTCTAAATTTTGGTTTTTGATTTTTCTGTAGATTTTAGTTTTCCAAAAAAATTTAATGGTGACATTAGATTTTAGATTTCAAACTAAAATAAGTTATTAATAATAAAATATTTATTTTGAAAACAATAAAATACAAAATCTTATTATTATCACCAAAATAATAATATTAAAAATTGAAAATTAATACCTATATTTAAAATATATTTAATTTATATATTCGTAAACTACATAATTAATAGTTAAGCTTTTAAAATAAAATAAATATAAATAACTGGATTTTAAAAGTATATTATAATTCTAGACAATTAATGATAAGACTTTATAAAATCAAATGAAAATAGTATGTTTTCAAAGTGACAAATATACCTAAATTTAAGTAATTCATTTTTTTGAAAATAAAAACAAATAGCTAGATTTTAAATATAATTAATTACAATGTAACAATTGAATAATAATTACAACTAAAATATCAATTAAATTTATAGATATAATTAATTCTAAATTCTGACTTATAATTTTTATTCAGAATTTTGGTTTTTCTAAAATTTGATTAATGATTTTTTTGTCTATGTGTTTATATTATTTACAAAAACATGTAAACTTTCATACCGTTATAATTTAAATAATTAATTTAATTTTACTGACAAGTTTTTGAAAATGTTCTTAGTATCAAATTATTTCATATTACATATTTTACGCAAATGGTTCATAGTAAAATGTATATTTGTAGTAATTCGTATTTTTATTTATTTTCCTATATTAAAGCATAAATATATTAAAAATAAAGAAATTGCAAAACCATTGTAATTATTGATAGAGACCATGAAAATGTTGCTTTTGGTTTTTGTGTTAAAAAAACAGTTATTTGAAAAAACTAGTCTCCCGACGTTGAGAAAATAGTTTTTTTAGACCAAATAGGTTTGGATATTGTCCTTTTAGACTAACCTCTAGTATTTATGTCCCATTAGACTAAATATTTTTTAAATAGCAATAATGCCCTTAAATTCACTTAAAAATCGTAAAAATTAAAAATAAAAATCTTCAAATCGGGGAAAAAACGAAAGGAACTGCTCTATATGACAGGATCGATCGATCCCGTAAACAGTCGATCGATCCCAGCGGTTGATCTCGATGATTAAACAAAAACATAAAAAAGAACGGAGCAGAAACTGATCGACCTTTTCAAGTTCAGTCGATCTACACCGATCGATCTACCAAAGATCGATCGATCTCTGTTCTAGATCGATCGATTCCGATCCCAGTTAATTCTTCCAACTCGATTTCATGGTTTTCTTCGGTTATATTTGGTTTAATTCACATCTGATTTGAACCGAGTAAACACGACTTAACCTACTAATTCGTGTTTTTGGGATCAAACCCATCACTCTCTTCTCTGCCATCACGTAAAAAGGTAGACAATGGAGGTTCCTTATTCATAAACCTTAACTCACTCAGTTTTGCTATGATTTGGACGATTTTTGAGCCTAAACCACACTATTTCACGAATTTTTTTTGACTTTCTCAGAGTCTAATCGATCGTACAGATCAATCGTTCTGGATCGACCGATCCCCTAGGTGAGATCGATCGATCCAATGCCCAGGCAAGACCTTTTTGCCTTTGAATTTTCTTTTTTTAAAAAAAAATTGAACTTTAAATATGGAAACCAAATATTTCCTAATATATTCTTCCTATATTTTTGGATCTAATAATATTTATCCGTAGAATTCAGATTCTGCTAAAGGTAGAACTGTGTTAAGAGATATGAAATCAGTTTCTACATGTATTAGAACGTTGTAACAATGTAGATTTCGATTTCTACTAGTTTTAGATTTAAGTAAGAATTTAGATTTCAATTTCTACTTTTATTAGAACTCTATGATAAGAGTGGAATGTGTATTCCAAACTATTTTAGATTTGTGTTATCTGCGTAGAAAACATATTCTGCAGTTCGTAGAAATAGTGAAAAAAGTGGATTTCGTATTCTAATCCGTAGTATAAGGATTCTAATTTCGGTGTATTCCAAACTATTTTAGATTTGTGTTATCTGCGTAGAAAACGTATTCTGCAGTTCGTAGAAATAGTGAAAAAGTGGATTCCGTATTCTAAACTGTAGTATACGATTCTATTTTCGGTAGAATAATATATGAAATTATTATTTACACATTTTTAAAACAGAAAAAAATATCACTATATAGATATAGGGGTTTCATCATTATTTACTATTTTTAATTTTTTTTTGCTTCATAAATCTATTTTCTTAATAATTTCAGAAATAAATAAAGGGCAGTAGAGTCAAAATTGGTGCAAAATATAATTTAAACTAAAGGGACAATGTCCAAACCTATTTGGTCTAAAAAAAACAATTTCCCCTATAAAAAAAAAGAAAAAAACTAGTCTCCCTACATTTTAGAGAAACCATTCTTTAAAAATCTTGATCGGGAAAATTGACTTTTTGAAAAACAAAAACCCAAAACTAATTCAAAAAGTTCAAACAATCACCCTAGCGTAGATTGTTAATGAAAGCCAATTCAATTGCTCGATCGAGTTTTTTTTATCGTATTTGATAGGAAGAAAGTTTGTTAATTTCGATATCAGGAGTTCTGAAATCTGTGTTAAAAAAAAAAGGAGTTCTGAAATCTGAGTTCTATTAATTTAAATCAGATCTTTTAAAAAACTGTTGATTTGTCGTGTAGGCAGATTTTTGTATATTGATCTTCTCCGGAACATTGTTTCTAGAAAGAATAGCATTCTAGGGCACTTTCATGTTTTTATATTATAAATAGGCAATTTGTGTTACCAAGATAGTTTATCTTAACTTTCTCAACTTTTTTCCCTAATTCTTAACCGTCCAGTTAACTAACCAGTAAATACACATTTCGTTTTAGCGGAAATTAACTTCACACATCTTTCTCTCATATTTTCCCTTTTTTTCTTTTGTCTTCTTCCTCTTTCATTCTCTATTTTTTAGAAAAAAAATCAAATCTGATTCTTAAATTTCTTTTCTCAATTTTTTTCGATGAAATCGTTCTCTCCATTATTCGATCTATCTTTTAAGATCTGTGAAGGTATATTTCCGATGTTGGTGTACATCTTATCTAATGTACACACGTTATTTTGTGTACGCTTTTTTGACATACACACGTGTACATTCAAAATGAACCAATATATGTGAATAAGTTGTGTACAATTATATGTGTACACTCTTTATTATTAAAACAATGTACACTCGTCACATGTGTACACTAATTATTATTAAAACAAAAAAATTACATCTTCACATGTGTACAATACATTGCTTTAATAATATACAATGTACACAAGTGATTTCTGCAACTAAATATCTCTCTTATCATTTTCATTCTGAAATCTTTTCTATTTTTTTTTTTTAAGAAATTAACTTTTAGAGAATTTATTCAAGAGATTGTGAAATCTTATTTATCCTCTTTTCTAATTTTTTTTCAACAGACTTGAGATCTCGTCATTGTACGTCTTCATTACCGAAAGTTTTATTAAGAAGGTGACACTCAGCCATGGCGATTTGGAACAAGTTGACTAAGAAATCAAAAACTAAAAAAAAATGAACTTTCTTATATCAAATATTTACATGTACACATATGTTTGAGATACATATTACATGTCCAACATGTTGTAAAGATATGTACATCTTTTAGTGTATATTAAATGTTAGTAGTATACATATATACAATAGTACATATGTATAATAAATATGGTAGTGTATATGTGTACAACAAAATATAGTAGTGTACATTAATTATTTTTATTAAGATTGCCAAATTACGAAAATAACTCCATCTTCTTCCTTAACCATTGTTGACCAGAAATCCCAATCTCCGTTTATCTTGCATATTTCCATGATTCTTTAGATTCTTCACTTATTTTTGATATATATTTATCTAGATATGGTAGTTTTCAGTCTTAATTCATGATTTGATCTTAAAAGTTCATTTTTTTTAGTTTTTGATTTGTTGGTCAATTTGTTCCAAATCGCCATGGCTGAGTTCTTAATAAAACTTTCGGTAATGAAGACGTACAATGACGAGATCTCACGTCTGTTGAAAAAAATTTAGAAAAGAGAATCAATAAGATTTCACAATCTCTTGAATAAATTCTCTAAAATTTAATTTCTTTAAAAAAATTAGAAAAGATTTCAGAATTAAAATGATAAGAGAGAGATTTAGTTGCAGAAATCACTTGTGTACAATGTATATTATTAAAGCAGTGTATTGTACACATGTGAAGATGTAAATTTTTTTTTGTTTTAATAATAATTAGTGTACACATATGACGAGTCTACATTGTTTTAATAATAAAGAGTGTACACATATGAAGATGTACATATGTACACATATAATTGTACACATGTACACATATACTTGTACACATTTTTTAAATGAGTGACAATTTTGTAATTAAATCATATTTTTCTTATTAGGGTATTATGTGTTTCTGCAACGAAATCTCAGAGACGCCTTTAATTTTTTTTCATGCAATCTTCATTTTTTTTGCGTTTTAAACTTTAGAACTTGTTGTAATTAACCAATTAGATCCAAAAACCAAGTAAAAACAAATTTGCTCTTAATTATAAAAAAAATCTAAGCGACGTTTCTTTTTCTTCTTCCTCTTAATTCATTGATGGTGGCTGAACTTTGAGATGACTGAAATCAATCCGGTTGCAGCTTCAAAAATCAGAGAGGAGACTGGACGGCTACAACATCTTCACCACCAAGTTGAATACTGGTCTGAACCAGAGAAGAAGATCAAACTGGAGACGTGACTGTCAAGCGAAGGAGAAGTGGAGATTATAGAAGAAGCTGGAGATGCAATGGCAGATAAACCTCTGAATATGGAGTAGATCTGAGCTGTTGTTTTCTTCTTTCTTTCAATGGAGAGTAAAAAATAAAGAAAAGAAAAAGATAGAATAGAAAGAGAAAGGAAAAAAGGTTATGGTTAAATAATAAAAAGAAAAAAAGATATAATATTTAGTTAGCTTATTTAGTTAGTTTATAGATAGAAAGTGGAGTTGGTTAGAAGAAACTACCTTAATATAAAGAACTACCTTTTTCTGATATAAAAACTCAACAACTGCCCTAGGATAAAATAAACTCTTGTTTCTAGATATGGAACACGATCCGTTTAAAGCTCTTGTTCACACGACACATTTACATTCGATTGCTGACGTTGATTAACCGTAAATTAATAGAATAACTGTCAAACACAGTCATATTTCTACACGTTGCTGCTAAATGAAAGATTTTAAAACAAGTAGTAGATAATTTCTTTGCTTCGGATTCTTTCGGCTCATGCAAAGTTCTGAAATTGAAAGTTGATACTTATATTATTCGTCTCCACCATGATACAAACCATATAATATGATCAAATCATGTAAGCCTTAGATACTTCTGGCTTTTTTTTTTATATATTAGAACATCTCCAACGGTGTTACTTTTCTTAAAAAAAAACTATTTTTTTAATTTTTTAATTATTTTTTTTTTAATTTTTTCAGATTTAAAAAAAAAAAATTAACCAATTACGAGTCGTCATATGTTGTGGAGACTCGTAAATAGTGCAAGGATTCGTTAAGAAACATTCTTTGTTTAAGAATTTTAAAAATCGAATCCTTAACTTTTTATGAAATCGACTGATTATTTAATTATTATTTTTTCTTTGGAGATGCTCTTACATGCATTCTCATTCTACATTAGTACTTGGACCATTTTCATCTTTATTATTCCATAAACCATCACACATGTGGAATTCGTCAAATGCCACTTATAATCTGACCAGGTTCATTGCTGCAAAAGTCGCAGAAGCACTTAAAATTACCGGCTCCTTTCCAAATGCATCGTCCACCTTTAGCTCCTTTGTTCTCGCGGCATTTTGTATAACAAATCGTCGGATATATCATATGCCCGCAGAAAGCAGCACCAACATCACCACCGTATTCTTTCAAGCACTCGCTATCTTGCGCTCCTATCTCCGACACTTCTGCTCAATTCATATATATAGAATATTTGAGGAAATAGGAATTACATAATAAATTCAGTGGATCACTCACTGAGATAAATACTTTCTGGATCATTTTAACAAATATATGTGAGTATATACAAAGTTAGTTAATTACCAAAGATAACCAAAAAGAGGATGAAAATTGCCGCGAAGGAAGAAACTAACTTTGTTGCCATGGCCATTTTCTGTCTCTATTATATATCTCCTCTCTATTCTTTGTGTTTCACTTAGGAGTTAACGTATTTGTAAATGAACTCGTACTATGCTATTTATCTTACTCGTTGGGGTAATAAAATATCATTAAAGAGTTATTGAGCTGTCTTGAGTACTATAAAGTATATTATCTAACTATGTGGAAAATATAAATATTTATATATGTGAATGTGATATTATACATATCTAAATGAGCTTACCATGTGTGAAAATTGAAAAAAATCGTATAAAATAATAATAAAAAACTATAATTAAAGAGTCATCTAGCTGTCATCAGTATAAATACATATTTAGATAATTTACCATGTGATTTTTATATAATAAAGTAAAGACTTTTTAAACTGTTTTTCTTGTTGACTTTTACAAATGATATGGACTTTAATAAATATTTTAGTTCAATAAAATTAAACAAAAAAGTAACCTTTTCACCTTCAACATTTTTTTCACAATGGATGAAAACTTCGATATCTAAGGCTCATTTTCATCGTCTTCTTTGATTTCTAACGGTATTTTCTTATTTCTCTTCTTCACTTCATCAGTTAACGTTCGATTCATTGCCATACGTTCATTTTTTACCGATTTTATCTCCGATGGAATCAACGATGGAAGTCTCGGCTCTACATATGTTGTCTAGACGGTGGTCTCGGTTAAAGATAAAGAAGAAACATGTGAACATACTTACGGGTTCGTTACACTTGGTAAAGTGTTTTTAATTTTGTTTATAAATTTCTCATGTCCACCGCAGCGATGTACCTATCTGTCGAAAGTGAGTTTCTTCTCGAGATCATTTCTCTTGAATCGTCAGTTGTTTGTTTCTTTATAATAAATTATGTCTTTAGCACAAATCAGTTATAATTTTTATAATCATAAATAAATTTGCATACATTTTTTTTATTAAATAACTAAATTAATTTGTTATTAATTAACAAAACTATTTTTATTAAATAAAAAATTAACCAAACAGTTCGAGTTAAAAAATAATTAATTGTTATACTGATATATTTATATTTTTAATATTTTAAAATTATGGAAGATAGTAAAATAAATAAAAAAGTATCATATCATCTTCATATATATATATATCACTTCATTTAAATATCCAATTTTCATAATTTTGATATTTAAATATGTAATTTAAAATAAAAATAAAAAAAAAATGTCAGTAATAATCTTTTAAGATTGACATGTGTGGAGAAATTGAAAAGTACAAAGTTACATCATAAACTAGAAAATACATCATAGTTTTAACATAAAACATAGTTAATAAGTTTGATGTTAATTTATTTATAAAATATATAAATAACAAAAATCATATAAATTAGAGATCCACGACAATAGTCTGTTTGACTTTCTCCAAGCTAAATCATCATTGTAATAGAAAATAAAAAATAAACACAAACAACTATATGTTCAAGATTCAAATTTAACAGTTACGAACAAATTTTGCTCAATTGTTTTGTAGTTAATGTTGATGTATTAACTAAAATCTACTTACGCTAACATAAAATGTTACCACTAAATTATAACTCTTAATAAATCTTTTCATTAACTCATGCATCTCAACATAAACATTATGTGCCACTTACACGGATATAAAATATTAGCGACCTTCACAACAATTCAATAACCTCTTTCAAAATCTATCTTTCAAAGTAAATGTAAATCAGCCATTCTCTAACATCGAAAACCTCTTTTTTAGAAATCTTAGGAGATATCATTCTCTGGATTAACCAATCCGTAACTTTTTGCAATCATCACAATCTTTGAAAAAAACGGCTCAAAAATCCAAACAACAATACTTACAAGATTATGACCTTTTAAACCACACCGTTTAAATTATTTACCACTAAATAATCACACTTAATTAAAACAATATATCACAACTACAAAATATCAAATATAATTCAAAAAATATGATTTTCATTCTTAACCGTTTTATCTAGTGACTTAAGAATGCCACAAATAAACAATTACAACATTAATTGTAAACCTACTTTTACAATTAGAGATTGACATTTTAACGATTACATTTGATAAAATAGATTTTTAATATAAAACATAAAAGAAATATATTTTTCGCGCAGCGTGTATCGCCTACTAGTAATATCTTATCTTATATAATAAAGTTGGCTTTTTTCACTCCTTGGGGGAAAAAATGTCATGTGTCACCTTCTTTTTATGATATTTTATATTTATTATATTTAAAAAACTTTAGTTTACTTAATAAACCAATAAATGCTAATAAAAATTTAAACATTAATTAAAACAAATTTTCTATTTCATTATTATTTTTTTAGTTTTCTATTTTAACGAAAATATACAAATAATTTTAATATATATATTTTTATTTATGAACAAATGATATATATAAGTTAATGTGATTTTTTTTTTACAATGTACTTATATTTAGTTTATTTTTATTAATATTATATATACATTTATATTGTAATGGTCATATATGATTTATTATTTATAAAATATTTCTAAAGCTTTTCTAAAAAAAATATTTATACATCTCTTATACAATAAAGTAGAGTTTTTTCTCTTCATAGAGGCAAAAGATGATACTTGTCATTCTATCATTTGTTGAAAGTGTTTTAGGTCCAATTATAAAAATATTTTATTTTATTTAAATTTTTATTGATTTTTACAAATGATATGATTTTTAATAAATAGTTTCAGTCCAGTAAATTAAACAAAAAAAAACTTTCTTACTTTCAACCTATTCTTCAAGATGGATGACAACTTTCATATCTTTAAATATGAAATATATAAATAAATATCCTTGATTCTTAAATCTATTTGTTCGATTTTAAAATCAATATTCTTGATTCTTAGATCTATTTTCATTTTGAAATCAGTATCCTTGATTTCCAAAAGAGTTCCATAAAATGAGAGTTTAAAAGAAAAGAAAAAGCTCCAACAAGAGTCAAACCAAAACGAGGAAAAACTGAATTACACAACAATTCTAAAACCGAAAGTAAAAAAAAAAAAGACAATTAAAATCATTTTGAAATCAACATCCTTGATTCTTAAATCTATTTGCTCTATTTTAAAATCATATGATTTATTAAGATTTTGATATCCTTGATTTTCGTAAAAAGCTATTTTCATTTTGAAATCAATATCTTTGATTCTTAAATCTATTTACTCGATTTTAAATCATATGATTTATCAAAGATTTCTAAATCCAAATGTTTTTTTTTTATAAATCCATTAAAATAGTGGAATTAGTAACCCCCACCACATGTTATCACATGTTTACTATAATTATTCAAGAATCAAAATTGTATTAATTATCAAAATGTCATGCAAGCATCTGTAATGCGTGTAAGCTTACAAAAAGTTCAGTATATAATTTTGTTTAAAACTATCAAGTATTATAGACTCAGTGTAGTAGCATTATTGTAGTTATGAATGATTATATTACAAAGTTTAATATACAGTACTTTAATATACGATTGTTGGCAAAAATAAATATACAATTGTTTTTTTCAATTTTTTAAAAAATTTTAAACAGAACTAATAAATATAAAGTTATATAAATTTGAATTATTAGGTATGATATTTTATGGTTTTTTGTTTAGTAAATTGGAGAAACATATTACCCTCTTCAACATCAAAAAAAAAAATTATTAAAAAATATTATAATAGACATTGTCAAAAGTTTGAAGATTAAAACAATTACTTATACAAAAACATTATTAAATACATCAGTTTGTCAAAAAGTAGTTCATCAAGCAATAACCAAGTAATTTCATCTAGACATTACAGTTTTTGATCAAATATCATGTAAATTTATTTAAAATCTTAGCATAATTAAAACAGAAACATATAACATCTACTGTCAATATTAGTTCGTTTACAATTTAATAATTTAAACTTCATTTTATGATTTATATTTTTTAAAAATTGATATATAGGTATTATATATATTCAAAATTAATATAATAAATTAAATTAAACTAAAATTTATATAAGAAAACCTAGACGTAGCCTGGGAAGACCACTAGTTTATAAAAAAAATGTGTTAAATGATTAATAAAATATAATTAATGATTAATAAAATACCACTTAGCTGGCCTATATCTTGCACGACTTTGCATGTCTCCCTACTTGCTCTAGCTCACTACGTTCTTTTCAAATCTTTGAATTTATATTTATGACGTATGAAGATAAAAATATATGTATGTAAGATGACAAAAAGTGAATACACGAATCTAATATGTGATTCGTGATGAATAAATATATTTCAGCAATATTTTAACTTGTTATTTACCCATTAATGAAAAGATCCATATGTGTTTCTATCAAAGAAAATAGCCATTTGAAGAATGAAACATGTAAAGCTTGCTGATTAACGCACAAACATCTCTGTGATTCTAACTCTTCGGATCTCTTCTCATAAGTTTTCTCGTTGTGTGTGTGTAATCACGTCTCCTAACTAAACAAAACACACAAAACATGTCTGATGAAATACATCTAACTATCTAAGGCCTAATAATCAAAGATCATGGGAAGCCCAACAAGGATCCGAAATGCCCAAATTGCATTTTCTCAAAGAGTGCCAAAAAGAAAAGTCGAAGCTCTAAATAACATACAGTTTATTTGTCTAACAAATCACAACGTAATCACATTGCAAACACTGATGAAGATCTGATTCATCGTAAGCATGGAGATTATTAATGATAATGATCTCAACTAACTGCATGAGATATGGTTACCGACTTCTCCATCGGGCAATAACAAGTACTATTTTGTACACTTTGGGATAATTGTTTTATTAATTTTGCGCATTAGTAAGCCTAAATAAAAGGAAGAATAAATAAATAAATAAAATTAAGAGAGAGGAGAAGAAGAAGAAGAGAAAAAGGAACAAACTTTACGTCTCCCATGAAAAAATGGAGATCGGAGAAGATCATCCTCCATGACCGTTGACCCTTAAGGTTCTTCTCTCATCTCTCTGCATCCCTTCACAATCCATCATAACGCTTGCGTCTGCGCGCGCGAAATGTATGTAAAGTTTCTGTTTTTATGCTCTAGCGTAGACTGTTATCGAAAGGCAATTCATAATCTGGAGTGATTCGATCGAATTGTTTGATACGACGAAAGTTTGTTAAAGAGTTCTGAAATGTGAAATTTGATCATAAGTAAAGATCTGTGAATTCTATTATATATGTTGGTTGCAGAGAAGAGTTGGGACTGATGTGTTCTGGTGGAGAAGGGAAGCAATGGAGTTGTGGAAAAGCAGGAGTTGTGAGTTTGCAGAAAGTTGGATCTTTGGTTCGAGATTTGAGCGAGCCTTGTCTTTCTCAATCACACATTCAGGTTGCTACTTATCACTCTAAGCGCTTCTCTTTTTACCCCTTTTTTATTCTTTCTATTTCATATTCGCTATAACAATGTGTGTAAATGATTTGTAATGCACAGATTGGCAAAATGCTTAAGCCAGAGAAGTGGCAAGCGTCTTTTGATAGTGAAGGAAGAGTTTCTGGTTTCCAAAAGGCCCTCAAGTTAATCATTTTGGGGGTATGCTTTTCTTTTTCTTTTTCTTTTAGCTGAAGAATGTTGAATGTTCTTTCGATACAATGTTATAATGTTGTTTCCTTATCAGGGAATAGATCCATCTATTAGAGCTGAGGTTTGGGAGTTTTTACTTGGATGTTATGAGTTGAGCAGCACCTCTGAGCACCGTAACCAACTCAGGGCTGCAAGAAGGTAAGACTGTTTGATTATTGAGTTAGTGTTGTATCACCGTTTAGTTCTTTTCAAAAAGCTTTAAAGTGTTTTGAATTTTCACGTAGGAAGCGGTACAATGACTTGCTCAAGCAATGCCAGACGATGCATTCAAGTGTGGGAACTGGTTCACTTGCTTATGTTGTTGGGTCTAAAGTCATGGATATGCGGAAGTCTTATAGAGATGAGGCTGTAAAGGTTGCTACTACAGATGAAAACAGAGAAGAAGCTTGTGCAGATGATAATGCTAATACCGAAAATCATCACAGTGATTGGAGTAATAATGGTGGTACTGATACACCTCATTTACACCGAAGAGGAAGTTCTAGTGAGTCTGATGATTTAGCAAGCGGAAGAGAAAGTCCCGAGAGCGTTGTGTACAACACTTCCTCATTTGTATCTGCTTCCAGTCCTTATGGTTTTCCTTCCCCTGATGGTTACTTTGACTTTCCCTCGCTGCCGGTTACAGATTTGTTTGGAAGGAATAGTTTAGATCAGATAGAGGTTTCTACTCCAGACAAGGATGCTTCACTGCACAGGGAGTTAAGATCTTCTGCTGATGAGGGAATGAACCGTTCTCGAGTTAATAAGAATGCTGACTTAGTTAGAGAGCAACAAAGGTCCACTTCAGAGATAGAAGAGTTGCATCCGGATTTTGTTGATGGCTTGAGAATATCAGAAGTCTCAGAGATGGGATCAGTAAAGGAGACTCCTTCTCATGTTGTTAATATCACGGAAGATCGAGTGTCTGAATGGCTTTGGACGTTGCATCGAATAGGTAGAACTTGCAGAGATCTTCCTTTTTTCTGTCCCAGCTTGTATCTTTTCAATAGTTAACGTTCTTGTTTCCTCCAGTTGTTGATGTGGTAAGGACGGATGGCCACCTTGAGTTCTACGAGGATCCAGGAAATCTAGGAAGAATGTCTGATATCCTTGCGGTTTATGCTTGGGTTGATCCTGCAACTGGTTACTGCCAAGGTTCCATATATCTCTCTTCGGTTTGATTTTTCAGATATGTTAAACTGAAACATGAGAAAGTTACATTGGTTTAGGATACTAACTCCATGCTTGCAACTCTGTTGATAGGAATGAGTGATTTAGTCTCTCCTTTCGTTGTTCTTTTTGAAGATAACGCTGATGCCTTTTGGTGCTTTGAAATGCTCATAAGAAGAACGGTAAATCCTATGCTGCTTAATATTTAATATGTTTTTTTTTTGTTTCTGGCCTTTATCTGAATCATGCTTTATTATGCCTTTGCTATGTGTGCAGCGAGCGAATTTCCAAATGGAAGGACCAACAGGAGTGATGGATCAGTTGCAATCACTGTGGCACATACTGCAACTCACAGATAAAGATATATTTTCTCACTTGACGCGTATTGGTGCTGAGAGTCTTCACTTTGCCTTCCGTATGCTTCTAGTTCTGTTCCGACGAGAGTTGTCTTTCAATGAAGCTCTCAGAATGTGGGAGGTGTGTAGTTCTTCTGTTCAGTCTCTGTATCTTTAGGCAACAATGTCCTAACCATGCAATTTTGCCTTTGATGTAGATGATGTGGGCAGCTGATTATGATGAATCTGTTGCTGAAACTTTGGAGAATGATTGCTTGGAGCCTTTGGTGATACATCATCCAAGTAAATCCAAAGCTGAGGTGAATGAAGAAACTAATGGTAATAGTATAAAAAGGGAACCAGCAATTTCAAAGAGTGGGCCACTTTCAAAGAGCAGCGGTTTGCTCTCTATGAGCGGTTTGCTACCGAAGAGTGGTCCGTTGCCAAAGACTACTGGACCACTCTATGAGGAGAGTGGAATGAAGTCATCATCATCATCCTCCACATATCACTTCTGTGGTTTGACAAGAAATTTTTGGTCAAGGAACGATAGAACAACACATGTCCCTTCTGTAGTTTTATCCATCAGGAAAGGGGATGAGGCTCTTCCTGTGTTTTGTGTGGCGGCGATTTTGATTATGAATCGACATAAGATCATGAAAGAAACTCGATCTATTGATGACATGATACAGGTAGAAAGTTTTTCTTTGTTCTCCTTACATGCTCAGTTGATGAGATGCAGTTATATATTTTTGCAGATTTTCAATGATAAGGTTCTTGTGTTCAGCGTGAGAAGATGCATACGCACAGCCATTAAACTTCGTAGGAAATACATGTACAAGGTTAGATATGCTTAACTAAGTAAGTTTATGGTTCAGGATTATTCTGTTTTTTCGCCATTTAACTGGTGGACGTTTGTTAGAGTCAGGTAATCAAGACCAAGAGCCACACTCAGAATCAAGACCAGTTTCAAATCCAGCATCAAACTCATATGGAGAGCCAGAAGCTGGAAGAGACTCAAAGCCACTGTGAGAACCAGAGGCAAACACAAAGTGTACATCATATTGGTGACCAGTCAGACTCCACTTATAACAGTATAATAAGATAAAACTAAAAGAAGAAGAAGCTTACACAATCAGGTCATCTTTGATAGAGAGTTTCAAGGAAGAGGTTTCTGTTTGAAGATTTCGTGCTTTGGTCTGTGTTTGAGGTAACCATTTCGCTTTTCATCTGGAGAACATGTTTGTGCATAATGAAATCTTGAACCGTGTTTGCGGACAAATTTACAGAAGCTATACAAAATCCTTAATCGCTACTAAAGCCTCTGCTTTTGTTGTTTATGTAACAGAAGGTAGCAGGAAGGAACTAGCAAGAGACTGAGAAGCTTGTGACATTGAATCGCTTGACACTAAACAAATTGAGAGTCTAAGACTCATAACGAAATAGGTTAGACAAATAAAATCTTATGTTCTCTTTCGTGCAAAAACAGTTTTGATTGCATACCCTTTTTACTTAAATGTGAATATCAGAATATTTTATACTTCTTAGAAAGCAACACAAAAAAAAATCAATCTTCTTTCAGCTATAGAGAGAATCACAATGTAATAATGACAACAAAAATCTATATCTGAAACATAAACTTATCAATCTTTTCTTTCATGTTGTTTTGTGTTTATACCTTCTGTTTATTCTTCTTGCAATCACAGAGATCAGAAAGAGAGGTTGTGCTTCTTTGTATTTAGTTTCTACGCCTGCAATCTCTTCGTATCTCACCTTCGCTTTTAGTCAACACATTTATAGATCCCATCTTGCTCATTGAAAGAGCAAATGATTTCCTAAAATCCTCAAAACTCGCTGAGAACTCCTCAGAGATTTGCTTGGTGTCATCATTGTAAAGCAGCTGTTGATCTACTTCAAGAACAGATTTGTTTGATAGAACCCTGGTGTAGAATGAGCTTGTGAAGCTATGGTTTGAGCCTGAGTCCGGGTTTAGGTACACTAGTGGATCGGTCTGGCCTTTCTGCGTTCTCGGTGGACATTTCTTTGCCATCTCAGAGAGAAAAGACTTGTTCATAGTGGGGCTTGGTTTACCTGTCTTGTTGAAGTTGTAGAGACGGTCAACGATGTGGCTGCAATGTGTTCTCCCCATTGAATGTGAGCCTGGTTTAGGAGGTTCAGTTAATTTAAAACCGGTTCAAACTAAACCAAAACTACCTTGAAACAAACTGATTTGGTCTCCTACTACTGACCTAGAAGGGTAGCCATGTCAAGAACATCCAACCCTCTGGACTTGAAGTAAGCCATGGATGCATCCCATGAGATGGAGGGTGATGGTAGGTCGACGGTTTGCTTATCAGACGTCAAGCCATCTCTCCTGCCTGTGAACACAGGATAAGATGGTGCACCTGCCTACAGAATGTCCATACATGTCAACTGGTCAGTACCTATACGTGTATGGATAGAGCTAGAAAGAGAGATTGAAATGGAAGTAGATATAACCAAATGAACAGCATCTCGAGTTGCGAGGTTAAGAATGTCAGCGCAAGAGACAACACCAGGACATCTTTGTTCCAACACTGTCTTGATTTTGTCTATGATCACGAACGCTCCAAGTCCTCTGTTCTGAGGCGCCATTCTCTCTGAGTTTGGACCTTCTATGAGAACTGATGCGTCGCATCCCTATGTCACACAAACATATAACGTTTAGATCGTTAAATGGTTTAAGACAAGAATAAGAGAAGAAAAACGTACGGTGACAAAGCAATCTGAATAGAGGAGACGAAGGAGCTTAGGAGCAATGGTTGCATCATTCTTGTAAAACTTCCCAACCTGGTGCCTGATAAAGTTCTCAGCATTCTCGCAAGTGTTATAAACTTTGTAGTAGTGCCACGTCAGCTTCTGCATCGACGGTCCCATCACAGCCGCCTCTGCCGTTCCAGAGAAAAGGCTAACGGCTCCTATCACCACCACCAGGAGGAAGAGCTTAATCATAGCTATATCTATCTCAGGGTGAAGCTGTTGACTGTTATGGAGAAGACAAATAGATATGATGTTGAGTAGTAGTGATGGGTTTATATATATATACAAGGGAGTTTGATATGTGGATTGTGCTGGTGCTTAGGGGTTGTTGTCCACGTACTCTGACTAGGATTGAGAGAACATTATTTATTAAATGATTTTAAAATTAATTAAGAAACAAGTTTTGCAAGCATAATAATCGGATCTTTGTTGAGTTTGTTTAAGTACCGTGCAAGGTAAGTTGCCAGCCCGTAATGTCATCTACACATTTAATTTATGTGCCTAGGGTTCTGAATATATTTTTGCATGAATATCAGGTTGCATACATTTAGAAAATGATTTGATATATAAGTACTGTATATCATCTACAGTACACTATATGATATTTTTTTTTATTAAGCAAAGATGAAATAACAAATGGCATGCCAACATTGGGAAAACACCAGATTGGTTAGACCAGCGCAACGGAGGTCCGTGGGCCGAGTCCTTAGGTTTTTTGGATTTAAAATAAATCGATTTGGGCTCGAAATTAGAAGGATTTGTACGGTTGAGTCCGTCTGTAAGGACCCGAAACATGAATTCGTGCACGTGTCCTCGTTTGGTTGGGCCGATGAGCAATAGAGTTTTCGAGTGTTGGGAAAAAATTTCATTTGGTATCGAAGGGGTGAAAAAAAAAATCAGAGCTCGAGAGACGAAGGCGATAGAAGACACCGTCGATCTTCCTCTTTTGTGCTCTTCTAACGATAGAATTTAGGTTGGTTGTTCTTTTGTGGTAGATCTAAGAGAGATTAGGTTCGTTGTTCTTCTGTGGTAGATCTAAGGAGAGATTAGGTCTTTTTTTTTCTCGTCTCCCTCTATGTTTCGTATCTCGGTTGAATCGATTTGTTATGTAGTTAGCTCGATTCAGATTATTAGGTTTGAATTCGTTTTCGATCGGTTTGATTTTTACAAAGGATTAGGGTTTCAATTCGATTTTGTTTTCGGTTTCAGTCGAGGTGATGAAAGCTTAGGGTTCAGTTTCAGTTTGTGATGAAAGCTTAGGGTTTCAATTCGATTTTGTGATCGATTTTGTTTTCGGTCTCAGTTTTTTTTCGTTTTCTGCTTGAACACATTAGGGTTTCTTTTCGTTCTCGGATCTTAGTTTGTGATGAAAGCTTAGGGTTTCAATAAGTTTCTCTTTTCATATATCTAAGTAAATGTGTTCTTAATAAACAGCCTAGTTGTGTTCTTAAGCTTTACTATCTTCTTTTGCTTCGTGTTCTTAATATTTAGTTTTCTTCTGTTTTTTTTTGCAGGCAAACGGACCATGGGACAAGACTATAGTTACACGCAGCCTTCTTCATCAGAGGAGTTCGACATGAACTCTTTACTTGAAGCAGAGGCTGCTCTCTATGCGGATGAAGGCGATAGTAGCTTCACATGTGCAGCGGCGGTTCAGTACAGAATGGAACCTGAGGCTGATGAAGGAATACCGAGGATATGCTATTGCGGTAGTGATCCAGTTGTTGAGACGTCGTACACTGCAAAAGATCCAGGAAGGAGGTACTTCTACTGCTCCAGCGTTGACGATGGAGACACTCACATCTGGAAATGGTGGGATTTGGCGATTCAAGAGGAGCTTCTTGAAACGCAGACACAACTTAGGATGGTCAAGGATCAATGCTTTGAGAGTGACCAGAAGGTGGCTAAGCTTGAGCAAATCGTGGGTGTGTTAACTAAGAAGAAAGAAGGTGTTAAGGATGGGTTGGGGAAGGTAGTTTGTCTACTGTTCTTGCTAATACTGGTCATCGTAATGGGCTGGTAAGCTTTATACATTCTTCAGATAAATATTTTTGGCAATCCAATTGCCATTATTAACTGTTTTTTCTTATGTCTTTCAAGGAAGAGTTTCGGAGGATTTGAACATCAGTGTCTCAACTTGGAATGGGCCTCGCAGGTAATTTGTTTCTTTCTTACCATACTTTGAGTAATAAAAACATTTCATAGTTTATAAAGATAATTTCCGTGAATTAAAAATAACTTCTGAGTAATAAAAATACTTTGAGTAATAAAAATACTTTCAGTAATAAAAACATTTATTAGTTTATAAAGATAATTTCCGTGAATTAAAAATAACTTCTGAGCAATAAAAATACTTTGAGTAATGAAAATACTTTGAGTAATAAAAACGTAGCTAGTGTACAAATACTTTGAGGAACTTCTCCGAGATTAATATAATCTTCTCTTTGTTTTGTTTGGTTTGGTTTCAAAATGTGAGTTTTTAAAGCTAGATTTGATGCCTTCGTACTTGTTAGGTTAAACGTAGCTAGTCTAGAACTTATTACTGTGATTAGAGCGGTGGTAAATGCTTTTCTATCTGCCTAACTACTCCAAAACTAAATGCGTACTTACTTTCTATTGGTTACTTAAGGGTTTGTGTTGGTAATAGAGTAACACAAACCAAAATCTAAACATGAATACCCCCCCCAAATGGCTTTATTAATCTTTTGTATAGTCAAACGTCAGTTGATCTTGAGTCCCCCGAACCATCTTGGTTTGGTAGGCAAGGTCCTGATGAGTCTTCTTTCCAACAGGGAGTCGATTGTTCTTTCCAAACTGGTGTTGAGTCCCCTGTCGAGCCTACTGTCAGGTATGCTAGCAAAGAGAGGAGGAAATGGTCTACCAATGAGGATAAAAATCCTCATTGGTGCGTGGCTTAACACCAGCAAAGACCCCATTGTGAGCTGTGACCAGAAAGCTGACCGTTTCTGGAAGAGAATTGTAGATTACTACATTGAGAGCCCTCAACTGATTGGGACGGTACCTAGAGAGCTTGGTCCAGCGAAGCAGAGGTGGGCTAGGATTAATGAGCAAGTATGTAAGTTCGTTGGTTGTTATGACGCGGCATTGAGGGGTCTGGGAAGTGGCCAGAATGATGACGATGTGATGAAAGAGGCTCTGGACTTGTTTTCAAAATTGTACGGCATGAAGTTCGGCCTTGAACACGCGTGGAGGGAGCTTAGGCATGACCAGAAATGGTGCACGACCTACATTGGTGGGAAAGAGAAGCGCAAACAAGTCGTCGACGTTGATACAGAAGATGAAGTTCCCGAGCCTGAAACCAGACCACTTGGTGTCAAAGCTGCTAAGGCTGCTGCCAAGAGAAAGAAGAGTGGGAAGAAAGAAGAAATGTCACAGCTTCACTCCATCTTGGAAGTCAAACATAAAATCTGTAAAGAAAAGATTCTAGAACGTTTGCTTGCGAAAAAGGATCCTCTCTCGGAGGTGGAAGAATCTCTTAAAGTGAAACTCATGACTGAGATGATATGATAGGTTTGATATTGCTAGTAACAAGTTGTTTCATGCTAGTAACAAGTTGTTTCATGCTTGTCTTGTAGTTAAACAACTTTATTTGTTTTCTTGTACTTTACTAACTCTTGTCTTTTGTTTTCTTTCAGGTGTAGCTGCTGAAGGTACAAGAAGTCACGGGTTCTTTCAGGTGTAGCTGCTGAAGGTACAAGAAGTCACTGGTCACGGGTAATGAAGATGTTTTCTCAGAAGGTAGAAGAAGTCACGGGTAGTGGTAAAAGCTAGTATAAGTTTCCATTGTATCATCTCATTAGGTAGTTGCTTTTTTCTCTTATTCAAGCACATCTATCTCTAGTTTCCTTTTCTCTTATTCAAGCACATCTCTCTCTAGTTTCCTTTCTCGGCTGTTTGTGGCTTACTCCAGGCTTGTAATCAACTACTATTGCATCCATAAACTTGGTAACTTCTTTTGTTGTAATGCTATTGAAATGCCAAGTTGTTTTATGTTTCTCGGCTGTTTATATTTCTTGAGATGCCAAGTTTTGTCTCTCTTTAGGTGTCTCTTGCAAAGAATTTAAACTTGATATCAAACAAAAGTAGCTTTATTGATTGTTATCATTATAAACGAACTTAAACTTGATTCAAAAGTTTATTGTGTTACCACTATATGGTTCAATTTGATCATCTAGTAAACAAAATAATGAAATATGCCAAGTCAAACTTTGAAAATCTTAAATAAGTATTTGGGCATATATATTTGTATTAAACATTTTTACAGGAAAATGATAACCAATTGAACACATATGATAAGAAAATGAACAAATACAATATCAACAATTCTTGACATTAAACTAAACACACGTAACTAATTCACATATTTATATATATTTTATGTGCATGCTCAGCAATTGAAACTTGATTCAAAGTATACTCTTTTTTTTTAACTATTTGCTTATAACTATTTTTATCTTCATTTTTTTTTAGATTACTATGTATTGGAATATGTTATACTTTGTATATATGAAATTATAAGAAGTACAAAAATATAAATTATAAGAACTACATCGATTAATCATGCAGTTTAAATTCTCTTATGTTGCATTATAAAATTACGCTGCATATTAAATTTCCCCTTTTTTTATAAATAGATTTGTCTTTTTGCACCAATTATTTAATTTGGTGTTTTTTAATGGCAGGACGACCAGAAATAAATAACCGAAACCCGGAAATGTCATCATCTTCATCCGATGGAGTGGGCGAAAGATTGGATGAAATTATCGACGATCTCATAGACGATACCTACAACAACATTTTGGAGGCCCAACTGAAACAGCCACACCGACGTTCTTATATAGAACGAATCCGAGAATCCGGACACGACCGTCTATGGCAAGACTACTTCAGCGAAGAGCCGACATTTCCGGCACATTTATTCCGACGTCGTTTCCGTATGAACAAGGACTTATTCATGCGTATTGTCAATGCCCTCTCCGAAGAATTTCCATTCTTCCAACAAAGAAGAGATGCAGCCGGGAGGTTAGGTCGTTCACCCCTACAAAAATGTACGGCAGCAATTCGAATGCTTGCTTATGGTTCTGCGGCTGACGCGGTTGACGAATATCTCCGACTTGGTGAAAGCAGGGCACTTTCATGTTTAAAACATTTCACTGATGGAATAATCCATCTATTTGGAGAAGAGTATCTACGAAGACCCACACAAGAGGATCTTCAACA
Organism: Eruca vesicaria subsp. sativa; assembly: GCA_932364175.1. Taxonomy (NCBI): domain Eukaryota; kingdom Viridiplantae; phylum Streptophyta; class Magnoliopsida; order Brassicales; family Brassicaceae; genus Eruca; species Eruca vesicaria. Next base: position 352,813 of record CAKOAT010447376.1, on the reverse strand, counting down.
ACTCCTCGATATTGGAGAGTTGCGCGGATTTCCTGGGATGATAGGAAGCATTGACTGTATGCATTGGAAGTGGAAGAACTGCCCTACTTCTTGGAAAGGGCAGTACGCACGTGGATCAGGAAAACCGTCAATTGTCTTAGAGGCTATTACTTCACAGGATCTTTGGATCTGGCACGCTTTCTTTGGTCTCCCGGGTACCTTAAACGATATTAATGTCCTCGAGCGGTCTCCTGTCTTTGATGACATTACGCAAGGTCGAGCTCCCGCGGTACAGTACGTGGTCAACGGACACATGTATAATCTGGCGTACTACCTCACAGACGGTATCTATCCAAAGTGGTCAACATTTATCCAATCTATCCCACTTCCTCAAGGTCCAAAAGCCGAGTTATTTGCTAAAGTTCAAGAATCAACCCGAAAAGATGTGGAACGGGCTTTTGGAGTATTGCAAGATCGATTTGCGATTGTGAAAAACCCGGCTCTTTCATGGGACAAGGAAAAGTTAGGGAAGATTATGAGAACGTGTATCATATTACATAATATGATTGTCGAAAATGAAAGAGATGGATACACTCAGTACGATACATCTGAATTTGAAGAAGAAGGTGCCACCAGAAGTGCAAGGGTCGATATGTCTTATAGTGCCTACATGCCTCCAAATCTCGAGGAAATGCATGGCATTCGGATTCATCTTCGCGATAAACGTATACATCAACAGCTCAAAAATGATTTGATTGAAAATATTTGGAACAAATTTCGTGATGATCAGTAAAGGTTATTGTATCTTTTTAAAAAAAGACTTTCTAATAAAAAATTTTAATTTTCCCAAGTTTATATTTTTAATATTTTTAATTTCTAAGGATTCCATTTCGGATAACACCAATGCACCTACCATTTTGAATTAAAATCCTTAATTATTCAACAAAAAAATAATTATTTTTTTTATTGGTAAGGACTTCATCCACAAATCCACCAATGTGGATGGTCTTAGATTACGACTAATTTATTAAGAGTTGAGGGTTTGTGTATGAAGATATTATGTAAAGAAGCAAAGGTCAAAAGAGAAAATGATAAGACTTTAACAGGACTGGAATTTTGGATTTTTTAGAAGAAAAAAAATGATTTTATTGAAAACCAATATAATATGTGTGACCCCTTAATTACAATATTAACTAAGTGTGTGCAAATGTTTATAATTTACGTTATGACATCATCCGATAGTAAAGCAACGTGTTATCATGTGATGTTAACTCGGCTTCTGCGCGTTGTTTGATTTCCCATGCTAAACTATGAGATCCATTTTTTTTTGTTCTTATTTATTATGTAGAAGACGGTTTCAAACATGTAAACAAGCTGGTCTTTAAATAAGAATATATAAGTGGTGACTAAAATCTAGTTCTCCACAAAGAACTGATCATGTAGCAAAATTAGCGATTACGGAATTTGTCATTAGTACGTTCAATGATTTGATCAACCTCCATAGGAAATAGTTAGCAATGGCGATATATATGGTGATAAATAAATTAAATAAAGAGTATTCGTTTGTCAGTTAACATCACCAAAATACTTTTCACTTGAAACTTAACCCATATTCTTTTCATACTCAGGACTGGTAATACTGTTAATCACAACATGGTATGTTTGTCAATGTTTTGTGAAATAATTAAAAACGTTTATGATGACAATTTTATTCTGATTCAAATTAATGATATGCAGTATAATCATCTATAGTTTATGTTTTTTTTACATTCCATTCATATTTGTTTTTTCAGTTATATTTGTTTTCACTTTCACAAAAAAAAAAAAATCTGATTTGATCATTTGACACTCAAACATGAAAGATATACAATAATATAATACATATAATGTTTGCTTCTTTAAATATATGTACGCAACACACAATTTGAATTTTCTTATATATGGACTTTACAACCTTTTTCTTATAAGTACTTATGACTTATATTACCACCGAAAGTTCATTATGAAACGGGTAAAAAGAGTGGAATATAATTGTCAAACCTAGTTGTACATACAACTTTCATCCAAATTAAGTTAATAGCTATTTGACTTTTAAGTTTTTTCTTAATTAAAGCTATCGTTTATTTTAATTTATGATTTTGCATGTACCACTTAACATTTTAGGTTTTTTTAGCAGTTACTTGAATTTCTTGAGCCTTATACTTCATGGTCTAGAAGCATTATACCACATCAGAACATTTTTGTAACTGTATTACTTTTAGAGAATTTTTAGTGCATTGTTATATATATATTTTTGAGATAGAGAGTATCTCTAAATAGAGTTAATTATAATTTACTTCAACAATACTCCATTTTGAAGTAAATAATAGAAATATAATAAGTCATTTGATTACCTATTGATTTCTACATTTTTTTAGCAATTATATTTTTTTGATCTATAATATAAACAATTTTATATATTTAAAGTGAAAAATGGAATTAGTTTTGAGATACTCTTACTTTAGCAAATGCTAACGTTTCTTCTTGTGGAAATATCAGTAGTTTATTTAGTAAATAATGATCCTAAATCCTAATGAGTTTTTGTAGTTAATCTTGTTTCTCTCCCAAATTTTGGAAATAATTACTCTAGGAGACACATCTTTAGTTATCAATATCACTAATAGACACAAAGCATATATGACACATTTTATGCTTGCTAAAAGACGAAGATATCCTCTAACTCAGATTTCTTTCTTTTTCTTTTTTTCTTCACATATTCTTTCGTTAGTTCAACTAAATCTTTTTTTTTTCTTTCTTTTTCAAAAAAATTATCTTATCTTCCAAATTTCTGTAAAACAAATTAGAACTATCTTATACCTACATTCAAAAAGTAATCATAAACTCCTTTCTCTCTTGATCTAGAAATTGAATTGTGAAAACGAACCTTAATCGTATCCTCTCCCTTCCGACTTTTTCTCTGATCCCATCTGACATCTTCTTCTTGACTCTCTTCCGTCATTTTCTCCATCTCGATTCTCGGAGTTGTTGGTGTTATCTATCGCCGCTTCATCATCAATCTCCAATATGGAAGGTTAGATTTCAATTACAAAAGAGATTACTTGAGTTTACTTAGTTCTTTCAGTCGAAACCATAACTCTTTACATCTTGTTTTTAATTTTGCAGAGAACGAAGACCTGCGTCTCTCCAAGAGGCTCTTCACAACTCTGCTGACCACCAAACAATTGATCGAAATTCTCTTGACCACAACTCCATTAATGAACATATATCAACTGACAATATATCTTGGTGTCTAGACGAACATGGCACTTTATTCACACTGAGTGAACTTGGAAGGTTCTATTCTTTTGAAAGCGTGACAAAGTTCATTGGGTTGTCATGGGGGTGGTCAGATTGGCTCTAGTATCGCGTGAGGAAGTTGTTTTCTCTGTCATTATGCTATAAATCTCATGACCACAATTCCTCTGACCACAACTTAACCGATCATAACTCACCTAACCACAGATCTCCCACCAACTACTCTTCTGACCATAACTTCCCTAATCATAACTCACCAAACCCCATCTCCCCACCTTCACCCAATTCCCCTGACCACATCAAGCCTTGCCACGTAGAGCCTAACCACCTCTCCCCTGTTGACCACCGTCGTTTCCTTCTTAATTGCATCATCAGATAAGCACCCTCGAGAAATACTAGCATATCCACAATGGTTAGATTTTTTACTTTTACTCAGATCCAAAGACCAGAAACTATTATCTTATTCTGTATATTTATTTTTTAAATTATATTTTATCATTAATTGTAAGTGAATTCAGATTTAGTTACAATTCTTTCATCGTAAGGTTGCTTTCTCTTTAGACAAAAAGTAGGGCTAATTCTGTCCAAATAAAATTTAGATATCACTAAAATGTAGAAAAATGTGTGTTCAAAAAAAAAGTAACTCTCTCCAAATTTTGGGGTAATGCAAATAGTAAAAGCAAAAATTAAAGAATAATTGGGCTTAAGTCCAATACGAAAACAGTTTGATGGATGGGCTAGAGAGTAAAACAATTTGATAGATGGGCTAGAGAGTAGATTTGGTATTCATATAAAAGAGTCTAGGGTTCTTTATATTTGGCGACAGTGTTCTTGCGGCTTAGCTTAAACAACAGATCCGACAATGGTATGTTACATGTTTTATCCTCCATTGCAATCTCAGTGTTACATCGGTGTCTTTGTTGCTTGAAATGTCGGTTCTTGCTTCATTTTAGCTTAATTAATCGCTTGTTACTTTGATTAGGATCTACTAAAACGTTTTGATGTATCTTGCTGATTTGCTTGATGATTATGGTTGATATACGATGTGTGTAGCCTAAGCAAATCCACGAGATCAAGGACTTCCTTCTGACAGCAAGAAGGAAAGATGCTCGGTCTGTGAAGATTAAGAGAAGCAAAGACATTGTCAAGTTCAAGGTCAGATGCTCCAAGTACCTCTACACTCTCTGCGTCTTTGACCAAGAGAAAGCCGACAAGCTTAAGCAGTCTCTTCCTCCAGGTTTTTTTATAATCTCTTCTGCTGTTCTACACTACTCAATACTGTGTCACACTTTGAATCATTTGAAGTAATTAAAATATTTTGGTATATGGGTCGGGTTTCACTTAGGTTTGAGATTTTCGTAGTCTACACAAATTCTCATTACTTAGTAACTTAATAAATTGAATTTTGATGTATGGGTGTTCCTAAACAGTTTTGCTTGGATTTTACTAATTATTTATGTTCATGAAAGCATCTAGATTCCCATATAGACACAGTATATGTTTTGTTGTCTCTTAGCTCTAAACATCTTTGCTTGGATTTGACAAAGTAATATGTTCATAAAAGTATGTCGATTCTCATATGTTTTGTTGTTAGTTCTTAACTTTGAACTCTGTTGCACGTTGTCAGGTTTGAGTGTACAAGACCTCTGAAGATGAAGCCTTGGTGATAATATGACTCTTTGTGCCATTTTATATTTTTCTTAGAAGAGTATGTTTTGTGTCGTTCAATTATGCCTAGACTTTTCCAAATACTGTTTGTGGATTGATACAGTTTTTATCATCAGTGAAGGTTTTGCTCTGGATTCAAATTTTAGTTTCAGAATCTAGTAGTACCTCATAATCTCTTCAAAAACTCAATCTCTATAACATTATTTGAGAAGTCAGTTTCCTATGTGTCGCTCTCACGTTCATTCTCACGATTGTTGATTACATTGATAAAACGAAAAATATGTATATAATATAATTTTCATAAAAAAGGAAAATTGACAAAATGGTAATAATACATTTAAAAATATTTTTAAAGAACATAAAAATATGTATATATAATATAATTTTATAAAAAAGGAAAGTTCACAAAATAGTAATAATACATTTAAAAATATTTTAAATAACATAAAATATACTTTTAGAGTAATAAAATAGTTTATAATTAGTGTTATTGAATTTTTATTTTTTTTCATATATTTAGTTGACTATAATATCTTTCAATTACAAGAAAATTATCTAGAACTTATATTTTACTTATATAATATTATTTTCAAATACAATCACAATTTTGTGTAGTGTTTATTTTTAAGAGATATTAAAAACTAAAAATAAATTTAACAATAAACATCGTTTGGTCAAAATAATTGTTCTAGTGAGCTAGATATATGATATTTTATCATTACTAAAATTATTTATTTTCTTAATATTAATTGTTTTAAATTTTATCTTTTATGTTTGTGAAACTAAATATAACCATAATCAAAATATCAAATCAAATTTGAATTCTCAATTTAAGATTATTTAAAATAAATTTCAGTTTACATTCAATAAATCTAAAGCATAAAGTTATTTAGAATTTATAAATGCATGTAACCTTTTATTGATCATATGATAACTCAAAACATATTAACAAATAAAAATAAATACTAACCAACTCTTACAATTTTAGTTCTTTTGTAAAATTTATATATATTCATGAGACTTTAGAATATTTTTCGTTATATTAATTTACGTATTTTGGAATCAGACACTTTAGTTAATTTTTAATTTATTGTAAGCACAATATATCTTAAGCTTTACATGATTTTCCTAAAATATATTTACATATCTAAGACAACACCCACCATATGCAAATAAGTAACTAACTAAAAATTAATATATTTTAAAAATATTACAGTTGAATTCAGAGATGCAATCCAATTTATCCAAATGATAACTAAACCAACCGTAAAACAACAAAATTGACTAGAAATAACATATATAAAATTACAGTATAAGTAAAGTAATATAATACTATTAATATAAATGATTCATACAAATTATAAATTAATTTAAAATTTAAAGTATATAATAATCAATTATTAATATATATCTGATTTAAAAATATTTATACCCGTGCATGAGCACGGAAAAATCACCTAGTAGAAACTTAAACTGCAATACCGTTCCAGCATTCCTTGGAACTTGGTAGAGTTAGGAGCTTTTCGGAGTCTTAAGTATAAAGGTAAATCAATTTATCCCCGATAACTAGGCCCAGGCCCAGTTGGGGCTTGGTCTTCTTTGGGTACTTAACGGCCTTGTGGGGGCTAGTTTTAACCAAAACAATTTCAGAATTAACACATTTTTGTTCAAGCTTACAAAACACAACTAAGGCGATGGTGGCTGGTGTAAGACCTCATTTCTTGACATTAATTTGTTGAAAGATGTGTCTTGTCATGAAAAAGAGGCAAGGAAAAAGTCATTTCAACAATGAAAAAACAATTTAATAGCCTGGTTGAGAGGTATGGTGTGGTGTGAACCTTATTGAATTGTCAAAAAGATGAAAACGGGTACAAACGATGCAATTTATATGATGTCTTAAACGGGTATAAACTAGAGTTTTTTTTCTTTATAGAGGTAAAAATAATATGTGATATTAGTTTATTAATTTTCATAGTTTTGAATGATTTTGTTATTTTTGGTGGATTGGATTCCTTTTTTAGTTAGACTATTAAATTATTATTTTTATTCTGATTCTACTAAAATTCATTGTTTTTTTTCCTTGAATAAAAATTCACCGTCTTGCTATTAACTTTTAGGGTTCAACATATTGTTCAAGTTTCGATTTGTTCACCCGATTATAAAAGTTTTGGGAGAGTTTGAGATCAATATTTATGACGAATCAATGGATTGAGATGTTTTTGTGTTGAATCGTCTTAGTTTATTCTCCTTTAAACTGTTATGGGATCCATTGATTTTTAGCCATTAACGATTTTCTCAACTATTTTGACCCACTCCAAACTTAAATTTCTCATTTAATGCATCTTTGCTCTCTTCAATCGGTACATCTCCAACTATTCAAGGTGAATAAAAGAAGACTCAAAGCTTACTGTAGCTTCAGGCTTTACTTAGAGAGCAATATAAGATTTTCTCGATCCACAGATTACTGTAGATTCAGAGAAGAATGAGATAAAGCAACCGTTGTTGGATCACCTATTGAGTCTATGCCGGATTGGATCTCTAATCTCCACCAAAAATTCGTCAAATTTTGCTCAGTTTCTGGATTGCACCATTTATGTTGTTCATACTCAAAATTTTCCTATTGTATTACAATTCCATCTTTGACTGGATGTTACCCAAATATTTATGTTCGATTAGTGGAGTTTAAAGAAGAACGCTTTTTAAATACTAATCACAATGTTAGTATTAAAGAGTTGCAATTTCACATTTCTAGGCATTGGCCAATTTGTGTTGACATGAGATATTAGAGACGATGAAAAAATTGGAATCCTCACGACTAAAGTTAGACTCTCACAAATTACGGTTATTTGTGCTCACTTTGTAGTTTCTGTTTTATTATTTCAGACAAGAATCAAGGGTTGGAAAGAAGAGGACCATAGTATTATCCTTAAGCTTTTTGGTAAAGGATATGTGAGATTCTTCGATTACTTTTATCAATTTGACAAATGTATAAACCATCATAATGAGATTCAAGATGTATAATTAAAAGTAAGAGAGAATTATACATGTCCTTTATTTGTTAAAACCAAAATTTTTACATTTTTATTTGCAAATGCATGAGAAAACAAATTACAACTTGAAAATTTTATAGTTTTATATGACAACAAACATAGGACTGAAAACATATACAAACTCTTGACATTGTATTGTTATCGCTGTAATTTTCTTCTAGCCACTGTAAGTAAACTATACATGAAATTGTATTTTCGAATGTAGACATGCTACATACATATATAAATCGGGAGAATCAACCAATATATTTATTGAAACATGCCTATTTATTTGAATCGAATTTTTGTAATGTTTATCTTCAGTTATGGTTGATACAAAAAAAAAGAATTTGGTTGATAATGATTATAATATTAAATTGTAAATATTTTTTTTTGCTTATATGTCATTTTAGCGTTTAGATTAATCGAATTTGAATATAATTATTATTTAATGCATGAACTTGGTTGCTAAGAAAGTAGGAAAAAGATCAAAAAAACACCTTGAATACAGTATGTGTATTTTGTTGATCCCGATAAACTATGTGATCTTAAAATTTTAGAAGTCCACCACGCTAAAACAATTTTAAAGGTTTTTCTTGCAAACAAGTTATACAGAAGACATAACGATATTGGTAAAATCAATAAAGTTAGTAATACCATATATGAACTGAAACAAATGATTGGGCAAATAGCTAATCAGATCAAGCCGACCACTGCTTCTCTATCTTGAATTGTCTCTTAATATGCACTAATTAAGTGTATCAATATTATATAAAATAATTGATCTTCGTGACAATGCAATCTCATTGATAACACATGAAATTTATATTTCAGTAGTCTTTCACCAATTTTTTGTTTTTTGAAAAATTTCTTAAGATAGACTTAAAAAAGTTTTCGACACAGATATAGACCTTAAAAATAAAAATGATCAAAATAGACTTAAATATTTTATCAAAAGAAGTAAATATACACTTATACCCCCAATGATTAATTAATATAGACATTAGAGTTAAGAGGTAGGGTTTAGGGTTTAAGATTTAAGATTTAGGGTTCATAGTTTAGGGTTTAGGGTTGAGCAATTGGGTTTTGGAGATCTGATTTCAAATTTTTAAAAGTTAAAAAAATTCAAATTTTAAAAACAAAAATGATTTTTTGGTCATTTTAATTTTTTAAATCTATTTTTGTGACAAAAAATTAAAATATTTATTTGACAGAATTACCTTTTTATAATCATAATTTTATAAACATCCAAAAATATTTACGAAATCATTAGTTTTATATAATAAAATAACAAACAACAATAACTTATAATAAATAGTTTAATTTAAATAATAAATAAATTATTTTCTACTCGTCGAACGGACCACCCACTAATTTTTAATTAGATAGACACGACTCTTACTTGATTGCTTTGTTTTGTTCTTCTACAAGTGATAACTCCTGTATTGTTAATATGGTCTTAATTTTTAATAACAGATGAAAGATTAATTTATTTTCTAATCTTCATTTGTCTATCTCACATTTCTCCTCTATATTATTGTTTTCTCGTAATCATACTTTAGTTAGCAGATATTAGTCTAAAAGGAATATCGTTGCTGGAAATGTGTCTGGCAACAAGCTAAAAAGATGAACATAACAAATGAAAAAAAAATATAGAACCAAAATCTTGATCTTTTTTTTTATCAAAAACCAAAATCTTGAATATTTTATCATAAATAATGCTGCCAACTACTTTTAAAAATTATGACATTTTTAATCGACAATATATACATACAGTATCTTACATTGACAAAGTCAACTAGTTGATAAGAATCTTACCAACCAAAAAAGCTAGTTTATATAAGAAAATAATGTACAGTATAAAACATCAAAATTAGTTGATATCTTCAGGAAAACTACAACATAGAAACTCTGTTACAAAAAAAAACTTAAGTTAAGTTTCAGAAAAGTTTAATTAGACACTACCACATGTAAAAAACCAAAATAGTATATACAGGTACTAGTAATAGTAATACCATTCAACAAAACCAGCAAATTATAATATAAGATTGACCAAGGAGAATCTTATTTTCTTTCTTCTTCAAACGTCGATCCAAAAGGAAATGTTTTTTTCCTGCCTTCCAAAAGAGAATCTAATCTAGCAAAATAGTAAAAAGAAAAGAAAAAAATATTAAATGACGAAACCGTTACAAGTAAAAAAATATTTAGAACCAGTTAATGAATTAGTATGTGAGAGCATTTATTGTAATAGGATTTAGTAGTTGAGCTATTAATTAATAAAAATTAGATTTAAAAGCTGTCTCTCTGACGTCTTTCTTGTCCAAGTCGCAGACTCGTCCTCACCTCATCACAGCTCAGCTCAAGCGAGATTATTGCTGCTTCGAAATTCTCCAAGGAAAGGCTTTGAAGAAGGTATCATCTCTCTCTCGTTTCCATCTGAGGAATCTATCAGAGAGAGAGAGAGAGAGAGGATGCCGATGATCTCCAAAGCTTCATCTACCTCCAACTCATCGATTCCTCCCTGTTCTAGGGTTCATCTCTCTCCCTCTCCTTTTGCTTTTCCCTTTGATTCTGTCAAAAAGATCCGGTTTTGATGATGGGTTTGTACCAGATTTCAAATTAAAAAAAAAAAAAAAAAAAAAAAAAGATTTCAAATTAAAGATCCTCACTTTATTGATCTTCGTTTGTGTTGCTTGTGTTGTATTGATCTCAGTTGGCTTTACTAGGACCAATTCATCTCCTTATTAGGTTTGGTTTTAACATAAGGATCAGACTTTATAGCTTGAATAGTCATCTCCTATCATATCTAGGTTGAAAGGTTTAATCTTTAAGCTTCTATGCTCTGTTTTTTTGACGAATGTGTTTGGTCTTTAACTAGCAGTAGGTTTAGTTTTGACATAAAGGATCAGTCTTTATAGCTGAAATAGTCATCTACTATCATATATAGGTTGAAAGGATTAATCTTTAAGCTTCTATGTTCTGTTTTTTTTTTTATGACAAATGTGTTTGGTCATTTTCTTTTGGCAATTATATTGTTTTGTTTTAGATAATATAATGTTGTTGATTGTTAACATGAAACAGATTGGAGGTCAGCTTTGTGTGTGGCCTGGTTGGAGAAATCTTAGCCTCAGAAAAAGCTTTATATACGGAGTAATGTGGTTGTTCTCCATGCCATTCAAAACACTCCGTGGAGCTAGAAAAACACTTAAGATTACTCACTTTTGTAGCATCTCCAACATGCCCTCTTCGTTAAAAATCGAACTGGTAAGTCTATGTTTGCCTTGTCATCATCACTTATCACGTTTTCAATCTCTTTAGTTCTTTCTAATTTTTGTCGGTGGTGTTTCAGGTGCCGTGTAGTAAGGACAACTATGCTTATCTTTTGCACGATGAAGACACTGGCACAGTTGGAGTCGTTGATCCTTCTGAGGCTGCTCCTGTTATTGATGCGTTGAGTAGGAAAAATTGGAACTTGACTTACATTTTGAATACTCATCATCATGATGACCACGTAGGTGGGAATGCTGAACTGAAAGAAAGGTATGGCGCAAAGGTATGGGGACACTATCATCGCTTGTCTACTTGTCTGATAGCTATGGAAGATAGAGCTTTACAATAGAATAGTTTGGTTTTAAGATGTTGTGATGTGTTAGTCTAACCAGAAATAATGGCTTTTTGGGTTTTTAATGCTCTCAAGTAACTTGAAATAAAAAGATTAAAGTTGACTTGTACGTTTCTAGTTGTTCTTTTCTTTGTTACTTCGGTGATATATTCTGAAGTGTATTTATTGTGGCTTATGTTTCCGACAGGTGATTGGCTCAGCTTTGGATAAGGATCGGATTCCTGGAATTGACATACTTCTGAATGATAGTGATAAGTGGATGTTTGCTGGCCATGAGGTTCGAGTACTTGGCACTCCTGGCCACACACAAGGTTTGTAAACTATGAACATATCTCTGCAGACAAGCATTGGCAATCTTAGAAATGTTTATTGTATTGCATCTTAGTAACTTATTTGCCATTCTCAATACATGACTGAGTAACTACTCTCCTTACTCTTTTTCCTTCTAGGGTGGAAAAACTTTTTTGCTATTTTTTGGCTGTCTTAACTGTTCTTATTCTCAAGCAGGCCATATCAGCTTCTACTTCCCCGGGTCAGCTACAATATTCACAGGAGACTTGATATATAGCTTATCCTGTGGTACCCTCTCAGAAGGTACCCCTGAACAGGTAACGTAATTTGAAATTCAGGCCTAAAACCTTATCAGTGAATCTAAAGATATAGCAATATTCAACTTTGTATATACTTCCACTGTTATGGTTAGTTTCTTGTGACAAAAATGTGCTAAGTTATTAGTAGATTTTGCAATAATGTTCCTATATAGAGTTGTTAAATGAGTAGGCTAATACTTTCATCATAGTTACAGAAGCAAACTTATTGTCCTGTCCTCTTTTAACAGTAATTCTCTCTTATTTGTATTTGTCTATGTCTCAGATGCTTTCATCATTTCAAAAGATCGTCTCTCTACCAGATGATACAACTATATATTGTGGTCGCGAAAACTCAGCAGTAAGTTCTTCTTATTATAGACACAGTCTTACCTCACATTCTTCAACTCTCTGCGATTTGGTGAAGTAAACTATTTATATCATTATACAGAGCAATGTCAAGTTTGCACTATCGGTAGAACCAAAGAATGAGACTCTTCAGTCTTATGCAACCCGAGTTGCTCATCTTAGAAGCCAGGGTCTCCCATCGGTAAACTATCTTACTCTTTGCTCTTTCCTCCTTTCTCTCTCATGCTCTTTTTGGATTTCATTTATGGATTGTTGTCTGTAGATTCCAACGACTGTTAAGGTGGAGAAAGCGTGTAACCCATTCTTCAGAACATCAAGCAAAGAGATCCGCAAATCTTTAAGCATTCCAGAGTCAGCAACTGAAGCCGAAGCACTGCGTCGTATACAGAGAGCCAGAGATCGTTTCTAAGATGGTATCTTATCTTATTGTATAGTTGGAAGTGTCATCAGCAGCTGCAAAGATCAATGTATTTTTACATGTTTTGGGGGTTTTCCCGTCATTAGATGAATTTGTATTCAAAACAGAAAGTCTAATATTTAGTTTGGATAAGTTATTATTAAATTATGATTTTTTGTTTTTAATTTTGTTTTGAAGAGAAGGCTTAAATTATGAACTTTCTACGTAAATCTTTATGGGAAAACATCGTATATGACACGAAATAAAATTACAATTCACCATCTAACACATTGACCTAACTTTACTTTACCTTTATTATATGTAATAACTTGAATTTGATGTGTGCTTAAAAGAAAATTTTTATGATTAAAAGTTTATACGATTGGATTTTGTCTTAATTTAAAAAATGTTTTGGTATAAAATCAGTTCACTAATATTTGTGATGATGATTGTTGTTCATTAGTTTTTAGTTTTTAGTTTTAGATTTTGTTTTAAATTTTGTTTTAGATTTTGGTTTTTGGTTTTTAGGTTTCAAGTTACTATTTTTGATTTTCAATTTTTGATTTGAGTTTTTAATTTTTAGACCCACTGAGTTAGTTTGAACTGATATTACCAACAAACAAATCACAAATAATCGAACATTTAATTTAAAACTGAAAGATGACAAAAAAAAAAATTGCAATGATTTATTTTGTAAATAAACAAAAGCAAAAAAACATAACATGCGTTTTCAGCTTTTGGATTTTAGTTTTTTGATGTGGTTTTGAGTTTTGCTTTACATTTTTTCTTAAATCAGTAAATTATTTAAGAAAAATAAAACAATAAATTATTTAAAAGTTACCATTGAAATTATCAAAAAAATGATTGTTATTTAAAATAAAAATACATTAACATGTTTTAAAGTACATGATTTAAATAAATGATTAATAATAAATAATTTTGTTTTGTTAAAAATATTAATTACCTTTTGGGTTTGAAAATAATAATTGATTATTTGATCTATTAAGGTGGAAAATTTATTCAATGGTTTTTGGAGCTTTTCCTTAATACTAAGCCCAAAAACTAAACCATATAATTTTTTTCTAAAAACAAAAGTAAGCCCAAGACTATATTCCATAAATAACCACCGGTTTAGTTTAAATAATGCAGTTCAATAAAACTATATGACTTGTATTATTTATAACACTCTAGAAAGGGTCCAAATTTAAATGAGAACTTGTATTAGTAGATAAAAAGAAGGATTCTATTTAAATAGAGTAGATGCAAATATACCTTTTCATATTACTGGCGCATTTGTAAAAGAAAAATATATATAAATTAATAATTAGAACATGTGTAAAGTAAACGTGGCTTTTCTTATATCACAAATTGTCTGTGACGAGAATGGAAGGCTTCACTGATTCAGAATTCAATCGCCGCGACGACGGTGTAGCATCAAAGTCATAACGCTTTTTGATTGCAGAGGCTATGTCGTTGACGAAAGGGGGGACTGTAACAATCTGCTCCCGGAGTATTTTTATTTCGAATAAAATAGTGTGAGGTTTTTATTCTACAAGAAGTTTATTTTTCTAAGTGTGGAAACACTTGTACTAATTGAAGATGGGACAAAGAAGCTGTATTTTGACTATGTGTTGGATGTGCAGTGAGAGCTTGGAACGACTGCAGATTGGGCTGAGTGATGGTAAAATGAGCATGCAATGATCAGAGCATACTTAAGGAAAGATCGACACCGTAAGGCTATTAAAGAATGTTCGGCTACTAGACAATGCATGTTTCAAGTAAGGAAAGTTTGACTGGTCTTCATTGACGGGATTTTACGAAAGAAAGATCTGGACAACGAGTCATAGAAGGAAAGAAGTGTAGAGATTCTTCAAGACTTGATGGCAAAGTTTGACTAGAGCTAAATAAGGACAGAGCACTAAATTTCTGGCTTGGTGAGCAAGACGAGGAAGTGTATAAAAGAGTGCTTCAGCTCTCATTTCTACACACAACTCATAAATCAGAAATGGAGAGAACTCAGAGTAAGAACGGAGTTATTGAGAGAAGATTTCAAGAAGAAGGATCGAGAAAGGAGGAGTCGAGCAGTTCTTTGCTGGAAAACGTAGGAAGGTTCGGAGTCTTCGATCATTTAAGATCAATCAAGGTGAGGATGTGATTCGTGGCAACTCGATAGCATAGATATTAGTGAACTAGATCTGAAAATGCTAGGTTGTATGAATGAATGCTGTGTTATATGGAAAGTTCGTTCTTCAATCTTCAAAGTAATCTCAGAGATCAAAGAACGTTCTCCACGTTCTTAGGATATATGTCATGCTAGATTGTTTGTTTGATAGAAAATGACTGGAAATGTTTATGCGAAGAACATATATTTGATCTAGAAGTAAACGATATGTTAAATAAAAAATGTTACGGAAACCTGGTTATGATATAAAGTAAATAAGGAAAGTATGTTTTGGTTTCAGGCCGTAAAAGATGATATGAATGTTTTGGATTCAGGCCGTAAAGGATGTTATGTTTTGGCTTCGGGCCGTATGTTGGCTTCGGCCGTGATGGACCTACGGGGTTGAGTGATGAGTGACCGATGGGTCGAGTATGATGGCTACGGGCCGAGTATGTTTGGCTTCAGGCCGTAAGTGACCTTTGGGGTCAAATATGATAGCTACGGGCCGAGTATGTTTGGCTTCGGACCGTAAAAGACCTTCGGGGTCGAGGATAAGTAAAATGGTTAATGAAATGAAAATGCTTTAAAATTAATGAGTAAAGATAAATGGAAGTTCAGAAAAAAATGCTTAAGTATGAGGATGAAATAGAATGATAGGATGATAGTACGGGATGGAATGCTAGGTTGCTAGAATGAACGAAATGCTAGGTTGCTAGAATGGAATGAAATGTTAGGTTGCTAGAATGGAATGGAATTCTAGGTTGCTACATTGGATGAAATTCTAGGTTGCTAGAATGAAATGGGATGCTAGGTTTCTAGAATGAATTGGAATGCTAGGTTGTTAGAATTGAATGGAATTCTAGGTTGTCAGATGTTATGGGTTGCATGTGGATGGTTTTGAGCATCCTCACTGAGTATTTTTGTATGCTCAGGCCTCCTTATGTGATGCAGGTAATGTTTGATTGTGTGGACCGGAGTGCGAGACTGTAAAGACCATCGGGAAAGAGTGTTTAACTTGGGGTAATATTTTAAGAGTTTTGATCAAACCATCTTGTTGTAACAATATGGATTTTTAAGTAAATTGTTTCAGAATTCATTAATACATTTGCAGTATTTCTTCGTATTCTTACTTTGAAAATTGGTCAGATGTTAACTTAGAATTTAAATGTGTTTTTCAAATATTTCTGGGTTGGGGTGTTTCGATTTGGTGTCAGAGCGGGATTGACCGGCCAGCTCCGTCATGGCTGGTCGATTTTCGAAACTGGGATTTGTGGGTGAGGGTGGAAAGGAACCGGTGGTCTATGTCTCGCGCGAAGGATGTGTTAGGTGATGTTTCGAAGGTATATTTTAGTATGTGATTGTTATTGGATTACTTAGAAAATGGCTAAGCGAAATCGTGTTCAAAAGTTCGCAGGAGCTTAGTGAAAACAAACTTAAGTCTTATGAAAGATAAAAGATATCGAGTTAGTATCAAGTTGGTTCAGTCAAGAAGAGGGAATATGCTTAAAATTGTGCATGCTGGATCAATATATATGAACTTTAGTGAATGAGTAGTACGATGGTAGGTAGTGCGAGGCATTAGTCAACATGGAACGATGGTTGTTAAAGACTGTCAAAGATGCGGAAATAACTATTGTCGAGAATGAAGGACGTTAACGTCTCATGGAATTATAAAGTGCTGGATATTCGTATGGCAGTGTAGCACACTTGCGAGAAGCTGAATGGATTAATGAAAGTGCAACAAGAACACGCGTGTGGTACATGTGTGGTTAGAGGTCTTAGTGGAACATGATACCATGAATACACAACTTGGATGTAAGGACGTAGTCGAGCTGCTTGTTAGTGGTGTGGTGGTAGATGCCAAACTTTGTTTGGCTATAGAATTTTCATTCCTTGTGTGACAAAAGGCTATCGGTCACATAAGAATGAGTTTGAGGAAGAGATCAGATTTAGTCGGGCATCATTCATGGAGGTTTTCAAGTCGCATGTCATTTCTCAAGACGTTTAAAGGATGATGGAAAGTGAAGACGTATTTAATTGCCTGATCGTGTTACTTGACCAATGATTCGAAGAAATTATTTGAATGAACTAGTTGGATCAATCCCGAGTTAACATGGATTCGGCAATGTCAAAGTATCTTGGCAAGGGAAGATGGTAGTTCAGAAAACGAGGAAACAATTCGAGATTTCATTAGTATGAGCCATAAGAACGAGGCAGATGAGAACAAGTACAAAGTATCCTTAGGACCATCTCGGAAGTAGAATCGGAGTAGAAAGAGGTATTGAATGTTGGTAGAAAAGTGATGGAAGCAAGGTTATCAAGGAAGATAAGCAAGTCGAGTTATCAGACAAACGTAAATTGGGCTCGCGAGTGCTGTGTCAGAGGGAACGTTGGGAGGATCAAGAAAATGTTACGACCAAGGCAATTGGGCAAGGATGAAGAGTTCAACACGAACAAAAACTTTGTAGGATGAGTGGGTAAGAATTGACAACCTGTAAAAGATGTTGCAAGTTGCTGGTCTATTCTTTGGGTTGACGGAAAAAGATGTAGGGTATGGGAGCGACAAAATACAAGGTAAATTATGTGATTCCGAAAGTACTGCGGATGAGTATGGCAGTGATAGTACGATCCATGTAAGAATGCTTATGCATTGACTCATTAAAGATCTGACTTTGTGCTGCATTTATTTGGTCTGGACCAATGCTCAAATCCTCGGGTGCTAAAGTGGCTTGGAAAGAGGTTTGTAAGCTAAAGAGTGAGAGAGGTTTGGGTATTAGAGTACTTAAAGAAGTCAATATGGTGTATGGTCTCAAACTCATTTGGCGTATGCTCTCTTAAGATTCTCTTTGGGGGAAATGGGTTAGAGGAAATCTTTTGAAGAAGAAAAGCTTCTGGGAGGTTAAGGCTAATACTCAGATTGGCTCATGGGTGTGGAGAAAGTTACTGAACCTTAGAGACACTGCAAAGAGATTTATGAAGTGTGAGATAGGTAATGGTTGTCATATCTCATTTTGGTATGATAATTGGTCGGATAAAGGGGTGTTAATTGATGTTTTGGGAGATAGAGGGATCACAGATTTGAGTATTAAGAGAGATGCTACTCTTGAGGAAGCTACAATGAGAATGAGTAGAAGGAGGAAGTATCGTATGGACAGGCCCGGTCCTGAGCCCATACCCAAGAAACATTGGTATGGGGCCTACAATATTTACAATTTTTCTGGGCCTATATTTTTGCTGTTTTTGTTGTTAATTAGCATAAAAATGTAAAATAAGTTCTAAAATTATTTTCAAACATATAAAAAAATTAAAAGATTGAAAACATTTTCCTTATTTTAATGTTAAAAATAAAAAGATGATTTTCAGAACGGATAAATTTTTATTAGTCTTCATATTATTTTAAAAAATTTTAATTTTAATCTTGAAAATAATTTTTTTATTTTGCATTTAGGGCCCATATTTTTTATTTAGTATTGGACCCAAAATATCTCAGGACCGGCACTGCGTATGGAGATCTTAAATGATATTGTTAAGGAGTTGGATAAAGCGAAGCTTTTGATTAATGAGGAGGCTGTGGATGTTATGCATTGGAGAGGGAATTCAGGATTCAAACCGGTATTTTCCATGTTTGAAACCTGGATGCAGACTAGAGAGACATACGCTCTTTGTCCATGGGCTAAAGGAATATGGTTCTCAAAGGCTACTCCAAAATATACATTTATCTCTTGGCTGGCTATGTTGGATCGCCTTTCTACAATGGATAGGGTCTCAAACTGGAACTTGGGTGTGGATACCACTTGTGTGCTGTGCAAGAATGCGATTGAGTCAAGGAATCATCTCTTCTTTGATTGTTCTTATTCCTCTCAGGTTTGGGTTCATCTAATCAAAGGGATTTTGTGTAATGATTACTCTAGCTCTTGGCAGTCTCTTGTGTTTTTGCTTTCTGATAGCAGGATGGAGAAGCAGAGACTTTTCTGCCTCAGATATGCTTTTCAAGTTGCTGTTTATGGTATTTGGAGAGAAAGAAACAGAGTTAAACACGGGGAGAAGCTCTTGGAGGTATCTGTTTTGGAAAAGATTATGGATAAGGTGATAAGAAATAAACTCAGTCTGGTCAGTCGGGATAGGAGGAGTAGGAGATACGAGGGAGTTCTCCAGCTTTGGTTTCTTAGAAGGAGTGAGTGCTAAGTGGACTTGAGGAGTTTTCAAAACCAGTAGGAGTGAGAGTTGGTTCCAGTAGGAGTGAGAGCTGGATACTTAGTAGGAGTGAGTGCTAAGTAGTTGATTTCTTCTTGAGTAATCTGATTAGAAGGAGGGCGAGTTGCAGAGCTGAGTTTTATGAATATGGTTGTTAAATTCTTGGCTTGTTTTAGCTTTCTTGTTTTCTAGAATGTTAGAAATGATACACATGGATGTAACAAGGTCTTTTTCTTTTGAATTAAATTTAACATTTAATTCAAAAAATAATAATGTGATAGCACCTATCTGTTTTAACGCTGAGGAAGCAAAAGGGTTGAATGAGATGTTGAGAATGTTGCCAGCTAATGTCGTGACATATGAGATGAGTGTATGGAGTGAGGGAGTATTCATCAAGTTGAGTTACTGGCTCCGTTCAGAATAGCGCATGGAAGCGTGGTGGAGTACAACATTTCAAGGATGAGACCCTAATGTCAGCCAGAGATGAACTAAGACTAGTGTTTGAAAGAGAAGAAAGTAGAACGACTGATTGTAATAGTTGAAATGTTGCAGGGGTCCAAATCATTGTCCATAACTAACCAACAATCCTTGAGTTGAAGATTTAAAATTTTACATGGATACGAACAATATTTTCCTTCAGATCATAGGGTCCAACAATTTCGCCGATTACATCTGTAGATAGAAAAAAGATTTCATAAATACATGAAACAAAATATAAGACCATTATATATAACTGTTTGTTAAATCACATACCTACAAAAACTTTTTCATCATGCTTCCGAGAGTGGCTCATCAAAAGATATGTGACTAAAACGAAGTGAATTGTTTGGAATCTCCTCGCAATTCTTCTTTACGTATGCTGACCATGAGAAAAATATCTTGAAAGGATGTGGTGTTCCTCTGTAACTCCTGAGAGAAAACTTAAAATTCAGTACGACAGTCTCTTTCTCGCAACTCATTTTCGAACTTGGATATGAGTTTTCCTCTGATGCAAGCTTGTATACGATCTCCATGTGAGAACATGATAGAAGAATTATCAAAAACATATATAAACATAAACAACACAGAATTCCAGTATGTACCTTATCATCCACAAGTATTAAATCGACTCCACCAACATCTCTAGGCTTATTGCCGTTCTGAAATCGCCACATCCGGGCAACTCGAACCTTAATTTTTCAGATTTCCTTTTCAGAAACTGGATTTAACTGAGCAATAGGAGTGAAATCAAGCTTCATCTTGCTCATAGCTAGAACATTACCTGGAAAAATCTATTCAGATTAGAGTCGCAACTGCATATAGAAAAAGGGGGAAAGAAATTGTAGAGTTTCAGATTTACAAACTGAAAAAAAATAATTCAGATTTACTTTTGCTAGAACGAATCTGGAGACTTTTTTCCTGTGATTAGTTACGATATATATAAGAGAGGAAGTTGAATTTATCAGAAGTGGAGGTTATGGCAAGATTTACGGAAGGTGGAGAAAAAAGTGGAAACAGTATTTGTAAAATAGAAAATGGTTATTGATTTTTTTTTGTCAATTTTATTAGAGAAACCCAAATGGCATTTTACAGAGAATCATATATGTCCCATTGCCATCAAAACTCGACCAAAATTACAAACCCAACATTACAGGCCCATTATTAACCCATCAGTATCCGTCGAGCATCTTCTAACGTCACACCTAATATCCACGCGTCTGTGAGAAAGGAGAGAGACCCATGCTTATCAGCGAAAAACAAATTTATGTAAAAAAAATTATTTGAGAAAGAAAATATTAAAAGATAGGTGTCAAACATGAGTTCTCAATTGACTTGTGCTTTATATAATAAAAGATTACCAATATAAATATATTAAAACCGTTTATATAATTGTTTATGTAGTTTCATATGTATATTTTATGTATATTATTAATTTATATAATATTATTATAATACTTAATTGTTATTATAATTTTTTTATATTAATTCATCTATATTTAAAAGGTTTAATTGATTGTTAGGAAACATATATTAGATTAGGTAATTCTATAATTAATTTCCTTTTAAAAAATTTAATTAAATAAATAAAAATAAGAAACTATAAACCAATCAAATTATGACGTTTAATTGGAGAGTTTTCCTATGAGCGACACGTCAGCATAAGTCACTTAAGTGACTTTTTAATCCCCTATATATATATTAATTGAGAAACATTTTAAAAGATGTAACCTTAAGTTTGTATTAACTAAAAACTAACCTCATCCTACGTGGCAGCTTTCTATATTTTCTAATTCAGTTTCGAAGGATTCTAGAGCACCTTATATAAACTATACTCTAAAAATTATATTCTCTAGCAATATAATATTTCGCAGGCTATAGTTGGTTGCATAAATCAAATATTTATTGTTCCGCATGCTTTACTTAAATAAAACCTACGGAATTACCTAATGTGACTAAAATATATATATGAAAATTAATGATTTTAAACAATAAAGATTTGATAACAATCTGTATATTTTTTATCATTTTTATTTCTTTATTATTAAAATAAATTACACAATTACATTAATCATATAATAAAAATCTAGACTTTTTGTGTATATTGTATTTCAAATCTTTCAAAATGAGTATAAATTACTAAAACTATTAAAAGTCTCACATAAGCTTTTATAATCAAGGTTTAATTTTTTTTCTAAATTAAGATACAATTATTATAAGAACATATGAAGAAGTAATTTTATTTTAATAGGTTTTATGTTAATATATATATATATATATATATATTTCATATCGTTTAAATTAAACTATACATCGTATGAAAATGCATACTTATATTTTGATATTTGCATCGAACATATATTGAAAAGTTAATATTTTAATTTTAAAATATGCCATTGTTTTTGTTTAAATAATTATAAATTGTTGATATTTATATCGAGCAATAACCAAATGAAAAAGACACAAAAAGAGAAAAATATTGAAGATGATATGATTGCACGTGAACGTAAAATTCTCATAACCATAATTAATTTTTAAATTGCTAAATCATGATATAAAACCGAGCTGACATAGTTTAATTATAACCAAATAGGCCCGAGATTTTTTGACCTAAACGTTAGGTTCTTTATGGTAAGTAATATTTTGACCTACAATATTTTTAAAAATGAGATCAGCTCATCAGTAAACAAATTATGTAAGTAACTAAAAATTAAAAGAATTTTTTTAAAAACTAAAGTATTAACCCAATAAAAAATAGATTTATTTTAAGTAATTTGTTTATAAATTTACCATGCGCAAGACGCATGTCTTATCCTAGTTAATATATATAGCATAAGTCACTTAAGTCACTTTTCAATTAATATATAGGAGTATTGTGCGAGAGTAATAAATTCATTTTAATAATTAACATAATACAAAAAGAAACAGTTAAATAAATATCCTCAGATCAATTATTTCACCTGGTAAAACACTAAAAAAAGCATATCATCCGAAGAAATGATGATTTAATGCTAGCAAACTTTACTATTAAAACCACTAGAAATCGTCCACCTCGTACCGTTGGTATTGTGTTATTTTTATCCATGATGGAGTGACTCATGTGTTGGGGAAGTTCTTTTTGAGACTGTAAAATCAATTAGATTATTCATTGATTCATAAAAGTTTATGGTCACCTTTTGTATGAATGTTTGTTGGTATAGGGATGGATTGTTTATGTTTTATATTTTATTTATTTTATTGGATTTGGGTATATATGTGTATATTATGGTATTAAAATGTTGTTTTAAACGTAGTCTATGACTATTTGGTTTGTTTGCATTGTTTTCATCTAAACATCGAATTTTTTATTAAAGAGAAAGGAAACAAAATCAAGAGCTTTATGCTCTTAATCTGAATGCATGGCTATAGAGCAGATATTTATGCAATGTTTACATGAGCTATGTTTCCTTAGGAATGCATGTCACCATGTAACGTGTAATGATTGATGCATTTAGTTGTGGACATTATCTATATGCAAAATGCAGTCAACACTGCCTTTTTAAAATAAAAACTTAGTAATTGTCCGCTTCATAGGAGGAAGTTTTCCGGAAATTAAAGAGAAAAACCAAAGTTAAAAATCCCATATATAATGGTTTCAAAATCATAACAACTCTGAAAATACAGAACATACAAATTGAAACTATCATTCACACGTGCATTAATGACTATTCTTTTCTGCTTCAAAACCGGCAGAATTTTGTTCATCATCTCTTGCTGCAACAGTGTTGATGGAAGATGCAGCTGCTTCTTCACCTTCGTTTGTCACTTGTGTGAGAATCTAAACTACATGCCTAATAACACAGAGGAAGACATTCTCGAAGGAGGCGTTTGGCTTTTGGCAAATAGATGGAAGAATAGAGGGTGTCAGTGTCTGTGGATTGGACTCACAAACCTTTTTTATTTATTAATAGAGTTTGAATTCTTATTCTTATTTTAAAACGAATAAAATTCGGATCGTAAATAAAAGGAGACGGAGAGTCATGGGAGTGAATAGGTTTAATGAGAACAACAGATTCATTAAACATGTGAAATCAAAACGTTGAAATAGGGTAAGCAAGAGATGTAGATGAAGAGATAGGGGAGGTAAAAGATGAAGGGGAATGTCTGGTTTTTCTCAAACAATGGATGACACACTGAAGTTCAATAGTCGATGGAAGAGTTCAATAACAAAAGAGACGCCTCATGACCTAAGCCTAAACGCAGAGTTTTGTTATCTTTGGCTAAGTGCTTTAGAATGGGCTTCTAAATATAAATTACAAACTCACGCCAGCCCACACATAATTATACCAAATCAAAACACATTGATAACGTAGTTGACCGGATGGAATAACACGCAGATCCTAGAGGAGTCTTGAAACTCAATAGTCCCCGCGCAAACGCGGTTTCGGAGACATAATTGATGTATTCTATAATTTTATTATATCTTTTCATGTTTGACATATAAGATGGACCAATATAGCGTGTGAAGTCTTTTGTATTAGTCAATAAAGTTTTGAAAAGTTATATATATTTGCAAACATTATGCAGTCTTGTTAAATGTCAAATGCTCTTCTCAATCTTCTCTAATTCTCATAAATTTACCATTTTTTATATTCTGAGAATCCCATAAACGGAGGCGACAAACAGCCATAAACTGAGCAGTTCGACCAAAATAAAGAGAATCAAAAGTTGAGACGCATGTAACAACTTTAGCAACCGAAGCAAAAGCTGAAGTTATTTTCGAGAAGATGTGATAATATTTGACTGGAAAAAGAATTAATGGGAGAATCATAGATGAATGGTTTCTCCGTTTAGATATAGTATATATTAAGCGTAATGCATGAGGTATTATGAACATGGTTCATTATTACTTAATGGAGTAAATGGGTACTATTATGCAATCTTGTTAAATGCCAATGTTCTTCTCTTTATCATAAATTAGTCATTTTTATGTTTCGAGAATTCCAGAAACGGAGACGACCAAGGTAGAAAGAATCAAAAGTTAACAGGCATGTAAAGGTTTTAGACCGCGATTAGTACATATGATAATAAAATAGTAGCAGCATACTGTAGAAGCAATATACTGTAGAAGATGTATGCTCTTACTAATTTTTTTAATAAAGTGATTGCTAGAACAGTAGCAGTATATAATTTTATAATTATCATAAAATTTAGTATATAAGATATTTATTTTAAATAAATATATATTTATAATATATATTAATAAGATTTTTAATAAAATAATGAATCTTATTCAGTAACATAAATGGATTTATATTTTAAATGTGAAATATTAATATTAAAAAAATATATATAAAAATTATTTAAAGATAAAAAATTATTTTTTCATATAAACATAATTTTAATATTATTACATAAAAATAATATATATAAAATTTATGTATAATTAATTTATTAATTTATTATGTGTAGAGCATTAAATGATTTATTTATTTATTTTTAAATAGTATAAATATGTTTATATCTGTATTATATAATTATATTAAATTTAGCTTTGTTATTAAAAATAATGATTGACATGTGTAATTATATAAATTATATAATATTTAAAATGTGAATTACTACTTTTAAATTAAAATTATGTAATTACATTTTTGTGGAAAATAATTATGTATAATTATTTTAATTTTTATATTTTCTAAGAACAAATGATCTTCCAAAAGCTCCATATGAGAACTTTGAGCAAATAGCATTTCGAGAATATTAGCATCTTGTAAATGAATTTCTAAATGTTTTTCTCATAATGTTGATTGGATAATAAGAGTATAATTTTTATGATAATACTACCAATCAATCCATCAACATCTAAAGCTGAAGATAAAGTCATTTTCGAAAATATGTAATAATATTCGTCTAGGAGAAGAATCAATGAGAGAATCAAATATGAAGGATTCCTCTGTTTAGATATTAACCGAAATACATGATGTGTTATGAATGTGGTCTATTGTTAATCAACAGAATAAAAATAAGAGATGTAAAGGTAGAGTAAGAAAAACTGATTCATGAAAATAGAAACACTCACTATATGAATATGAAGATTTAGCGAATTAATGATTAATCGGGGATACCCAAGAATTAAATACTTTCTTTTATTTATAATATAACTTAGGTACTATAGTCTATTATTCCTAAAATATGTCAAGTATCCATAGTAGTCTGCAGGTGGTAAAGACTTTTCTTGAAAATTAAATAATCTGGGTTCGATTCCTGATCAATCCATATTTATTTTTCTTGCAGCGAAACCCACAAATATGCTGACGTGGCACGTTGGGAGTGAGCAAAGTGCACCATTATAATATAGAATTTATATGAATAATCTTGGGTCTATTTTCGTCATACTCAACCTTAAAAATACGATAACAAGTATTTCAATAAGCAAATGACTAAGAATATGATAACTGGTATTTTTATAAGAATTGAATACGATAACTGGCATTTCTATATCAGAACCTAAAGTGTTATTAATCAAACGCAGACGGGTAACCCGAAAAACCCGAAAAAATCTGAAAACTAATCAGAATGTCCGAATTAATCATAAGTATAAATATTTGAATCATAATTTTGTACTTCAATTCTATACTTATTATGAAATGGTATCTAAAAATAAGTATTTAAATTTTAAATAAGTACCCTAAATATCTAATTCTAGATAAATAAGTATTTATTTCTTGTGTTTTGCTTTTCAATTTTGGATCTAACTTCAGATATATCCGAACGGAATAACCCAAATTCGAATGATATATGGTTACTTTATGAGTTCAAGAATGTGATACAAAGTACAACTAAAATCGATGTGTTATACCATAACATGATCCGTATATAATATGAATTTATTTTTATTTGTTTTATTTTTATAATATTAATTAATTATATAGCGTTTAATCCATCTAATACTTGATAAATGTTTACATTTTAATAAAATAAACTACAAGAAGCTATAATTGTATCATAATATATATTCAATATACCATACAATCAAATAATACTAATGACAACTAAATTTAGTATTTTATTTTATCAAATTCAATTATAATAAATTATATTTTAATATTCTAATTGAGATATTATATTAAAAAATATATATAAGTATTTCTTATTTTAAATAAATTATTTTAATAATTTTGATTAATAAATTGAAGTATGCAGTAAAGTGTATGAATATATGCTATTATGTATATGTAATTATTTTAATTTATCATTTATAAAGCAGTTAGTAAATAGATTAAGTTATTTTATATATATTATTTAGTGTAATAATTTAATTGTAAATATGAATTGTGTATATATATAGTATATAATTGGTATTTCTTATTCTATAAACCAAAATGAATTAATATTCAATTGCAATAAAATTTAAGTATAGTTAAAAAAATTTCATGATTTAAAATAAACTAGATCTCAACCCGCGCAACCGCGCGGGTATTTGTTTTCATTTATTTTTATATAAATATTTTTTTACTTCTAAATTGATATATATTATATAAGGTGTGTATATCGAAAATGATGATTAATTATTATATAGTATAGATTAATTATTGTTAGAAAATGATGATTTTGTTATTTTTAAAAATAAACTATATAATTTTTAAAATTAACATCAAAATATATAAAGAATTAACTTATACTATTACAATATTAAATTATATAAATTTAATTTAAACATGTATTTTTTATAATATCTATAAATCCAATGGATTATCTAATTTTTATGAGCCCGATTAAAATTTTTAGTAAACCCAATAAATATTATTAGTGAATCTAATAAATTTTATTAATGATTGAATAATGTAATGTAATAAGTTCTATTAGATGGTCCATTTTAAAATATCACACATAAAGTGAAGTCATGACTTCTCTTTTAATATATAAGACTAGATTTCGACCCGCACAACCGTGCGGGTAATTTAATACCAAAATATTTAAAACTATATGATATTTCTTTCGTTTCAAATTTGATGATGTCTTAAAAATTTTTTTTAAAAAAAAATATAAGATGTTTTGAGATTTTAAGATATATTTTGAAGTTTTAAGGTTACCTTTAATTTTATTGGAAATTGTTTAACCAATTAAATTTTACTGTTTTTTTAATAATTGGTTGATGATTTTAAAATTATATCTTTAAAAATAATTTTCTAAAAGAATGTAATTTTTTTAATCTTTGTGTAATGATCCAAAACATCATATATTAAGAAATGGAAGGAGTAAAATTTATCAATAAATAAATATACATGTAATCTGATTCTGTATACTATCATGTTTTATAATAATATTTATGTGGTTTATAATATTATTAGTTTAAAATTTATAAGTTTTCATTTTTGTAACAATTTTTAAAAACATTATTATATAACATTACTAATTTATATTTTTT
This sequence comes from Eruca vesicaria subsp. sativa, assembly GCA_932364175.1. NCBI lineage: Eukaryota > Viridiplantae > Streptophyta > Magnoliopsida > Brassicales > Brassicaceae > Eruca > Eruca vesicaria. The sequence goes on along the minus strand of CAKOAT010447376.1, from coordinate 324,626 downwards.
CTAAATTTAAAATATATGTAAAAAAGTACATAATACATACACAAAATTTTGAGATATTGTTAAAAGTATTTTACATAATTTTAACTTTTTGTTTATAAATAAAAATGAATTAAAATTTTAATTATATTTTATGATAATTAAAATTTTAATCAAATAATTTTTGAAACTCTATCTTGAGAAAATTCTTGAAAGATTTTGTTAGAATCTTCTTAAAATTATTTATTTGTATTTCAAACAAAAATTAAAGATATGAAAAGATATTATAATGATGTTATATAAAATTTTATAAATGTTTTAATAATGGTCCAAACTAAAAAATCACACATGAACTGAGTCATGACTTCTCTTTTAATATAATAGATAATTTTTGAAACTCTATCTTGAGAAAATTCTTGAAAGATTTTGTTAGAATTTTCTTAAAATTATTTATTTGTATTTCAAACAAAAATTAAAGATATGAAAAGATATTATAATGATGTTATATAAAATTTTATAAATGTTTTAATAATGGTCTAAACTAAAAAATCACACATGAACTGAGTCATGACTTCTCTTTTAATATAATAGATATTAAAAACAACAAATATCTATATTTTTAATAAAAATATATTAAAATATCTTGTTAAGATGAACTATTAAAAGATACTAATCATATATTTTGAGATCTTATTTTAAAATATTTGAATAGTATGTTAAGATTGTGTGTATATTTAATTATAACTAAGTTTATTTATACAAAATAATAAAAACTAAATAAATTAAATGGTTCAAACTAAACTATTTGTAAGTAGATAATATTTGATTCTTTTTTAATAGTATTGATACATGACCTGCATTTCAAAATATTATATAACAAACCAACAAATGAAAATACATATTTTCTATGATTCTTAGGATGAGATTCAATCAAGAAGAGCTGGCGACTTTCTCCGTAAGGGAATACGTGAGAGAATCTTTCATATGTTGATCATGAACATTTACGTATGGATTTTGATCATGCGCTTTGTTTTTGTATGAAACATAACAGATGTAGGCGCTTGGTTATGGAAGAACAGTCTATTGTGTATTTGATCATGTGTTGCTTCGGCACTCGTGGTGCTGTGTTTTGTGCAGCTATGCTACTACTTGTCTGTTTGATATCTCATCCTGGTCATTTACTCTACATCATTTTGGTATGTTCTCATTTATTGATTGTTGAAACTATAAAGTGCATTTGATGAGTGCTTTGTGTTGGGTTTATGAAAGCTCATGTCCAACTCTATATTCTCCGATTAGTACGATATTGTCCATTTTGGACCTATAGGGCTGGTCTGCATGGATTTACTTTTGGTTTCTTTTCCAAAAGACTTCGTACTATTAGAGTTGGACTTCTTTTTATATATTAGACATTCCTTGTCTAATTCTCCAACGTAAGACTTTCTTTACTATCACACACTTTAGATCATTTATACATTTGTTTGATCATTTACAGTTTATAGTTGTGCTGAGGATCTTTTCTCTCGCTATGGCTGAGGTAACTTATGTTCTCTCAACAATCTTGTGAGTTTTTTACTTTCATTGTCCTCTGATTTGTAACTTTGATACTCCATATCATGTGGTATCTCCTTGTTTTGCAGGTTATAATGTTAATTTTATCTTGTTTATTAATTTATAAAAAGTTACATTCCATTTTGTTAATTTTATCTTGTTTATTATTTATAACTAGGGTAAACCCGCCCTACGGACGGGCGTATAAATAAAGTTATATGATAAATTGTTTTAAATTTATTTAACTTAAAATTAGTAATAAGAGGTTCATAATTGGTTTACAACAATTTTATCTATGTATTTTACTATTCATTTTAACAATTATAATGACACATTCAGTATAGTGTCAATATTATCCCACAATTAGGTATGTTTTTTTTTGTTTTCACGCAATTTTACAAAACAGTAAAATTTCAGATCTCAAAGTTTATAAGAAACAATCGAATAACTATACATAATGCATCTTGTGCTTTAGCATGAATTTGTTAGCAGATGCTGATTTATATTAAAAATCGTTTACAAATTTTTATAAATACAAATTTTTAGTTAAGTGGGATTATATTCAAGTTGGATGTTTATAATTGAGATATATTGAGAGGAATGGTCAAGGGACATTAATGGGAATCTAAATCTTGTAGATTGATCAATGATCTGAGGTGTAGCTGGATTTAGAAAGTCCATGAGATCTCTAAACATTTTTGCTTAGAAAATGACTTCCCATACATGTTTTTATCTCTTCACCTCACTTTGAAAATCTTTAATCCTTTGTCAATTCATGTTATAGGTGAACAAAGAGACGATGAAGTTGCACTCATTATCCAATCTGTACAGAGCAGCAAAAATGTTTGATGATTCTTCATTCTATGATAATGTATAATCTTTTATCTGAAATTGATTGAAATTAAATCTTGTAATTGGTAAAACTCCTAATAATATGTATATACCATTTGCTCTATGGTTTAGTATCTCTGGTAATTGGGAAAACTCCTAATAATATGTATATGCCCTTTGAAATTTGTTTTGCTGGTTATAGCTCATGTGCTATGGTTCACTGTTGTTATTCTCTGTTTCATGTAATCATCTTTTTTATTAATGAAAACATTTTTTTCATAGAAAAAAATATGCGTATACATCTTTTTCCATAGATTAAGGGCATGACTGGTTACAACGCAACGATTGCGGTTGTGGGAGATTGCGGGTTTAAGCGTTAGTAAGAGATTTATACGATTGGTTCAACGGTTAAAAATTGTTGCGTTTGCGAGATACTTATGACTGGTTTATCATCAAATACAAGAACGGTTAAGTAATAAATTAAAAATATTTATATTTCATATAATTATCAAAATATTAAAATCATATTTTCATGATAAATATAAAATTTTTTATTGAAAAACTGCACAATTAAAATTTTAAAATATTAAAGAAAATATTGTTTTGGAAATTTATAACATAAATATTTCAGTATTTCAATTATTTTAATTGAAAAATTTTATTGAAAATTTTATTTTTATATCTATAGAGTTTTTTGGAAAAAAAATATTTTTTATCCTCCCGCAACCGCAAACGCTAGCTGGAACCAGCTTTTGAATTTTAGAGATTTAGAGCGATTTGGAGCAGTTTATAGCGTTTTCTATGTGTTGCAAAACGTTAACAACCGCTACCACCCGCAAAAACTGCGTTTGCGGGTGATGGCGGGAGAACCAGTCAGACCCTAAATCTGATTCGGTTAAGTCTGAAAATTTGCAGGGATCTCAAATGCGGTGGTAGAAACAACTTACTCTTCTTGTTCTGCTCACATCACAAATCAAATAAAAAACACCACACCTTATAATTCATGTATATATATACATAAATGAAACATTTGGATAGTAAAGAAATATACCAGAATTATTTGAAACATCACAACAACCCACACCACCAACAACAACTTCATTTTAAGGTCTTTGGAATTTGGTTTCGATAAGACTCTTCATCCTTAGGAACAAAGACATCTATAGGTGAAGCTTCATACCGTTACCATGGAAGATGCTAGGATCAATTTAATTCTAGAAAGTGGGCGACGGCGTAGTGAAGAAAAAGATGTCAATGTTTGGATTACTGTCTTCAAGTGGCGATAAATTAAGACGTTACAAAGAAGACGGAGAAGTACAATATTATTGAATCTTTCATATCTTGCCACATGTCCAATAATGGTCACTCTTTTTTTTGCTGATGTGGACACCTTAAGAAGAGAATCCCTTCTCCTTTATATATATAGATCTTGGTTACTTTCTGTGAAATATTTTTGTTTGTATCCCGTCACAATAACAATTAGTTTCTTATCCATGGATGTTCTCTCTTAGTTGAAAATAAATATAGTATTGTAAACTAATGAGAGAATAAAGAAATTGGTGTGTCTATTACTCATAACATAGGATCCCTTAGATAAGAAATTACATGAGAGATAAATGGAAAATATAAAGTCAATACAAATATGGAAAAGGCTAAGTGTAAACCGTCATATCCACTAATTGGTTCATAACACTCGTCCTTGGATGTCATAACCATAATACGTTTTGGATGTTGCCTCATTAAAACTTTTTCAGGAAAAACCCAAAAACCCAATGGGACAAAATCCGGGTAAAACCAGGGATAAGGAAAAAGAGTACAACACGTATTACTCCCCTTTATTTGAGCATCACTGAAAGTCTTTCAATCTTGAGTCTTCCAGCTTGAATGAATTTGAACTTCTTGTACTTCTCTTTCTAACTCGTGGGCGATGAATACTTGGACGGGATGTACTTCTTTGTTGTCATCCACTCCATAATCTTGTCGGGCATGTTGATTTATGGTCCTCGACCAAATCGTACTCACGGATACGGATACTGTCCACATGGATGTGTCTCTTTTGTCATCGACCACCTTACTTGGATGGACCTCGACCACAAGCGCTTATGGATTGTCTCATGGTCCATGCGGATGTGATTGATCATCCTACCGACCATCACACACTCTCGACCAAACACACACACACACGATGATGTTGCTGTGAGTGTGTGTACCACCATGTATAAAACATAACATGTCTGAAAACAAACAATAAAACCAAATAACCCCTCTTTGGAATGGTTAGTATAAAATACACACAAGGAAATCAAATTTCTTTTTTAAAGATACATGGACTGAGTTGATTTTTTCTTATAACTTTCTTTCATTAAGTATCTATCATACTATATGCAGCTACTTTGTTTCAGTCCACAAACAGTTCATCTTTATACAATGCTGTTTCTTGAGAACTTTTTTCTCATCTTTGAGCTCAATACCTTCTGGTACATTTATCGTTATTATCCAGTGGACCATATATAGCTTACTACATCTTTTATATGTTAATCTAATTTATTTCTTATGACCAGACTTTATCAATTCGAAATATGTAGTAGCATCCACCACATAAGAGTATATCTCCTCATAGTCTATTCATGGTCTCTGTGAGAATCCTTGTGTAACAAGTCATGCTTGAATGCTGTAAGTAGAAACATGAACAACTTCAGACCACGTGATCATGTTCTACATCTCACGATTTTTTTTGCCTCACAAGACCTACATCCACTAGTTTATATTATATGGAATCTCTCTATATATATGGCCAATACGCCTCTCTTTTTCTAGATACTCTAACCCCACGTTTCCATTTAATCTGATCTTACGAGTACTCTATTACGTGGGTTCATGATCCTCGCTTTATATCTATAAGTTCAAGTGCTACCTTTATGTGCTTCCTTAAATAAATCTATCATCTATGTGTCGACACTCTTATGTGGTTCCATGGTGTTCCAGACATGATATAATCGATTTGAGATTATTATCTAAAAATAAAAGAAAAGAATGACTAAGTCATGCCAGCTTGCACCAACAAATTTGATGTCCTAAAGAGATACAATTAAGTTGCTACAGAGTCTAGTCAAGGTAGACCAATAAGTTCCATGAGATGAGAATCCTCGGAAAGAAAAGAGAAAGGTGCATAGAATGATAACAAATCTAAGGTCAAAGGAAACCATACCAGACATGGAGATAAGGCTGGTAAGCTGAACATCTAAGGTACCAAACCATGTAACTTGGGACGCCAAGCTGCTAGGTAATAAAGATCCTCGGGTCAGCAAATGTGTCTGGCATTTGATTAGCTAGCTTTATAAATGTATAATCTTTGTATTTATCTTTGGACGTCTTATTTCACTTTCTTTAGTCCGGGGATATTGCCAAGACAATGATGGTTTATTCCATTCTAATTCTCTTATCATTTTTTTACCAGCTTATTATTTTCTCTCCCTGATGTTGGATAGTCGGATTCATTCACTACAAGAAAAATGAGTTTTAATAGCAAACGAGTATAGCGTTTTTTACGATTGTGCTATGGCTAATATACCCGTGTTTTTAAGATAGCGTTTGTATTTTCAAAAATGCTATGATAGAGTGATATATTTAGAAACGCTATGAAACTTAGGATTTGATAGCAAAACATAATTAAACGTTATGCTTGCCTTTTGAATCCCTAAACCCTAAATAAGTTTTTAAACCCTAAACTATAAATACAAAACCTAACTCTAATGTTCTTACATCAAAACCTAAATTTAATTCCAAATCTTAAATATAAACTCAACAATCAATCTTTAAAAAAATTAATCTCAAATCTTAAATTCAATACCTCCAAACCTTTAACCCTCAAACCCTATATTTTAAACATTTATTCTAAATTCCAAACTTTAAATATATACTCGAAATAAAACTTTATAAAATTAATGTACCAAGTTTAAAATGATAAATCATAAAATATTAAATTTATGTACATATGGAATTTAAACCAATTATTTATAAATCTTAAATTTATTTACAAATATACTTTATATAAATGCATTTGTGTGGATTTTTAGGTAAAAATGAAATTTAGTCACTTTGTTAATGTTATATCTATTATATTAAAAGAGAAGTCATGACTCATTTCATGTGTGATATTTTAGTTTGGACCATCTTTAGAGTTTTATAAAATTTTACATAACATTTTAATATCTTTTCATATCTTTAATTTTTGTTTGAAATACAAATAAATAGTTTTAAGAAAATTCTAAAAAAATCTTTTAAAAATCTTTTAGAATCTTTTTCAAGATATAGTTTCAAAAGTTATTTGATTAAATTTTTAATTATCATAAAATTTAATTAAAATTTAATTCATTTTTAATTTATAAACAAAAAATTAAAATTATGTAAAATACTTTTAACAATATCCCAAAATTTTGTTTATGTATTATGTAGGTCCAACTTAATTAATTTTTACATAGATTTCAAATTTAGAACTAAAAGAAAATATATAAATTAGTAATCTTACATAATAATGTTTTTAAAAATTATTACAAAATACAAATTTATAAATTTTATATTAATAATATTATAAGTCACATAAAATGATTATAAAATTGGATAGCATAAAGAATGAAATTATACTTATTTATTGATAAATTTTATTATATAATTTCAAATATTTCGTATTAAAATACCCGCACGGTTGTGCAGGTCGAAATCTAGTATATCATTAAATTTGTAAATGTAAATGATAATTTAATTTTATATACATAAAATTAGTTAAAAATAAAATTGTAATTGCTAAAACAATTATTAAATAAAAACAGTTTTTGATTGATTACTTTCAACCATTGATTGCTTTTAATCCAATGGTTACAAATCAATTTTACTCAATCCTTATCCTTTCTCCTTATTAGCTAATACATCAAAATTAGGATTACAATTTGTAGCCATTGATTGTTTTGATATTGTGGCTAAGATCAATCTTTTTTCTCACGATTCTTTTTCTTTTCTCTCAACTCTCTCTTGTTCGATACAAAATTAACTAAGGCTTTTCTTCTCCTTCGCTAGAGAGTCCCTCTGGTTCATCCCCTCAAAGCTTTGTCATTCACAACAAACCACCCCGATGCTTCCCCTGCTTGCTCTCTCTCTCTCTCTCTCTCTCTCTCTCTCTCTCTCTCTCTCTCTCTCTCTCTCTCTCTCTCTCTCTCTCTCTCTCTC